>CM054059.1:252644794-252775545 GCA_028641055.1 Alopecurus myosuroides
CCAAATGGTCACCGTGGTAGCTCCGGCGACCACCAGAGCGGCCGCACGCGGCGGTGCGCAATGACGGGGCGAATCAGAGGGTTAGGGAGAGAGCGGGGAGCACCTACGTGTTGAGAGGGTTACCACGAGCATGCCTGAGTGGACGACAGCGCGAGGGCCGGCAGCAAACGACGGCGGAGAGGATAACTCGATGGTGGCCGTGGCAGATGGCAGCGGTGAATTGGAGCTCTCCCAGAGCTCCCTGCGGCTGCGCGAGCTCGAGGAGGACCAGGAGGAGATGGTGGTGCCGGTGGTGGTCACATAGGGGCTCGGGGTTGCGCAGAACGGCGGCGATTTGCGGCGGCCGCCGGTAGGGTTTCGGGCTAGTGTTTGGTACAGAGAGAGGGAGAGTACTCGGGAGGGGGTATTCTGCGAGGAGGCATCGATCCAGGCGCCCTCCAGGCGTCCTCAACCTTCTTATCCGCGTGGAGAAGCAGGAAGTGGCACACAGCGCCGTCGGCGAGCAGCTCGCCTCCTGGCAGAAGGAGGAAGAAGACGTTAAAACAGGATTTTTATGAAAAAAAAACCTGGAGCTTTCGGAGATCACCAAGAGTTCCTTTTCTCTTTTAAAACAGGACAGAAAACAAAGTTTTGAGGCCCTTTTTGCAAGAATAAAAATTGGCAAAAATAAGTTTTGGAAACCTTGTAAAATTTCCAACAAAACCATGTGTTTCTTTGGTGTATTTGAAATATTTTTCAATGCAAGATTTTGGGAATCATTTTAAGTACTATTTGTTGGATTTTTCTCAAACCATTTAAATTCATAATTTAGATTTTTCAAACATAATTTAAAATTTTGTTTCATGCATGTATGAGATGAACACACACCACACACCCTATTGTAGCAACAATTGGGATGTTACAGGAAGCCTGTAGTTTAATTGAAAGTTTAGTTGGAACACCACCTACTAAGGTTGTTAAAACTGAGATCACTTTAGATGATGTTATTAAAAAGCTAAATGTCGATGAGTCATGTCGACAAATCCCTCGGGTGATCCGGTAGGGTTTCGAGTAGAGGAACGATGTACGCGCTGGTAGTCTTGACGACTAACAAGGTGGCAAGATTTACTAAGGTCGGAGCCCTCGTAGAGGTAAAACCCTTACTCCTGCTTGTCTGGTCTGTGTTATGGCGAGATAGTCGAGCTGTTACAAAAGCGATGCCGTGGTGTATACGGGGTATCCCGTGTATTGTCTAGTCTAGGATTGGGTCTAGTCATGGCTTATATCTTGTTCCCCTCTTTCTCTCCTCCCTCCTGGATTTATATATGGAGCCAGGAGGGGTTTACATAAGTCCTAGTAGACTACAAATAGGAGTTCTTGTCTTGTGCTTCAAGAAATCGACTATAGCTTCTTGGACCCGGATGTGCCTTCGAATGGGCTTCCCGTAGCGTAGCAACCGGTAGGCTCAAGTAGGGTATGTGTTGAGTGTCACCGGGTAGGCTCATCTGATAGGACTGGGACTCATCGCTACGTTAGTAGCCTCCGAGTGTTTGTTCGACTGAGAATAGTCGAGTAAGCACTCAAAGCTTGTTTCTGGATCTCACGACTCGGTTAGTCGAATACTTGATCTGAAGGGTGTGTACCCTGTGTGAGATGTACTCGAGTATCGAGCAGTAACTGCGCCTTGCGTTGGCTTTTTTCGTAGAAGGGTATGGCTCAGTCCTTAGCTCTCCCGAAAGATCAGGGCCAATTAATTGCTTCTCGGGCAAAAATAGTTCTAGCCTACACGAATTCGAGACCTTCGACTCGAAATCGGCGAGGTGATCATTGCAACTAGTGAAAGTGCACTATGGTCAACTAGAGGGGGGGTGAATAGGTTGACTACCAATTTTTCTTTTCTTTTCCTTTTAAGGGGCTTAGTAAGATAAGATACGATTCTCTAGATGTGCAACTAAGTGAACAACCTATGTGAAGAGAGTAGTATGCGCAACGGAAGTAAAGCGTAAGGTAGTAAAGCAAACAACAAGTGTAAACAAGGAGACAAGGATATGTTTCACCGTAGTTCCTTCTCAAAGAGAAGTACGTCTACGTTGGAGAGGTGGGGAGCCACCTAGGCGCTCCTCAATAGCACGGTTGTGCACACCTTGTTCTCCTTGAGCTTCTCCGGTGAGGGAGATGCTCGTTTCCACTATGAGGTCGACTTGAAGGCGTTGACCAAACCTTTACAAGGGCTTGAGGTCACTCCACAAGGATGGAGGCTCTCAAGCAATCCGTAGCTTCTTGCAACAAGGTGGAAACTACAAGCACGAGATCTACTAAGGTTTCTAGGCCTCAAGTAGGATTCTAGATCTACTAGGTTGTGGTGGATGGATTTGAAATTCCTTTGGTGGAAGTGTGGATCTAGGTCTCCTCTAGCTCTCCACCAAGTTTGGGAGTGATTGGGTGGACGGAGAGGGAGATCTAAGAGGTTGAAGCTTTCATTAATGGCTAGGAGAGAGAGTGGGAAAAGCTTGGCATTTATGAGGTAGGTGAAGGGGTATTTATACTCTTGGCCACGAAGTAGCCGTTTGCAGTCCAGTGCACCGGAGGCTCCGGTGGTTTCACCGGAGGCTCCGGTGGGTCTTCTTTGCACTGCGCAGTTGCGCAGTGCCTTATCCTTTTTGCGCTGCTGAGGAGGCCGGAGGCTCCGGTGGATCGAGCGGAGGTTCCGCCCACCGGACCCGCACCGGAGGCTCCGGTGGAACCTCCGCCACTTTCCAACAGAAGGGGTGCCGAGCGGAGCTAGCACCGGACCCTTCACCGGAGGCCATTTGCCCTAGCGCCAGGGGGCCACCGGATGTCCACCGGAGCCTCCGGTGGAACCTCCGCCACTTTCCAACAGAAGGGTGTTTGGGCGGAGGGACCACCGGATGCACACCGGATCCTTTTTGCACATAGGCTGAGTGGCAGCAGCGGGCTGAGCCTCCGGTGGATTCACCGGAGCCTCCGGTGGATTTACCGGAGCCTCCGGTGGATTCACCGGAGCTTCCGCCCCTGCATATTTTGGCTTCCTGGGATCCTTTCTCTTAGCACTTTTCGAATCTATTAAGCATTAGCCCCATAGATATAGTGAACCTAATAACCTGGGCATTTTCATCATTTGAACAAACATTAGATCCAACAATTATGTTGTCATATAATTACCAAAACGGACGATGATCTTTCAATCTCCCCCTTTTTGGTAATTGATGACAACATAATTATTTGCATGATTACGGACTCAACATGAACGGAGCTCCCCCTAAAGATATGCTCCTTTCATATTGAGATCACTAAGACATGATATAAACTAATAATAATATGACAATGATAACACATAGCACACATATCACATAGATAATATGAAACGAGGTTCACACATGATCACAATATAGCGAGGTTCATGATAGATACGAATAAGATAAACAACCGAAGTTCCAAATAGTTCAAATCAAATTCCCTCAAGCAAAAGAGAGATGCAAATCAAAGAAAGCTTGAGGGACCATGCAAATGCCCGTTGCCTAATATATCTTTCTCCCCCTTTGGCATCAAGATACCAAAAGAGGGAGAGCCAAGTGCTAACGCCCCAAATCATTCGGAGGATGTGGGAGATGCTTCCGGAGCCGGGGAGGGAACACGGTGAGAACTAGTGGCTTCGTCTCCTTCTTCCTCGGACCATTCAATGAGCTTGCCCTTGGAGTCCTTAGCTTGCCAAGCATCCCAATCTGTGATGCTATCAAGAACCGGGGATTCAATGGAGAGACCCTCTTCACGGAGACGTTCACGAGATGCTTGAGCCTTTTTACGTGCCTTGAGTTCCGCATCATAATGTGCCTCCCATTGATGTTGCTCAATCTTTTTGTTCAAGCAAAATACTTTCTTGAGAGCCCGAGCCATCCATTTGAAGGCATTGCTAGAAGGAGGGGGTTGAGATGGACCCTCGGGTTCCGCTTCCTCATCCACAATGATGTGAGGCCGAGCCTTGTGCTTGCGAACAGCTGGAGTGGGATGCACAACGGGCTCGGTGTGATTCTTCATGAGGAGCCTCTTTTCCGTATGAGAGATCCAAAGAGAATCATCCAAAGGATCATCCGGAAACCTATCATTCCACACCTTCAATATAATTTTCATGATGAAAGGACCAAAGCAAGCATTCCTTCGGTTGGCAATGACATGCCACATCTCGTTCCAAATGTAGTCAAGGACATCAAGCTTGCGAGGAGTGGCATCCATACGGTGTTGATGAGTGAGAAGCAACAAGTTCTTCATGAAACCTTGAATCTCATCCACATTGCCCGCCTTTGGATTGATAGTCTCTCTATAGACCCGTAACATGATGTCATAGGTGGGATAGAGACCCTTGACGAAGCCCACGGCATATTTCTTCCAATGATAGAGGGGAGTGAGGTCATCCTTTGAATTAGCTTGAGCGGAGTGAACTCGAAACCACCCATTAGCAAATTCTTCTCCGTTGGCAAAAGGACCAAAATCTGGGTAGCCACCAAGCAGAGTGCCAACATCCTTCCAAGTGATGTCAAGTTGTTTGTCCTTGGTCATCCAAATGAGGTGGCGGTTGGTCTCATTGCCAAGATGAACTGTGGCAAGGAACTGACAGACGAGCTCTTCATCAAAGTCTTGTTGAAGGGTGATAATGGGACGGAGGCCAAACTTCTCAATGACCTCAAGGGCCTCCCCAAAGTACTTGTGGTTGCGTTCCATGTGACCAATGCTTATAGCATGTTGGGGAACCACATTTTCCTTGGGCTTCCTCATCAAGATCTCCTTGAATATTTGTCCTTGGAAGGCGGTGTGGAAACGCGGATCCTTCCCCCGGAATTGGGGCATTTGGCGGTCACGGGCAATGACATAGGGATTTTCCCTTCTTTCCTTTATAAATGTCCCATCGGACATCTTGGATGCGGTTGGTGCGGTGTTCTTCCTTGGCAAGGTCTTCTCGGGAGCCGGAAATCTCTTGCGCTTGCCTTGAGTACGGTCAAGTTCCTCTTGAATCTCATCCACGGGAGGTGGGTTGCGGCGGCCCGTGGACTTGTACCTTACTCCTTTCCCTTTGGAGCCGGAAGCATCTATCATAAAAATCGAGAAGAGCAAGAAAAACAAGTAAAGCTCGAGTCAAATAAGGCACGCACAAACCAAAGAACCAAGATATTCATGGTGTTAGGGTTGAATAATCTAGGGTTAGGGCAACTTCCCATGGAACCGCAACGATTCAAGCCTAACATGGATTATCTAGGTTGCTAGGGTGAGTACTTGAGAAAATCCACTCCTAAAACTCCAAATCCACAAATCTAGAATGCTAGAACATGAACTCCTATGCATCTCATCCATCAACTAGATGAGAGAGAGAGAGAGCACATACCGGCTTCATCCATGGTGGAGAAAGGAGGAGGGAAGGTTCCCGGGGCGTCCCTAGGCGAGGAGGAGGTCTCCCCACGGAGGAGCACCCGAATCCGGCGGCGGTGAGCTTGGGGGCGGCGGCGGTTGAGAGGAAGAAGATGGGGGCGTGGGGGGAAAATGAGATTGGATCTCACTTACCCCCGTGCGCCCCAATCTTTAACCGCAGTGATTTTTCCGCCAGCGGAACCTCCGGTGGTTTCACCGGAGCCTCCGCTCCCGCCAGCGGAGCCTCCGGTGGAATCACCGGAGCCTCCGCTCCTGTCCCAAAACTTTAAGTTTTGGCCCGCTGAGCCACAGGGACCCAGCGGAGCCTCCGGTGAGGTACCGGTGGACAGCCCCGGCGGAGCCTCCGGTGGATTCACCGGAGGTTCCGCCCAAATGAATTTCAGCGCGCCGAGATTGGAAAAACTCGAGCAATACAATAAGAGCAACGGTTTGGGCAAGTTGGGCTTGGGTTGGAAAAACTTTTTACTGTCATACGAGAGACATTGCTCGACGGGGTTCGCAAGAGCAATAAAACAAGTGAAAAACCGAACCCGTACGAGTTGTCAAGATGAGGATATAAAGTGAGAAAATGATCAAAAACACCTCAAGGGTTGGTGGCCGAGGCCACCATGTTTGAGTGTGTAACTTGGCACCGCGAAGATATATCTTGGGTCCAAAATTACTACTCACAATTAAGCACAATGAGTCACAACTTGACTAGATATGCAATGATTGATTGATTTTCGCATAATAAAAGGAGTGCATACTCATGAGTTGAGTAGCGCTCCCCCTATATCCATGCCTACACCTAGACGAGATAGCAAGTATAATGAGGGTAGATATGCAAGGTTTCAAGTGAAGTTGGAGGAATCTATGACATTTAGTTCATTCCTCAAAGCTCGAAATCTTGGTTCATCAAGGGCCTTCGTGAAAATATCGGCAAGTTGATCCGTGGTGGAGACATAAGAGAGATCAATATCACCTTTCTCAACATGATCCCGAATAAAGTGATGACGAATCTCAATATGCTTCGTCTTGGAGTGAAGAACCGGGTTGTAGGCGATCTTGATAGCACTCTCATTGTCACAAAGAAGAGGCACCTTGTCAAAATGAATACCATAATCCTTCAAGGTTTGCCTCATCCATAGCAATTGGGCACAACAACTTGCCGCGGAGATATACTCGGCCTCGGTGGTGGAGAGAGCAATACAATTTTGCTTCTTGGAAGACCAACAAACCAAGGAGCGGCCAAGAAATTGGCAACCCCCGGATGTGGACTTCCTATCCGTCTTCTCTCCCGCATAATCCGCATCCGAGTAACCAATGAGCTGAAAGCTTGAACCCTTGGGGTACCAAAGACCGAAGTTTGGGGTATGAACTAGATATCGAAAGATTCGTTTCACGGCTTCCAAATGACTTTGCCTCGGAGAGGCTTGAAACCTTGCACATTTACCTACGCTATACATGATATCGGGTCTAGATGCACAAAGGTAAAGCAAAGAGCCAATCATGGAGCGGTATACCTTTTGATCTACCTCTTTCCCATTAGGGTCGGGTTTCAAGTCGGTGGTTGTGGACATAGGGGTCTTCATAGGTTTGGCATCATTCATATTAAATCTCTTGAGCATGTCTTGAGTATATTTGGCTTGTTTGATGAAGGTTCCTTCATAATATTGATTCACTTCGAATCCAAGAAAGAATTCCAACTCTCCCATCATAGACATTTCAAACCTATCGGTCATAAGCTTGCAAAACTCCTCATTGAACAAGGTGTTAGTAGACCCAAAAATGATGTCATCCACATAGAGTTGGCATATGAACAAGTCACCTCCAACCGTCTTGGTAAAGAGGGTGGGATCGATTAAACCAACATTAAACCCGCGATCTACTAGAAACTCTTTAAGGTGCTCATACCACGCACGTGGAGCTTGTTTAAGTCCATAGAGCGCCTTATCAAGTTTATAGACATGATCGGGGTGGTTGGGATCCTCGAAACCCGGAGGTTGCTTGACATATACTAACTCATTAATGGGACCATTAAGAAAAGCACTTTTGACATCCATTTGTTGTAATTTGAAGTTATGATGAGATGCATAGGCAAGTAAGATACGAATGGATTCAAGGCGAGCTACGGGGGCAAAAGTTTCACCGAAATCGATACCTTCGACTTGAGAAAAACCTTGGGCCACCAATCTTGCCTTGTTGCGAATGACAATACCATCTTTGTCTTGCTTGTTCTTGAACACCCATTTGGTACCAATAACATTTTTGCAATCCTTGGGTCTTGGCACTAATTTCCACACCTTGTTGCGCTCGAAGTTATTGAGTTCATCATGCATGGCTTCAAGCCAATCTTGATCTTCGAGAGCTTCATATACCTTCTTGGGTTCAATGAAGGAGACAAATGCATGAGCCTTGCTAAAATCCGCCAATTGCCTTCTAGTGACCACTCTTCCACGAACTTGACCAAGAATCATGTCCTCCGTATGACCCGCTCGTTCAAGATTCTCTTGCCTTCTCTTTGCTCTTCGAGCCAATATCTCCTCCAAAGATTCCTTGGATATGGATTGAGAATCACCTTCTTCATCGGAGACATATCCATCTTCATTTTGCCCTTGATCAATAATGGGTGATGAATCACCACTAGGTTGAGCATTCTCAACAATAATAGAATCTTGATCATGATTTAGGTGTGTTGCTTGGTCTTGGTCATTAGCTTGGCCTTGATCGTTAGCTTGAGGGCTTGGTGCATCTTGTTGGATAGCTTGATCATCAATGGGTGTAGTCAATGGCTCCACTTGAGTGGGGCATAGTCCTTCTCCCTCCGTCATCCGGTAACCCTCAATGGGAATTATTTCACCAATCCCCATTCTTCTTATGACGATGGGAGGAATTGCATCTCCTACAACACCATGATCTATACGCCCCCCTTGGGAGCCATTATCCTCATCAAACACCACGTCTATAGCTTCTTCAACTTGTCCGGTGGACTTGTTGTAGACTCTATAGGCGTGAGCGTTTGTGGCATAACCAACAAAAATGCCCTCATAAGATCTAGTCTCAAATTTTGACAACCGTTTACCTTTCTTGCGAATGAAGCACTTGCAACCGAAGACCTTGAAGTAAGATACATCCGGTTTCTTACCCGTGAGAATCTCATAGGGGGTCTTGTTCAAGATCTTGCGAAGATATAACCGGTTGGTGGCGTGACATGCGGTGGAGACGGCTTCGGCCCAAAAGTTATAGGGAGAAGAGAACTCCGCAATCATAGTTCTAGCCGCATCCATCAAAGTCCGGTTCTTTCTCTCCGCAACACCATTTTGTTGAGGGGTATAAGGAGTGGAGTATTGGTGAGCAATGCCCTCTTCACTAAGAAAACCCTCAACGGTGTAGTTCTTGAACTCCGAGCCATTGTCACTCCGGATGGCCAATATAGTAGCATTGTGTTGGCGCTCGACTAGAGTGATGAACTCGATGACTCTACTTTGAGTTTCACTTTTCCTCTTGAAGAAATACACCCAACAATATCTTGAATAGTCATCCACAATTACCAAACAATACTTCTTTCCTCCGAGACTATCATAGGATAGTGGACCAAAGAGGTCTAAGTGAATGAGCTCGAGAATTCTTGTAGTGGAGATAGATGTCTTGGTTGGGTGTTGTTCTCCATGTTGCTTCCCAAAGGTGCAAGAGCTACACACACGATCTTTAGCAAATTTAGCTTTGGTTAGTCCTAGAACGTGATTGCCACTTTGGAGATCATGCAACATTCTCATATTGGTGTGGGCTAGTCGGCGATGCCAAAGCCATCCCACATCAACTTTAGCCATTAGGCATGTCGCGGCACACGTGTCTTCTTTAGAGAAGTCCACTACATACATGCCGTTCTCGACAAACCCAACAAAGGCTACTTTAAGAGATGTCTCCCAAGTGACAATCACACTCTCTTTATTAAAGAACGAGGTGAAACCACAATTTGCAAGTTGAAGAACGGACATCAAATTATAGCCAAGGGACTCAACAAGGAGAACATTCTCAATTGATAAATCATTTGAGATTGCTACCTTGCCTCGTCCCAATACCTTAAGCTCGGACTTATCACCAATAGTGACGCAATTGAGATGAGGTAGAGGAGGTTCAAGATTGCTTATTGCGTCAAGGCTTCCGGTCATATGTTGGGATGCACCACTATCCACTGTCCATTTGTTAGACCCGGAAGCATTTCCCTACAAGAGATCAATTTCTTGATTTAGGTACCCATCCTTCAATGGGTCCTCTTTTGTTAGTAACAAGGGTCTTAGGAACCCAAATAGTCCAATGATAATCATCACCATAAGAAGTACCAACGTATTTAGCATAAACATGTCCATCCCTAGATTTCATAAGAACATAAGATGGATTATATTTTCCGGCGAAATCATTATGAGTGATGCTCCCCCTAGAGGTATCACCACCCATAATGGCGTTGGTCTCCTTCTCTTTGGTCACCTCACCCTCTTTTACAAAGACAACATTTTGAGGGGGAGAGGTGACATTCTTGGATGTCTTCTTTGACTTGGAAATGAACCCAAGTCCCTCTTTACCTTTCTTGGCACCTTGAGAGCTTATTGCATCGTTGAGAATTCTTTCCTTCCCTACATTGTTAGTCGTAGAGGAAGAGGTAGGTGCAATAACAACACTATTTGATGAAGATGCAACATGCTTATTTGATTGTTGAGCTAGAAGCTTAATTCGAGACTTGGCAAGTTTGTCATGAATTTCCTTAAGAGATTTAAACTCTTCTTTTAGTTTGTCATGTTCCTTGTCAAGTTTTTCATGAGCTATTCCTAGCTTCAACTCTTCCTCTTCAAATTCCTTAAGCAAAACAAGAGATTTAGCATGTTCTTTCTTAAGTTTGGCAAGAGTTTTTTCATTGTCTTTCCTAAGCTTAGAAACACTAATAGCATAAGAGTCTTGTAAGCTAGATAGTCTTTCTTCAAGAGAGGCTCTCATGGATCTCTCCTTTTCGAGAGCCTTAATTAGTTCACCATCATGATTTTCATTGGTACCACCATGACTCTCCAAGGTCATGATGATTTCCTCTTTCTCATCAATGAGAGAGTTGGCATCATCAAGTTGCCTTAGGAGAGTTTTCACTTTTTCTTTAGTTTCACCTTCAAGACTATTCAACCAAGACCCTAGGTTCTTGGCCTCCTCATCTTCACCAATGTTTTCAACACAATCCAATAAAGAGGGAGAGGTAGTGTTAATAGACTTGGAGGTGGAAGTTATTACCGCGGTGGCTTTTGCCATGAGACATGTAGGTCGGATCGATGTCTTCTCATTGGGAGATTCAAATAGAGAGACCGATGAAGAGGAAGTGGTAGCTATGGCGACGTGGGCAACACCTACGACTTCATCTTCTCCTTCATCTCCGGAGTAGTATGTCTCCAATGTGGGGCCTTCTTGAACATATAGAGCCCTTGGAACCCTTCTAGCGAGGTTCTTGTGTTGTGGAGCTTTGTTCTTGTCCTTGCGAACAAGCTTCCCTTCATTCTCTTCTCTTGGCTCAAAGGGACACTCCTTGACAAAGTGGTTTGCACTTCCACAATTATAACATGTCCTTGGCCGTTCCCCTTTCTTCCTAAAGATCTTGTTCCTTGAAGGTCTTGGGGCACCGGCTTTGTGAGCCTCCCATCTCTTCCAATACCCTTGCATGGCAAGAGCAATACATTTATGGGCACCATTGTATGTATCCTCATAGTCCTCATCATCATCATCATCATCATCATCATCAACTTCTTCAATCTTGGCCATTGCTCTAGACTTCAAGGCAAGGTTGGGAGAATTTCCATGTCCTCTAGAGCGAGCAAGAGCATCATCCGCACTTTTGTGAGATAGGGATATGGCAATGAACTCACTTAGCACTCCAATGGAGTTAAGGGAGTTGTAGTCGGATCTTGTTCGAATGCTAGTGGAGAGGTTCTTCTCAAATGGAGTTATGGCCTTGACGAACTTCCTCTTGATCCATTCATCGGAGATTTCCTCTTTCCCAAAATCTCTTAGTTGATTGCCAAGAGTGACAACTCTTCTATATAGCTCCTCGGGACTCTCGTCTTCAAGCATGACGAAGTTTTCGGACTTGTCGAGAGCCACATCATATTTTGATGATTGAATGCTAGCATTTCCTTGGAACAAGGAGTCAAGTTTATCCCATGCTTCCTTGGCGGTCTTCAAGCCGCGAATGTGCTCAAGATGTTCTCTTGGGAGAGCCTTTTGGATAGTCACAATAGCGGTCTTGTTGAGTTGGAATTCCACGTCCTCTCTTGGGGTCAAGTTGTTTGGATCATGAGGGTGGAATCCATGAACAACGCTTCTCCATAAAGCGGTGCAACAACCTGAAATATGAGACTCCATATCGAACTTCCATGATGAGAATTCGTTAGTGTTAAGCATGGGAGGATTTCCAACGTTAACCATGTGTGGTATGGTAGCAATAGGGTGGATAGAATCATAATTGGGAGGTGGTGGAACTTTAGAGTTAGACCCCGAACCGTTAGCCGATTGAGACTTGGAGCCCTCGGAGTTCCCACTACTCTTAGCCTTTTTATCGGCTTTTGCTTTGGCTTTCGCCTTAGCTAAAACGATGTTAGCTTCCATTTCATCAATGTCCGGAATGGATTCTTCATCCGAGCTAACATCGTTGGTAGTGAGAGGTGCTTCCTCGGACTCCTTGGTTCTCCCCATCAATACCTCCATCATTTTCTTGATGCTAGAAACCTCCGTACTGACAGTAGAGCTAACCTTAGACATTTCGGCTTGGAGGATTCCAACCGAGTCTTGTAGGTTAGATATACTGTCGGACATCTTGGAGATTTCCGCACTAGAACTACCGGGGGTATTTTCATCGACCATTGAACTCTTAGGCGGTTAAGCCCTTAGTAAGAGCCGAGGCTCTGATACCACTTGAAAGTGCACTATGGTCAACTAGAGGGGGGGGTGAATAGGTTGACTACCAATTTTTCTTTTCTTTTCCTTTTAAGGGGCTTAGTAAGATAAGATACGATTCTCTAGATGTGCAACTAAGTGAACAACCTATGTGAAGAGAGTAGTATGCGCAACGGAAGTAAAGCGTAAGGTAGTAAAGCAAACAACAAGTGTAAACAAGGAGACAAGGATATGTTTCACCGTAGTTCCTTCTCAAAGAGAAGTACGTCTACGTTGGAGAGGTGGGGAGCCACCTAGGCGCTCCTCAATAGCACGGTTGTGCACACCTTGTTCTCCTTGAGCTTCTCCGGTGAGGGAGATGCTCGTTTCCACTATGAGGTCGACTTGAAGGCGTTGACCAAACCTTTACAAGGGCTTGAGGTCACTCCACAAGGATGGAGGCTCTCAAGCAATCCGTAGCTTCTTGCAACAAGGTGGAAACTACAAGCACGAGATCTACTAAGGTTTCTAGGCCTCAAGTAGGATTCTAGATCTACTAGGTTGTGGTGGATGGATTTGAAATTCCTTTGGTGGAAGTGTGGATCTAGGTCTCCTCTAGCTCTCCACCAAGTTTGGGAGTGATTGGGTGGACGGAGAGGGAGATCTAAGAGGTTGAAGCTTTCATTAATGGCTAGGAGAGAGAGTGGGAAAAGCTTGGCATTTATGAGGTAGGTGAAGGGGTATTTATACTCTTGGCCACGAAGTAGCCGTTTGCAGTCCAGTGCACCGGAGGCTCCGGTGGTTTCACCGGAGGCTCCGGTGGGTCTTCTTTGCACTGCGCAGTTGCGCAGTGCCTTATCCTTTTTGCGCTGCTGAGGAGGCCGGAGGCTCCGGTGGATCGAGCGGAGGTTCCGCCCACCGGACCCGCACCGGAGGCTCCGGTGGAACCTCCGCCACTTTCCAACAGAAGGGGTGCCGAGCGGAGCTAGCACCGGACCCTTCACCGGAGGCCATTTGCCCTAGCGCCAGGGGGCCACCGGATGTCCACCGGAGCCTCCGGTGGAACCTCCGCCACTTTCCAACAGAAGGGTGTTTGGGCGGAGGGACCACCGGATGCACACCGGATCCTTTTTGCACATAGGCTGAGTGGCAGCAGCGGGCTGAGCCTCCGGTGGATTCACCGGAGCCTCCGGTGGATTTACCGGAGCCTCCGGTGGATTCACCGGAGCTTCCGCCCCTGCATATTTTGGCTTCCTGGGATCCTTTCTCTTAGCACTTTTCGAATCTATTAAGCATTAGCCCCATAGATATAGTGAACCTAATAACCTGGGCATTTTCATCATTTGAACAAACATTAGATCCAACAATTATGTTGTCATATAATTACCAAAACGGACGATGATCTTTCAACTAGGCCGTGGAGGACTTATCGAGTCGAACTTAACCTTAAAGGGGAACCAGCGCGTCCGCTAGGATTCTTCGTGTTGTTGACACAGAAAATTTATTAGAGGACGCAGCTCGAGTGCGATTCCAGGCCCACAGGAAAGATCCTTGGGTCTTACCTTCATACTCAAAAAATACGGCATCCAGATGTGCCTAGTTGGCCAAATAATCCAGGGTAAAATGATGTGTTAGTACATCGTAATGCGGAGTTGCAGGAGCCGCGTACTCGCGATTTTCTTTTGGATGCGTAGCAAGTGCTGTCTTTTGTTTCGAGTGATGTGTCTGTACATCGTAGTGCGGAGTCATGGTTTTTGCGGGAGCTGCATACTCACAATCTTCTCCCTGCTGCGTGGCGAGTGCCTTTTTGTGTAGTGGAGCCGCGATGTTTTCGGTGATGATTGTGATGAGTGCCTTTTTGTTTGAAGATTCCGGAGAAAAATAAGCCTGTTGGCTGACGCTCGTGTGATGTCGTGGTGCACTGAGCACTCGTTCTGCCTCCTGATGGGACGTCGCGAGAAGTGTCAGAGACTAGACGCATCGGAGTCAACGTGGTGGAGGTGTACACGACACGGCGGACGGAGTCGACGCGGTGGAGGTGTACTCGACACGGCGGACAGAGTCGATGCGGTGGAGATGTACTCGACACGGCGGACGGAGTTGACGCAAAACGATGCGGTGGAGTTGTACTCGACACGACAGGCGGAGTCGATGCGGTGGAGATCGTGCAGTTGACGCGGACGTGGCGGAGTCGCACGACGACGTGGAAGTCGTGTAGTTGATGCGGACGCTCAGCCACCGAGTCCACACAAGAAGATGGACCCGAAAAGTCTTCAAGGTATTCCAATTTTGCTAATTGGCCCACGATGTCGTATGTGTCTCGTCGAGACGGACAAGTTTGATGTTTTTCTTTTCTTCAGCCGAGTTAATATGCGGTTTGTACGACCACAATAAGGATCTGGACGAAGAAATCTGACAGAGCACCGCAGGTACGCGGCCAGCGTGTTAGATGCTTCTGACACGGTAGTACGTCGAGTGCGCACATAGCGCTCGTCGGTTGGGCGAATGGCGCTCATTAGGTGTGCGTCCAGCGCTCCTGATGGGAGTAGCCCTCGAGTCTATGTGCGATTATTTGTAATCGGGCATAGACTCAAAGACTTCTAACGTCGCTTCTTCGATTTATCGGGTGCACCACAGTGCTCCTGATGGGAGTAGCCCCGATTCTATGTTCGATTATTTGTAATCGGGCATAAACTCAAAGATCTTCTAACGTCGCTTCTTCGATTTATCGGGTGCACGGCAGTGCTCCCGATGGGAGTAGCCCCGTGAGTCGGACATAGGCACATGTTGTTCTGAAGCTAACCTCGTGTACTTGTCTTCTGTTGGATCGCCGAGGAGGACATGTGTCGACTCCGAGCGGAGGATATGTGTGGACTATCGACTCCGAGCGGAGGATATGTGTCAACTCGCATGAGCTGAAAATTAAGGTGCAGCCGATGTTGTGGTTCTTTGGTTGTTAACCAACAATCTATCGACTCGTAGAGTCGAGTATGGCCTGTTGGTAGGCAATGATTTGACCCTATGCGACACTTTGCATCGTACGTTGCGCCTTTTTGTTAGCCTGACAGCCATTGTCTATGCTCCTTGCCGACCTGTCAGTTGCTGCTGCAAACCGGGTCGGAGTCAAGGGTCGACGTCACGCAGTATCAGCTACTCGGGTTGTAGCGTGTAAATACGGTAATGTAACACGCAGCATAACGGGTGTCGAGTATACATGTAGTTTATGGGGCGTAGCCCCCGAGTGTCAGGTGTAGCTTCAAAGTAGATTATAAACATAAAAAGATAAATTTGTCGACTCGTATGAGAGGAACTTATCTTTGTGTGACGCTGCCAGAGACCTGCCGTGGGCGTAGTCGACGAGGCGGAGTCGAGTGATGGAGTCGACAGCATTTCCGGAATCGATGAAGCGGAGTCGACAAGGCACCAAACTCGCTTGTCGAGTGCAGCTGTTTCACGGCACAACCCCCAAGCATCGAGTGCGGCTATGGAGAATATGTCGAGTGCGCACGCGTTCGTGGCACAACCCCCGAGTAGCGAGTGCGGCTGCGGCGAAGGACAACCTCCGAGATGCTTAGTCGAGGGGATTAGACGCAGCGGAGTTGTGCGGTGGAGTCGCGATGTTTTCCGGAAGGACTCGACGCGACGGACCGAGTCAACGCGGCGGAGTCGCGACGTTTTCCGGAAGGACTCGACGTGGCGGATGGAGTGGACGCGGCGGAGTCGCGATGTTTTCCGGAAGGACTCGACATGGCGAACCGAGTCGACGCGGCGGAGTCGCAATGTTTTCCGGAAGGACTCGGCGCGACGGGTGATGTTTTTTCCGAAGGACTTGACGCGGTGGACCGAGTCGACGCGGCGGATTCGCGATATTTTCCCGAAGGACTCGACGTGGCGGACCGAGTCAACGCGGCGGAGTCGCGATGTTTGTCCGAAGGACTCGACGCGACGGACCGAATCAACACGGTGGAGTCGCGATGTTTGTTGTGTGTACACGGAGTGCAATGTTGATGTCGATCCCCCGGGCACTAGTATGACGAGTTAACATGTTTTGTTAATGTTGTTTGTCTTTGTGTCGACTCGCAAATTGACGAAATAGGATCCGGATCCGCGATTTGAATTCAAGAACTCGCAGAGATCCAAAATGTGTCGCAGTGTGCGAGCCGCTGACGGTGATCTAACCGTTGGAATTATCTCAAACAAGACGGAGTGGTGTGGGATTGTATTCCACATCTTTACAACGGTGTGGTCTTCGAATTAATGTCCGAGTCGACCGTGAGAATTGTTTCCCCAAAGTCGTGTGTAGTTCCGTGAGATTCTGACAGGGATTCAGTGTTCGGTCATCCACGGAGATCTAACCGTCGGAATTCTCTGATTCTTTTTGGAGATGATAGATAATTTGATTTCACATCTTTCCACCGAAGGAATTTTCCAGATGAGTTACGAGGCGCCGTTGATAGTGTCCGCAATATGTACATCGCTGCTGTCCTGCAGTCTGCACGTGAAGAATGACGTCGATGTAGATGATCAAAGCCGTGCGCGATGGCGGAGAGTGATCGATGAAGTTGAAGGAACCTAAGTAGATAAAATTCATGGGGGTCTAGGACCCAAAGCTTGATGTAGATGAGGCCGGCGAGACCATAGATCCAGCGAGTGTTGTCCCATAGACGGCGCCAATTGTCGATGAGTCATGTCGACAAATCGCTCGGGTGACCCGGTAGGGTTTCGAGTAGAGGAACGATATACACGCTGGTAGTCTCGACGGCTAACAAGGAGGCAATATTTACCCAGGTTTGGGGCCCTCGTAGAGGTAAAACCCTTATTCCTGCTTGTCTGATCTGTATTATAGCGAGATAGTCGAGCTGTTACAATAGCGATGTCGTGGTGGTGTATACGGGGTATCCCGTGTATTGTCTAGTCTAGGATTGGGTCTAGTCGTGGCTTATATCTTGTTCCCCTCTTTCTCTTCTCCCTCCTGGCTTTATATATGGAGCCAGGAGGGGTTTACATGAGTCCTAGTAGACTACGAATAGGAGTTCTTGTCTTATGCGTCAAGAAATCGACTATAGCTTCTTGGACCCGGATGGGCCTTCGAGTGGGATTCCCGTAGCGTAGCAGCCGGTAGGCTCAAGTAGGGGACGTGTTGAGTGTCACTGGTAGGCTCATCCTATAGGCCTGAGAGTCATCCCCACGTCACTAAACTCTATGCAGAAAAATTTGCCAAATTTCCTTGATAATACTAGCAAAGTTGATGAATCAATAGTAAGTATCAACAAGAGAATTACTATTTTAGAGGCTAGCAATATCCATGATAGTCAAAACATCAGGATCGGTAAATTAGAGGAGGCTATGGAAACTTTAAGCTCAATTTTTTCTTCTCTTAAGTTTAAGAGGGAGAAAACTTCTATGGGAAAAGAGAAAAAATGTGTGTATGTCCCCAAGGTGCCTAAGCCAAAACCCCCTAATGTGCTTAAAATTAATAAAACTTTTAGTGAAACTAAGAGTGATTTGCATGTTGAATCATATTCAAGGGTACCTAACGTATTAATTGCTACAATTGGTGTTTTGGAGGAAATTATTGATTTGGATGCTTCTTCACTTGAAAACACTTGATTCCATTTTCCTGGGCCTAGCTAAAAGGCGTTAAAGAAAAGCACGTCTTGGGAAATAACCCATGGTTTTATTTTTGCTTTGTTTTTCTCTGTTTTCTTTGAGTCAAGGTGTTGTATGCTTTTGTAGCAACTCCTTTGTATCTTTATTTCCATGTATTAGTTGTGCCAAGTAAAGTTTCTAGTGAAAGTTAGAGTTGGTTTGAGATTTCTGCGCAGGAAACAGATTTCTGCTGTCCACCGTAAAAAAAACATATAATTCACAGAAAGATCAAAACAGATTTCTGCGCAGGAAACTTTTTCGTTCTTGACGTTTTTCAATCTGAGCAACTTAAGTGTCCCAAAAAAATCATCTTTACAGACTATTCTGGTTTTGACAGATTCTGTCTTTTTTACTTGCATTCTCTCTTTTACTATGTCGAGTGGATTTGTTTGCTCTACAAAACATTAGTGGTTGTAGCTAATGTTTAAAAGTACCAATAGTGCTTGTGCCCTTGCAGAACATGTGAATTTTTAATTGTGCACTAACCCTCTAATGCGAATTACATTGAGTGTGGTGTGAAGGAAGTTTTTCAAGGGTCAAGAGAAGAGGGTGATATAATGTGATCAAGAAGAGTGCAAGGTCAAACCTTGGGGACGCCTCCGTGGTTCATCCCAGCAAATTCTAAGAAGACCCAATCGTCTAAGCTTGGGGCTTCCCAAGGCATCCCCTTCTTCATCAACAATTTATTAGGTCACTTCTAGTGAAACTATATTTTTATTCGGTCACATCATACGAATTTTACTTGGAGCATCTGTTTGTTTTTCTTTTGTTTCCCTTGATGCAATAATATTGTTGGAACCTAGAATTATTTGTGTGGGAGAGAGACACGCTCCGCTTTTTCATATGAATACTCGGTATGCTCGTATTCTTATTTTTTCTTCTAGTTGCTGCGAAATTCCCTTTTAGCTCCTGTTTTTCATGCATCTCTTATTCAGATTTGTTAGTTTTAGTAGAGTTGTGTTAGTAATCTCTTATTTCATTGCTATATCTCTTGGAGAGTTTTTGTTTAGTATAAAATGTTTTGTGTTGGAAAGCAGTAGTACAATTTATGTGCTTATAATGGTGCAAATAGAAGCTTGTATAGACCGTGGCTAGACTTTTTCATGTCATGCTAGATGTTATTTTAATTCTATGCTTAGTAATTGTTATTGTATCATGACTTGTCTCAAATAGCTGAGAGTGCTTAATGTGCCATTGAAAGAATCATGAGTTGTTTTTGTCATATTGAAGCATGAATTTGTGGTGTTCTCTTTCGAATGCTTTATTTGGTTGACTTGGAGCATGCTTACACCATGGTTATGACTACAAACCAGTCACTTATAGCCTGTATGATCATTTAGTTTTTGAACTTACAATACTCTTTATTCTTTGATTAATAATGATTTTGTCGCTATTCATGATTATGGACATTATTGCTCTCTTGATTTGTCGCTCCTAGCCTTTTGCTAGCATCCACTTGTACTGAGTATGAGCTCTACTCGTGCATCCAACTCCCCAAAACCAAAGTATGCCAAATGTGTCCACCATACCTACCTACATGTGGTATTTAACCGGCACTCTAAGTAAATTGCTCATGTGCTACCTTTATAACTTTCAAAATTATTCCTGTTTTGTGCCCCTGTTTTAGCTCATGAGGATGTAAATAGAGAATCTTTATCTCACTTGTTCATTGGATTTTACACACCTGGATTAGTGGCTTCATCCGCTTATCCAAATGATAGAAGAGCTGGCAGCGGGGTGCCCAGCCCCAAAATTGGTTACTATAAAATTCTCTTCACTATTTTTGCCGCTGGTTTATCAATGAAAGCATAATTGTGTAAACAAAAGGGAAAGAGGGATGACCTTCTGACCCTAGTTGCGTCCTTCACTAGGAGCTGCTCTTGTGAAGTCTAGTTGGCTTGTGAAGTACTGTATTATCCGTTCACCATTCGTTGACATAAGCATACACCTCTCTAAAAGATGTTTTCAATACCTCTGTTTAATAAAAGAAAAAGATCTAGCACATGAGTTAATCCCTGCTTCCCTCTGTGAACGGCCTTTTTTTACTTTTATGTTGAGTCTCCATCTTCTAACTTTATGCAAAGTTGAGAGAGCGTAGTTGGCATTCTGAGTTTAATGTGCATTTGTCTCAGAAACATTATTAATTGATTCATGCTGTGTTATTATTTGCTCTCAAATTATTTGTTCTAGTCATCCACTTGAACTTTGAAGGTGTCCTGGCATTTATGTTTTGCCCCGCTCTTAAGGACAAGCGAAATATAAGTTTCCATGTTTTCTCCATGCTCAAAACAAACGTATAACTTTCGAGTGAATTATTTTTCATGATCTTTTATCTGTGTTACTTTTCATGATGCAAGGTGATTGCTAAGTTTCAATGTTAAAATTATATCTATCATGCATGTGTTTTAGTACTATGATCTAAGCTATACTTATGCTTTTACAATTTAGATGATCAAGTGTATGTTGGTAGCATGTCACCTAAAAAATTATTTGTTTTTATCGTTTACCTACTCGAGGACGAGTAGGAACTAAGCTTCGGGATGTTGATACGTCATAAATGTATCCTTAATTCTGATGTTCCATGTTGTTTTCATTCCATATGCTACATATTTCCCTTACACTTTATGCCATTTTTATCGATTTCCTGGGACTAACCAATTGACAAGATGCCACAGAGCCAGTTCATGTTTTCTGTTGTTTTTAGTTTCAAAAAAGTTCTTCTAGAAATATTCTCGGAATTGGACGATTCGAAGCCCAGAATTCTTAGAAAGTTGTTGCGCATACGGAGTCCGGAGAAGACCCAAAGGGGGGCCCGGCGCGCCCCGTGGCCGCGCCATGGGGTGGTGTGGGCCCCCTGGCTGCCCACCGACGTCGCCCTCTCGCCTATTTAGTCTCATAGAAGGGATAACCCTAAACACGCGATACTTTTCCACGAAAAACATCCGCAACCGTCGTCATCGTCAACCCTAGTCTGGGAGGGTTCTAGAGCTCTCCCCGGCACCCTGTCGGGAGGGGGAATCATCACTGGAGGGCTCTACACCGCCATGCCTGCCTCCGGAATGATGTGTGAGTAGTTCATCCTTGGACTATGGGTCCATAGCAGTAGCTAGATGGTTGATCTCTCCTCTTTATGCCTCATGTTTAGATCTTGTGAGCTGACCTACATGATCAAGATCATCTTATTGTAATGCCTCATGTTGTGTTTGCTGGGATCTAATGAATATTGAATGCTATGTCTCTTGATTATCAATCTATCATGTTCCTTTCATGCGTATGTTATTTATGATCTTGCATGCTCTCCGTTGTTAGCAGATACTCTGGCCAAGTAGATGCTAGTGACTCCAAGAGGGAGTATTTATGCTCGATAGTGGGTTCATGCCTCTTTTGCATCTGTGCTCGATTGACAGAAACGTGACGGATGGAGGATGTGTTGCTGCCATTAGGGAGAAAACAACGATATTTACATTGTTTACATTACACACTTTTCTTACTGCGATTATCTGTTGCTTGTAACTTAATACCCAAGGTTTGCTCGGATGCCATTCTGAGGGTGGATTTTTAGTCATAGATGCAGTTGGATGACGGTCTATGTATCTTGTAATGCCCGCATGAATCACATAGTAATCATCATGTCATGCATATGCATTACGGTGTAGCCTTTATATATGTCAATTGCCCAGCTGTAATTTGTTTACCACACATGCTATCTATCTGTCTTGGGAGAGACACCTCTAGTGAACTGTGGACCCCGGTCCATTTTCCTCATAGTGATGAAATATCCACTGCAATCTCTGTTTTCATACTGCTGGTACTGTTTGACTACTTCCATCACCGTTCTCTTTCATCTACTGCAAACAAATATTATTTTCCACACGGTACGTTTAACCTCTTTGTGTTCAGAAAAACCCGTGAGATTGATAACCTCACTGCTTGGTTGGGGCAAACTGTTTTGATTGTGTTGTTTAGGTTCCGTGTTGCTTCTGAACTGGTAGTGCCCCCTGCCACCTCAACTGCATCAACCTTCAGAAGTGATTTCTTTCTCCTCCTGGTCGATTCAACCTTGGTTTCTTTCTGAGGGAAAACTTGATGTTGTGATCTTCATACCTTCCTCTTGGGATCTCCCAACGAGTGCAAGATCTGCACCATCATGCACACACTATCACCTTTACACCGGGATCAAAGTGTCTATGGAGATCTCATAACAAAACCACTTGAGTAGCATAACACGTGAAGAGTAACATCTACTTATTCAACTAGATTACAAAGCTCATGATCACATAAAGATCACACCATGGGAGAGATAGAGAGATGAAACACATAGCTACTGGTAGAGCCCTTAGTCACGAGGAGAACTACACTCTCCTCATCATAGGAGACATCAACAGCGATGAAGATAGTGGTGGAGTCGATGGAGATGGCTCCGGGGGCACTTCCCCGTACCGGTAGGGTGCCAAAATAGAGATTTCTGTCCCCTGATACTTGTCGGCGGCGGAGCTACGAAACTTTTCGTGGAAGGGGGTTGATATATCTAGTGTTTATGCCTCGGGAGGACTTTATAGGCGAAAGGGCGATGGCGGTGGGCACCCGAGAGGCCCACACCACATGTAGGCGCGGCCAGGGGGGGACCCGCGCCCACCCATGGTGTGGCTCCTCCTCTGAACCCCTCCGGGTCTCCTTTGGACTCCGTTGAAGTGTCGAGAATTCTAAGACTTTTGGATTTTGTTTCGTCCAATTCCGAGAATATTTGTTGAATAACTTTTCTGAAACCAAAAACATGAACTGGCTCTGTGGCATCTTCTCAATAGGTTAGTCCTAGGAAATCAATAAAAATGACATAAAGTGTATCGAAAACATGTAGCATATGGCATGAAACAACATGGAACATCAGAAATTATAGATACGTTTGAGACGTATGAGTCGCCTACATGAACAAGAGCTCCCGGGTCCCGGGTCTTCTTGACCTCTTGAAGCAACGGCTTCGCGAGGATGGTGGGGATTTTCTTGGCCTTGATCTTGAGTACACGGCCAATCAATGAGACGTGGACATCATCCAAATTGCTTATAAGAAGCGTGTCATGGTATTCCAATGGGCAAGGTAACACAAACTTCTCCGATCTTGCTCTCCTCTCTTTCTTTCCCCATTTCTCCTCTCTTATTTTGATTCTATATATAGGATAGGACATATGCATAGGATAGAAACATGTGTATCCATGTGTATTCATATAGCAATTTATCCATTTGAATCCTATATGTATCCATTTGAATCTCATTTTGTTCTCATTTGAATCCTACATGCATGTTTCATTTTGTTCCCATTTGAATCCTTTATGTACATTGGAAAGAATAAACTTATTGCAGCGGTGTTTAACATTTGTTCCATTTGTTGCATTGAAACAAGAAACTTATTGCATTGAAACAATATACTTGTTGCGGAAGTATTCAACATTTGTTCCATTTTTTTTGTTGCAGTAGTGACAAAGATAGTCCAGAACTCCTGTATTTCCTTGTCAACAACGGCATACGTTTAGCTAGCGTTGATACAAGGAATGACAAGTTGAAGATGAAAAACACCTGGGGTATTGAGATACCATGTCAGTGCCATATTGATCTCCAGGACCTATTCCAGCTTCAGCATGCCACGACTTCGATGGCTGATATGGTCGCCGCATTGATCGACGAGGCATACCGTGATATGAAGAAAACATTCAATTTTTGGGAAAAGAGCCCACTTGACCAGATCAACGTTGATTATGCAACAATCGATGGATACATTTCCTACGAGTTGTACCGTATTATCAGCAACTTCAGCTATGGGCAGCGTCACCTAGTGCCCTGCTACGCCTCGATGGTGCTAGGAATTCTTGCTGCTTGTGATGGCGTGTTGGGAACCCAAAGAGGAGAGTGCGATTAGTGTATAGGTAAGAACTTCCCTCAGTTAAGAACCAAGGTTATCAATCCAGTAGGAGAAGAGGATCTTAGGAAGGTTGATGCCACTAACGGTGGTGATGGCTCACCGGTGTCAGCAACAACGCGGAACCTGCACACAACACAACCAAAATACTTTGTCCCAACGGTATAGTGAGGATTTCAATCTCACCGGTCTTGCTGAAAACAAAGATTATACGTATAGTGTGGAAAAAGATGTATGCTTGCAGTAAATAAACAAAGCAGGAAATTGTTGTGGTTTGTTTAACAGTGTGGAAAATGGACCGAGGTTCATAGGTTCACTAGTGGTGTATCTACATAAAGATAACATGCTGGGTGAACAAATTAAAGTTGGGAAATTGACAAATAGAGGTTGCACCGTAGTGCACAATATAACATGATGACTACTATGATATTTAGTGCGGGCATTACAACAATATACATAGACCGAAATCCATCTACATCTATGACTAATAATCCACCCTCAGGTTATCATCCGAACCCCCTTAGGTATTAAGTTGCAAGCAACAGATAACTGCATTAAACAAAGTGTGTAATGTAAGCAATGATTATGCACGCGGGCACTCTCACCGCTGTTTTCTCCCTAATGGCAACAACACATCCTCCCCCTTCACGTTTCTGTCACTCGAGCAAGGTGGTGAGGAGGCATGAACCCACTACCAAGCATAAATACTCCCTCTTGGAGTCACTAGGAACTACTTGGCCAGAGCAACCACTAGCAACGGAAAGCATGCAATATCACAAATAACATAAGCAATAAAGACTATAATTAACTTGGCATAAGTTCAATATTCATCAGATCACAGCAAACACAGCATATAGAATTACATAAGATCAATCTCGGTCATGATAGGCAGCTCATGAGATCTAAACATGGAGGTATATGAGGAGAAGACAACCATCTAGCTAAAGATACGAACCCGTAGTCTAAGGATGAACTACTCACACATCACTCCGGAGGCAGGCATGGTGATGTAGAAGCCTCCGGTGATAATCTCCTCTCCGGCAGGGTGCCGAAGACAGCTTCAGAACCCCCTGATCTAGGGTTGACGGTGACGGTGGCTGCGGAACTTTTTGGGGATTTTTGATCAGGTGCCTAGGGTTTTCCATCCAGGGGGTTAAATAGGCGAAAGGACGAAGGCGGTGGAGCTCCAGGGGCCCCACACCCATAGCTGGCGCTGCCACGGGGACCGCACCACCCTATGGTGTGGCCCCCTGGTGCCCGTCTTCTACTCTCCTTCGGTCTTCTGGATGCTTCCAGGGAAAATAGGCACTTCGGGCTTTATGGGGTCCAATTCCGAGAATGTTTCCAGAACAACTTTTCTGAAACCAAAAACAGCGAAAAACAGGGAACTGGCACTTGGCATCTTGTTAATAGGTTAGTCCCGGAAAACGTATAAAAATGCTATAAATAAGGGAGAAAACATGTAGCAATTGACATAATATGATCATGGAGCATCAGAAATTATAGATACGTTGGAGACGTATCAAGCATCCCCAAGCTTAGTTCCTACTCGTCCTCGAGTAGGTAAACGATAAAACACAAAATTTCTGAGGTGACATGCTACTAACATAAACTTGATCAATCTAATGTAAAAGCATATGCACGCTGAGATCATAGAACTTCAAACACAAACATGATAAATAGAACTTTAATAATAAAACATAGTAATTACTTTGGATCACGAAGAGTATCTAAAATAAAGGATCATGAATTATAATGCAAACAAAGGTAGATGTTTGTTTCAGGTATAGAGAAAGCATGGCAAAGTGATATTTCGCTAGTCCTTAAGAGTGCAGAAAAACCTAAATGCCAGGACACCTTCAAAGTTCATGAGGAAGACTAGAGCAAATAATTTAAGAACAAATAATATCACATCATGAAGTAATTATTGATATTTATGGGACAAATGCACATAGAACTCATAATGGCAAAAATTCTCTCTCAACTGTGCATAAAGTTAGAAGATGGAGACTCAACATAAAAGTAAAAAAGGCCCTTCGCGGAGGGAAGCAGGGATCACTCATGTGCTAGAGCTTTTATTTTATTAAACAGAGGTATTAAAAGTTTGACACTCCTCCCATCCATCTTTCACAAACCATGGCTAACCGAATCCTCGGGTGCCTGCCAACAATCACATACCGTGGAGGAGTGTCTATATTTTGGGAGATGTATGTTAATGTCAACGAATGGTAAACAACAAATACAGTACGTCACAAGCCAACTGGATTCACAAGAGCGGCTCCCATGGTGAAGGACGCAACTGGTGTAGAAGGTCATCCCTCTTTCTCTTTTGTTTACACAATTATGCTTTGACTGATAAATCAGGGGCAAAATAGTGAAGAGAATTTGTTTGTATTAATTTGGGGTTGGGCACCCCGCTGCCAGCTCTTCTATCATTTGGATAAGCGGAGGGAGTCACTAGTCCAGGGTGTGAAATCCAATCAACAAGTGAGATAACGATTCTCTATTGACGTCCTCATGAGCAAAAACAGGAACATAAAGGAGGAGTAATTTTGAAAGTTTTAAAGGTAACACATGAGGAATTTACTTGGAGTGGCAATTAAATACCACATGTAGGTAGGTATGGTGGACACAATGGGAAAAACTTTGGTTTAAGGTAGTTTGGATGCACGAGTAGAGCTCATACTCAGTACAGGTGGAGGCTAGCAAAAGACTAGGAGCGACAAATCAAGAGAGCAATAATGTCCATAATTATGCATAACGACATAAGCATCATTAATTAAAGCATAAGCAGTATCACAAGTTCAAAAACTAAGTGGTCATGGAGGCTATTCGTTACTGGTTAATAGTCATAAACATGGTGTGAGCATGCGCCAAGTCAACCAAATAAAACATTCGAAAGAGAATACCATATATTGATGCTTTACTATGACAAGAACAACTCATGAATCTTTCAAGACATATTAAACACTCTCAGCTATTTGAGGCTATAAATGCTACTCAATAACCACAAGGATTTAAAACTAAAATAACATTTAGCATGGCATGAAAAAGTTCTAGCCACAGTCTATACAAGCTTCTACTAGTACTGTTATATATTCTACTTCAAGCAGCAGTTTTCTTCTCCCAACAAGCACCATACAAAACATGCTTTAACAAAAATACTCTTTATGATAAAGCAAGCAAACATGAGAGTACTCACATAACATTACTAAAACTAACAACTCTAATAAGAGATGCATGCAAAACAAAAGCTAAATAAATGCAGCAGCTAGACAAAATTAAGAATACAAAGTATTCTCATGAAAAAGCGGAGTGTGTCACTCTCCAATAAAAGAATGCTGGGGTCCAACCAATCTTATTGAAAAAGTAAAAACAAACTGAAAGAAAAAACAAAAAAAACTGAAAACAAAAATAAAATACGCTCCAAGTAAAGCACATAAGATGTGACCGAATAAAAATATAGTTTCACTAGAAGTGACCTGATAATTTGTTTATGAAGAAGGGGATGCCTTGGGCATCCCCAAGATTAGACGCTTGAGTCTTCTTGGAATTTTCTGGGATGTTCCACCGGGGAATCCCCAAGCTTAGGCTTTTCACTCTTCTTGATCACATCATATCATCCTCTTCTCTTGACCCTTGAAAACTTCCTTCACAACAAAATTCTCACAATGTTCATTAGCAACGTTAGTGCAATCGAAATAATAAATTCACATGGTTCAGTTTCAACACAAGTCTAACACTCAAAAACAATTAGCTACTTTCACAACTTCTTTTAAAACTCTTTTTCCAAAAGAACACCAAAAGAAAGAGATTAAGATGCAAATGTAATAAATGGCAGAAATCTGTCAAAACAGAACAACAGGCAAAGATCGATTTTTTTAAAATCTTCTGTTGCTCAAATCGAGAATTGGTCAACTAAGAAAAGTTGCGTATATAGCTCAGGATTACGCACAAATAAACTCGGGTTATTTTGAATTTTCTGTGCTTTTTTACGGAATAAACAGTGGACAGCAGAAATCTGTTTCCTGCGCAGAAATCCGAAATATAGCCTCAAGTTTCCACTAGAGGCTTTACTTGGCTCAACAAAAACTCAAAAGAAAAGATACAGAGGTGTTTCTAAGGAAATAGACAACACCCAGGTGCAAAGAAAACCAAAGAAAACGAAAGAAAACATGTTGAAAACAACGAAATAAAACGGGTTGTCTCCTGGTAGCGCTTTTCTTTAACGCCTTTCAGCTAGGCATAGAAAAAAAAGATGCTCACATAAGAAATATGAATTAAGAAAAAGAGAGCATCAATAAGCAAGTATAAAACAAATTTAAGTCTAACCCACTTCCTATTCATAGGAATCTTGTAAAGAAATAAATTAACGAAGCTCAAACTAGAAATCATGGGAAGGTAGAACAAGAGCAACTTCAAAACTTTCAACAAAAAGAGAGGTGTTTTAGTAACATGAAAATTCCTACAACCATATTTTCCTCTCTCATAATAATTTTCAGTAGCATCATGAACAAAATCAACAACATAATTATCACATAAAGCATGTTTGTCATGGCCTAAAAGCACACAATTCATATCAAGGTCAAAAACAATGGGATCATAATTCAAAATCAGCTCCTCTTTTTTCCCACTTTTAGCAATAGCAAAACAAAATAATTGCTCACTCTTAGAAGGTATAGGACACACTATAGCAATCCTATTTTCAGTAGCATTATAATTTGTAACATCAAGTAACATAGGACCATCATCAAGAGCATTATCATATAAATTTTCTAAACAAACTTCCTCATTATCATGCATATCAATAGTTGGAATAAATAGAGGATTATCATAACATTTATCCAAGTATCATGGATTATCATAAATGACAGTAGCAATATCATTCTCACAAGTTTCATTCATAGTAGTATCAAGGTCACAAGTGTAGCAAGTGTCAATTTCATCAAATAATGTATGAGTTAAAGAGTTACTATCATTGGGAGGTAGACATGGGTAGCCCCATTCTTCCTCCTCGTGATCATCACTCTCCTCCTCTTTTTCATCCAATGAGCTTCCAGATTTAGCAATTTCTTCTTCCATAGGCTCCTGCAAGGCATTAGTCTCTTCCTTAGGTTGAGAGCATTTATTAGGATATTCCATTATATACTAATTACGATCCTTGTAATTAGCAAAGCAATATTCAAGTATAGCATAAATCTCATATTTATAAGGTGCATCATAAATACTTTCAAGCAAATAGTCAATTTCGAAAGCACCCTTCCAAGCAATAAATTCTTCAATTTTTTCCACATCATATAATTCATAATTTCCCTTAACATAAGAAGATATGGTAACATTATCATTATACTCACATTGAAAAGGGAGGTGTTTATACCTCCTACAGCAGCAAGATTTATCAAAGCAATAAGTAACATTATAGGCGAAGCACAAGTTTTTAGCATAGTCATGCAATTTATTAATTTGCTCCCATAAGTATATCCCTTTTTGTGTTTCTTATAATGTTTTTGTTGTTCATCCGTGAATCCACCTTGCCTAAAAGATCTAGTTTCAAAGACATCAAACATTGATACCAAGCATGATAAAGCAAAAATAACAACTAGAATAAGAACTAATTTTTTTGTGTTTTTTAATACAGAAAAGAAAAACAAGACAAAATAAAAACAAGACAATAAATAAAATAAAGATATTGAGAGTGAGAGACTCCCCTTGCCAGAAGATTTCTTCCTCCCCGGCAACGGTGCCAGAAATTCTTTTTGCTACGCCTCGATGGTGCTAGGATTTCTTGCTGCTTGTGATGGCGTGTTGGGAACCCAAAGAGGAGGGTGTGATGAGTGTATAGGTAAGAACTTCCCTCAGTTAAGAACCAAGGTTATCAATCTAGTAGGAGGAAGAGGATCTCAGGAAGGTTGATGCCACTAACGGTGGTGATGGCTCACCGGTGTCAGCAACAACGCGGAACCTGCACACAACACAACCAAAATACTTTGTCCCAACGGTATAGTGAGGTTGTCAATCTCACCGGTCTTGCTGAAAACAAAGATTAGACGTGTAGTGTGGAAAAAGATGTATGCTTGCAGTAAATAAAGAAAGCAGGAAATTGTTGTGGTTTGTTTAACAGTGTGGAAAATGGACCGGGGTTCATAGGTTCACTAGTGGTGTATCTCCATAAAGATAACATGTTGGGTGAACAAATTACAACTAGGCAATTGACAAATAGAGGTTGCACCGTAGTGCACAATATAACATGATGACTACTATGATATTTAGTGCGGGCATTACAACAATATACATAGACCGAAATCCATCAGCATCTATTACTAACAATCCACCCTCAGGTTATCATCCGAACCCCTTAGGTATTAACTTGCAAGCAACAGATAACTGCATTACACAAAGTGTGTAATGTAAGCAATGATTATGCACGCGGGCACTCTCACCGCTGTTTTCTCCCTAATGGCAGCATAACATCCTCCCTGTTCACGTTTCTGTCACTCGAGCAAGGTGGTGAGGAGGCATGAACCCACTATCAAGAATAAATACTCCCTCTTGGAGTCACTAGCAACTACTTGGCAAGAGAAACCACTAGCAACGGAAATCATGCAAGATCACAAATAACATAAGCAATAAAGACTATAATCAACTTGGCATAAGTTCAATATTCATCGGATCCCAGCAAACACGGAGATCTAAACATGGAGGCATATGAGGAGAAGACAACCATCTAGCTACAGCTACGAACCCGTAGTCCAAGGATGAACTACTCGCACATCACTCAGGAGGCAGGCATTGTGATGTAGAAGCCTCCGGTGATGATCTCCTCTCCGGAAGGGTGCCGGAGACAGCTTCAGAACCCCCAGATCTAGGGTTGACGGTGACGGTGGCTGCGGAACTTTTCGGGGATTTTTTTATCAGGTGCCTAGGGTTTTCCATCTGGGGGATTAAATAGGCGAAAGGGCAAAGGCAGATGAGCTCCAGGGCCCCCACACCCATAGGTGGCGCAGTCAGGGGGGCCGCGCCACCCTATGGTGTGGCCCCCCGGTGCCCGTCTTTGACTCTCCTTCGGTCTTCTGGATGCTTCCGGGGAAAACAGGCACTTCGGGCTTTGTGGGGTCCAATTCCGAGAATGTTTCCAGAACAACTTTTCTGAAACCAAAAACAGCAGAAAACAGGGAACTGCCACTTGGCATCTTGTTAATAGGTTAGTACCGGAAAACGTATAAAAATGCTATAAATAAGGGAGAAAACATGTAGCAATTGACATAATATGATCATGGAGCATCAGAAATTATAGATACGTTGGAGACGTATCATGCCCCGGTCTCCTATTGTTTGGGGTTCGAAGGACGAGCTCGAGTAGATGGGAGCCTCTCCTGACGTTGTGTCACCTAGTTACATTATTAGTACTATTGTGTGTCGTCTCTATATATATTATGTAATGCTTGGGAGCCTCTCGTGACGTGATGTTTTGTTTGTTTAATTTATATTCCCTAGAAGACTTTATGTAGTACTATATATTATATCTATTAATTATGTCCCTGTTTAATTATATATGATATGAGCAAGCATAATGAAGCAATTGTGATGTATATGTGATGAAATTTCGAAAATTTAATTTGACACCCGAGCTCTTCTGCTCCTGCTCTTGTTTGCTAAATTCAAAGAAAATATAAAAACACTTCTAGAAAATCTGGAAAAAAATCATTGTAGTATTTGAATATACATAGATATACATATTTTGATTAGAAAAATGGAAAAGTCTTGATTTAATTATGTAATATGGAGTAAGAGAAAAAATATCTATCTGAAGATATGTTGAAATGACTAACCATTTGGGGTAAATTTTTTACATCGATCTATATATACATGATGGAAAATATGATATGGAAGTCGATCATATATACTTGAACTTATTCTCATTTTCTAATCTATTTAGACAATATCATTTGCCAATTTTTGATTTTACGGTTTTTTAGATACAAATTATTCAATATTAAAAAAGCAAAAACATTAATTATTATTTAAATTAATGATTATTTGAATTCAAGATTATTACTTGTTTATTTTTGGTTGACTAAATATTTTTTCGATTCACAAAATAAAGACGTGCGACATCATAGTTCAAAGGTTAATATGATTGACATCAAACTATTGTGAGTAAAATAGGATTTGTTTATTGGAAGCTGAGAGGGAAGGAACTCAGAAGTTAAGCGTGCTGAGAGTGGAGTAGTCCGAGGATGGGTGACCTACTGGAAGTGTCAGTTCAGAGGGAAAGAAAAGTGATTAGAGTTAAAAATAATTAAGACTAAGGGAGAATGATTACAGTTAGAAATAATAGAGACTAAATGAAAAGGAAAATTAGAAAATAAAAAAGGAAAAAAATCCAAAATTATTTAGTCCCGGGTTGTATTACCACCTGGGACTAAAAGTCGTCTAGCCGGAGCGCCCCCGTGGGTGGCCTCTAGTTCCGGTTCGTGGCACACCGGGACAAAAAGGGGGGCCTCTAGTCCCGATTCAGCAGCCCCAGATAGAAATCCGGAACTATAGCCCGTTACGGCTCGGGACTACAGGCCCGTTTTCTACTAGTGCATCTTCATTCCGGGTAAAATACGATCTCCGTGGATTAGAGCATTTTCCGAGAATATTTCTTTAAGAACTTTTCTGAAATAGAAAAACAGCAGAAAACAACAACTAAGCTGGGGCATCTTGTTAATAGGTTAGTGTATGAAAACATCCGAAAAACGAAGGAAAACATGTGAAAGACATAAAGGTATTGAATAGAAAACAAGCATGAAGCATAAAAAATTATAGATAAGTTCGCAACGTATCATGGCTCAACAAAGTGGCGTGGTGCCGTTAAGTTTTGGGTTTGGACCAAAGGGTTGGCAAAGTTGTCGACTCGGGAGGAACGTGGTCCCGGGGTTGGCTCTGACGTCTCGGGTGTTTCTCCATCTTTGTTCCCGGCGAGATCCATGTACCCAACTCCCCTTTTTCGCGGTGTTGTGCTCTTTCTTACAATAATGACAATAGTTAAAGGTTAATTAAGGCCCTTCTTGGCTTCCTTCCGTTGTGTTGGGGGTTTGTGGTTTGTGTCTCCAGAGTAAACTGCGATGTTTGTTCCTTCTTTATTAACACCTTTCATATCCATATATAGAAGATAAAACTTACCTAGACTTAAGTTCCACAGAAAACACACAAATTCGGATAGAGATAGCGCATGCGTTAGTTTGCTTTAGTTTTCGGATGAATCTAATTTGATACAGATGTAAAATATTGTTAAATTGCTACATCCGGATTTTTTTTCTGGAATTATTTTAAGCTCAGAAATATGATTTCAACTGTTTTTAAACAGCAGGATCACTAAAATCCGGGAGCCAAAAATCTTCATTCTTTTATATACTAGGATTTTTACTTGGAAAAGAGAATGCTTCATATTAAAGGTTCAGATCCATAATTGCGCACTAGATCTTGTAACACTTAGCAACAAGGCTATATCCATTTTGCTTCAGTTTTCGGATGGATCCAATTTGATCGACGTGTAAAATGTGTTAGATGGATCCAATTCGATTCAATGCATTAGTTGATTTATAAGACGTGTAACACGTGCATTGCACGCTTATTAGTCGACAAAACAGGCAATATTTTTGCCTAGTTTCGCACCCCAAAAAAAAAAGAATTTACACGCTTCGGTACTGACAGCTATACGCGTCACTGGACGAGCTCGGGTATGAGCCTCAGCAAGAAGGAAATCTCTGGCTGTGAGAAGTGCGGCGTCTTCTTTGCCGGCGCAGCCCTATCCAATTCCAACATGCTGACTTGACCGTTTCCGTGTCCGGGCTCCGGCGCGACCAACGCAGCAGCGAACTCCGACACGGCGTCGGTGATCTCCTCCACCAGGTCAACGATCACCCCGTCCACACCCATGAGGTGCTGCATGTACACCGCCTCCGGCACATTGCTGCAAGAAAGAAACATGCACCACCATTAACCTTCAGAGCATCCTTCTAGAAGTTAGGAATATAGTGCAGGTAGAAGCAAGGTCGCGCCATTTACTTGAGCACCCCGTAGGTGAGCAGGGAGAGGCCGGCCTCCTTGACGATGGGTACCGCCGACGGGTGCCGGAACACCGCCCTGGCCTCTGACACGATGCCCTGCAGGCCTCCGGCCAGACACAGCCTAACGGCCTCCTCCAGCGAGTTCCTCCTCGCGTCGGCGTACATCTGGGTCCCTCCGTTCGTCAGGAAGTAAACCTGGTTCAGAGAACATCGCACATGTCAGTCACTGTTCACAGTCCGAAAACTTTTGCTGTCTGAACAATTCAAATCATCAGTAGCCAGGCTAATGATGATTTTACTTACAGGGTAGTGATCTTGCAGTTCCCGCATGAGCCGCGCGGCATCGGGCTGGAAGCTGGAGAAGATGACGGGCCTCTCCTCGGCATGCTCGAAGACAACCTGAACGAAAAGAAACACACACCGCAAGTGTTATTCGACGTGTATCTTCGGAATGCCGCAGCAAGTGCAAGAGGGCGGGCCACCATCGTGTTCCGCGTGCTCATCATGCCTTGAGGATGGCTCGCAGGATGCCGGTGAGCTCCTCCTCCTGGTACACGAGGTCGTCGTCGAACTTGAGCTCGACGTTGAACCCGACGCGCGTGTCGACGTCCTCGAACGCCTCCCGCAGCGTGCAGAGCGCGTCGTCGGACCGCACGTCCCATCTCTGTATCCTGCCGTCCTTGAGCTTCCGGAGCAATGGCCTCCCGACCTGAATCAAGATGGTGCTACTTAGTAGATGTCGCCGCTGGACATTCAGAGGATGGTAAATGTCTGCTGCAGTTTTTCAGGTGTTCTGTTGCTACCTTGTCCTGATCCTTCTGAGGTCCGTAGGAGAGGAACTCGTCCAATCCAAGATCGGTGACGCGCTCCCCGGTGATTTTGCCCTGAAAATTTTGTTCACAATTTTGAGAAAAACCTAGCATCGAGACGGCGAGACGGGGTGCGTGCTTTTCTATTTTGTGTGCTGTGAAATGTTGGCCTGAAGTTGGGAACTTGCACTGTTAAAAAAAAGTTCAGAACTTACATCTTGTTGGGTGAAGATGAAATTGTCGTGGAAGACGACCGGGCAGCCATCTTTAGTCACCTGAAAACAAAAAATGAACGTTCACCTTGTAAAAAAAAATAGATAAGGCATCGGTCAGGAACGCCAACTCTATACTTGACACGGACTCGACGGTGGCAAAGTAAGTAAATTAAGCTGTACAGTGGTTAGCTATTAACGGATGGTTGCAGCTGTGATTACCTGGACGTCGAACTCGACGTAGCTGACGCCTGCGACGCGCGCGGCCTGGTTGAACGACCGGACCGAGTTCTCCTTGACCTCCCGCAGGCGCTCGTCCGGCGACGCGAGCGCGTTCATCCCCTTCCCGCGGTGGCCGATCACCACCAATGGCGGCCGCCTCCCCACGGCAGCGGGCTCCCTCGCCATAATCGACTCGGCCGCTGCATGCGCCAACAGCAGAAAAATTCAGCATAGGCGAAACGTGGAGCGATCGATCACACGTGCGTGCATTTAAGTCGCGTGTCGGCGCGCACCGCACGTACCGTTGATGCACGCGGAGGCAAGGTGGAGCTCCGCTGCGATGTCCGGCGCGGGCACGACCGCAGCGGCGGCGCGCACGGCCTTGAGCTGACCGGCCATATATGTACTAGGACACAGAGCGGAAGAACGAAGCCGCCGGGCGGCCGCGGCGACCGTTTGACTTGTGTCAGCAGGGGTGGGGCGCGATCGGTCGAGGCGATTAACGGCAGGGAGTTTTATAGACCGTTTCTTGGCTGTGGATGTGGCGAAGCTGCCGGAGAGAGGACGCTATATATACACACACACGCACGCTGTATGTATGTTGGTGTTCATCGTGCAATGAACGTGGGAATATGAAAGGTAAGAAAGGCGCGGAGATTTAGATTAAATGGCACGATTGCTGCAAATCGGGACAGACAGGTCAAGCTGAGTTGGAAGCGGATAGGATTCAGGCGGGCGGAGAGGCGTACTGGAGGTTTATGCCACCGGATATGGGATATCCTCTCCCACGACGCCAGGCGATCGACCGGAGGACGAAATTTGTTCGTGTTTAACGCGCGATGAACGTGGACAGAGTATAAAAGGCAAGAGAGATTACGAAGGCGCCGAGGGTTAAGTGAGGAGATGGGTCCAAATCGGGGCATGTCAAGTTGGGTTTGGAAGTTGGACGCGAATAGGATTCAGGCGGGTGGAGAGGAATATTCCAGGTTTATGCCGCCGCATATCCTCTCCCCCCGGCCGCCGGGGCAGACCAGGAGCAGGAGGCCGCTCAAGGCACTTGCCCGTGTCGTTCGCGCTGGCTTCTCCGTTCCGTTCCACGTGCTTTGCCCTGGATCTCTGGATGATGGGTCCTTGGGCTGCTATGACTCTGGATTTCGTTCCGGTGTTACAGATTGTGTCAGAAGATTTATGTTTTCTGGTGATCGAGCGTGATTGCTAACGGCCAGGAGTATGAAACGTGCGGCATCGATGTTTCGAGCATAAACATGGCGTGACGTGGAATGGATATGGCGACCGTTCGGTGATTGCTGATGATGGAAGTGGTAATGGAACGTTTCTATTGAGTATTCCAGTCGATAGCACCCGTGTTGCCTGCCGCGTCAGATCCCAAAGAGTTCATTCCGGTGGGTGGCATTATCAGGGTCTGGTACCCTCGCCCAACATCGTTTCTAGGGGACCTTCGCCCAACATCTCGGCTGGACCTCTCTCGAGATTGCCAGGCCTCAATCCAGTTCCAACAGCTTTGGCTCACACGGTCCCATCAGGTTACCCATATTGCATATTGATGATTGCTTACTATCTTAAAAAAAAAATACTACTAGACGGAATAGCGCGTTTCACGGCGTCCCCTTCCTCGCATTTTTGCATCATTTTTGCATCGCATGGTTAGCAAGGTGAAAATGTTGTGGTTAGAAGAAAAGTTGTACATATTTCAGCACTAAAACTCAAACTCTCGTTCTTGTCGCATGAACTTCAACGTAGCCAAGGCATGTTGTTATTGTCAACGTTTAGAGGATCGATGCCCTATCAAGGGCTCGTGTACGTGTATTTAAGGAACGGGAGAATCCCCCGTTGTAGCTTACAGAGCTGGACTCGGATCCGATACGGGGAAGAAGTCGGGAAGGTCTTGGAGTCCTACACGGGTACGTATCATGATGTCTAACACCCCCCATTAATCTTAACCTGGGCACAGGTTGAGATTACGTCTACACTCTGCTAAGCTTTTCTCACGTAATGTTTTTGTAAAACCATCGGCCACTTGGTGTTTATTGGAGATAAACCGAATGTCAAGAGATTTGTTGGCAACTCATTCACGAACAAAATGATACTCAATCTCGATGTGCTTGGTCCTTGCATGAAAAACTGGATTGGCTGATAAATAAGTGGCGCAAAGATTATGTCACACCAAAGACAGAGACGTTCTTGAAGAGGAACTCCAAGTTCTCGAAGTAATGCTTCCACCCAAATCAACTCAGCTGTAGCATTGACAATAGCTTTATATTCAGCCTCCGTACTAGAACGAGATACAGTGGCATGTTTCCTAGCACTCCATGATATGAGATTAGGACAAAAAAAAATATAGCAAAATCTCCTGTAGAACATCTGTCATCAAGACAATCTGCCCAATCTGCATCTGAAAAAGCACTAAGGAGCGTTGAGGAAGAATGTTGAAATGTGAGACCAAGCTTGATTGTACCATGAACATAACGTATGATTCTTTTGGCAGCTGTCCAATGATCAGTAGTTGGTGCATGAAGGAACTGACAAACTTTATTAACAGAAAAGGATATGTCAGGACGAGTCAGCGTACAATATTGTAAAGCACCAACAATGCTCCGGTAATTTGTACTATCTTGTGGATCAAGTGGATCTCCTTCGGTCAAAGATAGAGTATCCTTTAAGGAGAGAGGTGTAGGAGCCGATTTGCAATGACGCAAACCAACCTTAGCAATAAGATCTCGGGCATATTTTTCTTGTGTGAAGACAAGTCCGGTGGAATGTCTGACAACTTCTATGCCCAAGAAATAATGTAGATCTCCAAGGTCTTTGAGAGCAAAATCTTTGCGCAAATCATTAAGTAAAACCGAAATAGCCTCTTCAGATGAGCTAGTCACAATGATGTCATCAACATATATCAATATAAATATGGTGATACCTGATTTGTGGGAGATAAACAAAGAAGTCTCAGCCTTTGATGATGTGAAACCAAGAGTTTGAAGATTCAAGCTCAAACGATAAAACCAAGCCCGTGATGCTTGTTTTAATCCATAAAGTGCTTTATCAAGTTTGCAAATATGATGCGGAGTAGTGGGATCTTTAAAACCCGGTGGTTGTTTCATATACACTTCATCTTCCAGAACACTATGAAGAAATGCGTTCTTGACGTCTAGCTGGCGAAGGCTCCATCCCCTGGAGACAGCAATAGAAAGAACAAGTATAATGGTGGAAGCTTTGACAACGAGACTAAATGTATCTTCGTAGTCAATACCATAGCATTGCTTGAACCCTTTTGCAACCAGTCGAGCTTTATATCTGTTAATAGTGCCATCTGCACGACGTTTGATCCGATAGACCCACTTACAGTCAATTAATTTTTTTTTTGGAGCTATGAGGAACAAGATGCCAGGTTTTATTTTGCATAAGAGCGTCATATTCCTCCTCCATGGCTGACCTCCAGTTGGAATCATTAAGTTCCTCTTTACTATTTTGAGGTTCTCCTATAGATGTGAGAAAACCATGGCGACCATAGCGCACCGTACCATCTGTAAATTTTCTGGGTTGACTGATTCCTTTTTGAAGGCGTGTACGTAGCTCAGGAACATGAGGGAACACAGGTGCATGCAACACAGGAGATCCTGCTGCTGAAAAACCGTCAGCCGACACGGATTCGTCCACAGGAGCAGAGGGTCCGGTGGAGCAGCCTGGGGAAGACTCAGCCACAGAAAATCCCGAAGATGTTGTCGGTGACGCGGGATCCGGAGTGGATGGTGGCGACGTGTCGCCGCTGGAGGGGTTGTGTGTCGGCGACGAGGACGCAGTCGGCCCAGTGGATGGTTGAGCTGACATGTCGGTCGAAGACTGGGCACCCGTGCTCTGCTGCTGTCGGGAGGCGCTCCCAAGGCAAATGACATCGTATCTGCTCCGAGATCTGTGCTGGAAGCTTCTTTGTCAGAATGCTAAAATGCATTATTATTTTCACTATTTTGATCATCCATGGTACCATTTTGTGCAGAATTTGGAGGAGAATCATCAGTACTATTCAGCTGTACCCGTGGAGGGTTAGTAAGTGGTACAACAAACATATGGTCATGAGCTTGCAACCCCTCATTATTAGAATCCAAAGATGATAAGTGTGAAGGTAACAAAAGATGTTCTTCGCGAAGGCGAGACCCGACATTGGGATGAAGTGTCGAGAAAGGAAAAACACTTTCATAAAAAACTACGTCACGTGAGACATAAACATGACCAGTGGATATATCAAGGCATTTTACACCCTTATGACGTGGACTATAGCCGAGGAAAACACATCGTTTAGAACGAAAAGCAAGTTTGCGTTTATTATAGGGACGGAGATTTGGCCAACAAGCACATCCAAATACCCGAAGAGAATCATAGTTAGCTATAATACCTAGGAGTTTTTCTGTGGGAGTTGGAAAATTAATTACTTTGGAAGGAAGCATGTTGATTAGAAAGGTGGTAGTGAGAAAAGCTTCATCCCATAATTTAAACGGCATGGATGCATTGGCAAGAAGGGAAAGACCGACATCAACAATATGCGATGTTTTCTCTTGGCAAAACAATTTTGTTGATGAGCATGTGGACAGAAAACATGGTGAGAGATACCTACTTTTTGAAAGAAACTGTTGAGTTTTTCATATTCACCACCCCAATCAGTTTGCATGGTAATTATTTTACGATCAAATTTACGTTCAACAAGCTGCTGAAAATTAAAAAACACTTGATAAACATCAGAGCGTTTCTTAAGTAAATAAATCCAAATGAATTTACTATAATTATCGATGAATCTTACATAATAGAGATGTTTGCCAACAGAAGCAGGAGTTGGTCCCCATACATCAGAAAAATCTGTTTCAAAGGAACAACGGATACACTAGTGGACACTGGATAGGGTAGTTGATGGCTTTTGGCTTGTTGACAAGGATCACAAATATAAGGGTTTATGTCTGGTGTATATAAAAGATTGTTTTTCTTAAGCACTTGTTGAACAATAAACGAAGATGGGTGTCCTAGACGACGATGCCATGTGGATGAAGTGGGTTTGATGGTGATGAAAGCATGCTTGTGAGACCCCGCAGGAACATGAACAAGAGATAAAGCCCACCATGACAGGGACCTCTAAACATGACTTTATTCGTGGCCTGACCCTTTATCAAAAATAAAAACGGGTGAAACTCAACAAAAGCATTGTTGTCTAAAGCAAGCTTATGAGAGGATATGAGATTTTTGGAAGCACTAGGGACATGCAATATGTTACGAAGATGAAGGGAACTATGAGGGGTGTGCAATGTCGAATGACCAATATGTTGAATTGTCATACCTTTACCATTGGCGGTATGAACTTGATCATGTCCCTTGTAGTAGTCACGGGTGTGTAACTTGTCTAGCTCGCCTGTGATGTGATTAGTAGCACCGGTATCCATGTACCAGTTAGTGTCAACACCATAGGCACTCCTCTCTTCTCCAGGGGATTCATCATCATCATCACCATCAGCATAACGCCACCAACACTCGTTTGCCGGATGGCCATATTTCTTGCATATTTGGCAGGTTACATCTTGAAAAGATGAGGATGCACGTCCACGTCCGCAACCGCGGCCTCGTCCACCACGGACACCTCGGTACGACTAACGGCCACCACCACCACGACCTCCACGATAATCCTGGCCTCCACGGTAGTCCTAATAGTGGCGTTGGTCTTTCCCATAGTTCTAGCTTCCACCACCACGACCTCCTCGATATCCTTGACCACCTCCATGGTAATTTCCACGGCGAGCAGCGGCATTGGCGGAGGAGAAAAAAGAGCCACCACTTTGTCCTGTTTCAGCCAACATCTTTTGGCGCTAATCATAGGCCGTGATCTGAGATCACATGTCCATGAGGGTGGTGCTTGGAACAGCATTAACGGAGGCCACTAGTGGGTTGTACTCGACATCAAGTCCATTGAGGATGTATCCCTTGAGTTCATCATCATCAACTATTTTTCCCGCTGCCGCAAGCTCACTTGCAAAACCATTCATCTTGGCAATGAACTTGTCAGCACTCATGTCGTTCTTCTTTGTGTTTGCAAGGGCACCTCCCAACATGCCGACGTGAGCCATTGATTGGGAGGAGAATAGGACAATGATGGCACCCCATAGATCAACAGCATGATCTAGCCCTAGTACTTGGGCGTGAACCTCGGGTGTGATGGACTTCACAAGAAATCTGAGGACTTGCTGGTCACACGTGATCCACGCGGAATAGGCCGGGTTCGGCACAATCTTCTTTTTTTCTGCATCATCAACCTCCAGGTTCTTCGACGGTGCTGCGTCGAGGCCGTCCAGCAGCCCCATGACATTGGCGCCACGGAGGGAAGGCATGATTTGAGCCTTCCAATATAGGTAATTCTCTCGAGTCAGCTTGTCCGTCGGGGGTGGTCCTAGAGCAACCGCCAGAGAAGGAACAGACAAGGACGAAGCCATCGAGGTTGAGGGAGGGATGTCGGTTTTCTTGGGATGCTACGATCGGAAGAAGTCGATCGGCTGATTTCTCGGGATTGCTTCAATCTAAGATCGGCGGGTTTTGGAGATCAATTTTTTTGGCTAGACGATGGAAGAGCCTTGCTCTGATACCATATCAATGTTTAAAGGATCGATGCCCTATCAAGGGCTCGTGTACGTGTATTTGAGGAATGGGAAAAGCCCCCGTTGTAGCTTACAGAGATGGACTCGGATCTGATACAGGGAAGGAGTCGGGAAGGTCTTGGAGTCCTACACGGGTACGTATCATGATGTCTAACAGTTATTTAGACAATGACATATTTTTCATCAATTCATATGTATCTTTGTTTTGGCAGACGGAAATTATGGAGATTTTAAATATTTCTTTTAGTTTTGCTAGACGTCAGCTACGACATCAGAAAGCCGAATTGGTCAAATGTTTATTTGACTTACCGACATCTAATTGTCAATAAGAAAACAGCTAAGTTCTGTTTTCCATCAAGTATCATTTTGCTATCAAGTGCATGCTGACATTTTAAAAGCTAAGAAACACAAACATGGAATATGTAAGTAACGGTTTGTAACTTCAAAATAGAAAAGGAGCTGAAGACACCGTAGAAAAGGAGCTGAAGACACCATAGAAAAGGAGCTGAATAATTTATTATTAAGTGATGTTCTTAATTCGGTCTGCATGGCCAACATTCATGGGCTAACTTATAGGTTCAAATCAACTAAAATTTGTATCCAATGTGCCAAACATTCACACTAAAAGTTTGCCAAGTTGGCCTTAACAGAATTTGTGGATCTAATTGATGCATAGTGTATAAAAATATTATAGGCGATGGAAATTGTATTACTACATTTGCACAAAGCACAAGGAAATAACTGCCGGAACTTTCTTGTATCCAAAATTCACAATTGACATTATATAACTGATAGAGATAAAAAAAAGTGGGCATCTACATGCATCAATCTCTTGAAGGTGCTCCTCTCCCAGCATTTCTGCAGTTGCTATATGGTAACCGGAAATCTAGAAGGCCTCTCTCCACATAACAATCTGCCAGTTACAGAAATCTGAAGACCTTGAGCAAACGGGTCAACAAAATACAGAATTATTAATGCCAGAACTAAATATGAGCATGAAATTTGTACCTAGCTGGCAACAGTCATGCGGGAACTCTTGGATCATGTAGTACACATAGTGCGATCCAAAAATAAAATCCATCACGGTTGGTGTACCGCCAGAAGAAGGAACTCAATAGCCTACCATCATCTTTACCTAATAATAAAGGAAGTAAGCCTTCCTTGGTTGGTTACTTGGTCGGTCGGTCCGTCATCGAAATTACCCTTAAAGTTGCAAAAAATTACCCACCGTGCCACCCTGCCACATACCACATCGCGTCTCATGTGCCCAGTCCGTTCCCCCGATGGATCCTAGAAATCCTGGTTTTGTACGTTGCATTTGTGCTTTGAACAGACTCCAATCAGAACTAATAAAACAACTAGCTAGGCCTGCATTATGTTTCTCTATATATATGTCGGTCCCTTGATCTGCTTCTCGCATCGCATCCAGAGTTGATTAATTGGGTCTCTAGCCGGAGATAACTCTCAGCACGGCGACATGAGACATCTTTAGAGGCGAGGATGGCTAGGGTTTTGTCCCGCAATTGGCGACATGAGACGGTTTTAGAGGCAAGGATGGATGGGGTTTCGTCCTTATTTTTTTTGGCTCCCCTCCTCCTCGTCATCCACCCCTCCCATCCAATGCGATCTCCAATACGCCCTTCATGTTCGTGGGCATAGACGAAACTGCTCGATCCAGACATGCAGTTCCGGCTCGACAACATGGAGGGCACGGCGGACCGCGGTGGAGCGCGCGGTACTGGAGGTGGAACATGATATCGACGTCCATGGCGAGGGCTCGGTCTTGATCCGGGCCAAGAAGCTGATGCCAGTCGCGCCGGAGGAGATGTCGGTCATGCACGGCGATGTACTGGTCAGCGTCGTCATCCCGGACAACCACAACAAGGACTTGTCGACGTCCATGGTTCGACTGCGGTTAAGAAGCAGGGCATGGCTGCTGCCGGTTGGGTAGGAGGAAGAGCCGCCACATGAAACATGACGTAGGATTTGATCCCGAGCACGGTGGCGACGATGCTCAGAACAGCCACCCTCCTGAAGATGTCGTCCTTGGCGTAGTAGCAACCTTCGTCGATCTCGCGCGTCTCGGTAGCGTTCCACGCCGCGCCATGCATGAAGAAGAACTCTGTGACTGCAGAGGCTATCCTGAACACACACATACAACATATATGCATCGCCAATTTAATATCCATCACCTTGATCTGTTGAAGACACAGATCGACTTGCGGGAGCTACAATACATATCTACTCACCATGAGAGGACAGAGAGGACGACGCCGATGGTCCGCTTGGACTCGTAGAAGCCGCCGCCCCGAGGCTTGTAACAGCCGCAACAGCCGGGTACGGCCGAGACGATGATCCGAGACACGAGTAGGAGGAGTGCCGCGGTTAACCCCAACCCGAAAGCCGGGTTAGCAGGATACATGCACTTGGCCGTGGACACCACGATGTCATCTTACTGCCACAACTATCCCAGCCGATCGACGAGCGCGCGGGTCAGGGTTCAGAGCGCAAAGGAGAGTGGCAAGAGATGTTGTGGTTATGATTTCTGAATGGATACTTACTGTTAGCTTCGTTCCCTCGGCGATGAAGCCGAGCACCGCACTTCCCAGCCCAAAGAATCCTACCACGATGGCCAGGACAATCACGCTCAAAGTCACCTATATTAACCTTGGAGAAGAATTGGTTGTTGTTTGCGGATATCCGTTGTCGGCGTCGGATCCAGCCTGCACCACGCCGGAGCACACGCCCGCTCGGAGGAAGCTCGCGGTAGATGCCATCCAGGCGCGAAGCGGAGCACACGCCGACTCTCTCAAGTCGTGATCCCACACGAAATCCATGCCAAGACGACTTGAGTTCACTTGCTCGAGAAGAAGATCGTCTGGTCGATTCGGCCAAGAAGACATGCATTTGTTTTATGCGCAGGCTGATGCGGATGTCGATATGTTTGTGCGAGCGAACCAAACTTGCGGGATGCCAGATGCCAGCCCATCGTGAATCACAATCTAGGCCACAATCAACCACTCATGCCAAACCAGACATGTCAAACTGTACATCACATTCGTTAGCAAGAGAAAAGAACAACTATAGCCAATTGTGCTTGATTGGTCTTATGTAGAAGCCCTAAAAAAAGAATTGTGCACGCACGAGGAAAATAACAGGTTGGGCAAGAGGCATGAATGGTTAGAAGGACAACTGATGGCCTAGGCCCTAGGTTTTTGTTTGACAATAGGCCCTAGGGGTTCATGCAACTTTGATCAGAGGTTCTACATGGATCTCTCTTGGCTGCGGCGCATGCCAAGTCCACCGGTTTTGGTCGACAAAGCGACTAGGTCGTGGCATCCCTGCCCTTATTTCTTCCTTTTATTTTTCTTCACGACAGGTCGCAATCAGGAGACAACCTCCCAAATGAACAACCCGATCACACCCCGGTAGAAAGCTATATGCATCGAATGTTTTATTTTTCTGTTTCTCTTTTTTCCGACAGATATCAGGATCAGACAAAACGATGCTACTCTTCTATTACGGATGAGGCCGATCCTCGGCATGCACATAAAATGTTGTAAGAGCATATGCACTGGTGAGTGGATGCGAAAAAACGCATCTCTATCGATGGAGAGTCCACGAGTTCACAAATCAGAAATAGTTAGGGGTTATGGATGCTAGCTTCCCGAAGAGTAGCTAGGTGGAGTACGAGCTCGGTACCACGGCTACACATGTTATCAGCTCAACCGAATCCGGCGGCCATCGATGGTGTGGTTTAATTGTGCCCGGAAAATAAGGTATATATACAGAATAGTTATTCTATATCCATCATGTATCTTTTGAATTGCACATGATTTTTGCATCACCTAATTCTTTTCGTATTCCTTATGTCAAGTAGAACGTAAAAAAAAATACATGACATAAACCTTTTATTTATGTGACTCCACAAAAAAAAGAAAAATATACATATTTTTACGTTGTTTTTATGACTTTTATGTTGCTATGACTCATATTTTTCTATTTTTATGCCGAGTATTCTCTTATGGATCAAACATGAACATAAATAATTACATATGTAACATAACTTTTTGACTTAGGAACGTAAAAACATTATGGGGGCAAAATAAGTTTTCTGTACCACCGAAACCCAGTAATAACTAATAGCTTGTAGGATTCCACTACTTTTCTAAAGGAGCCAGGGTGCTGAATAGTGTGTGTGTGTGCATTGATGTTTGAGAGCACACGTTCATTTTCTTCGAGTTATTTCTACCGACCCATTGGTTTTATTTTGATGTCATAGTAGGGTACATTCTGATGAACCTTGGAGTTATGTTGAGATGATTAGATGTAGCATAATGTGTTTTCTGTCGCCACAATTCATTGTTAACAACCATGTGTAGTTGCAATTCCTCCTTTTCTCTCCCGTTGCAACGCACGGGCATGTGTGCTAGTATACATAATACCAAGAGAAGCACAAATGATCTTCCAAAGACACAAGAACACAAAAGAATAAACGCAACAGGGTACAACATTGACGAGCAGCTCAAGCAATAGTATGGGCATCCTAAGAATTTTCAGATTACCATGGCCAAGCAATCTAATATTATTTGGAAGCCACAAAATAAATGTGTTCATTTTTCTTGTTTGTGACGCCCAATCTCATTACGGTGGCACTTGTTCTTGATCTCACCATGCCACTACGGAGCGCCTCCAGCGATCACCTGTCCTTTTTCTACACTTACGGCTTGGCGGTCCGGCGGCGCTCGGTGAGTTCCGGCGTCCTTGGCGGCGCGGCCGTGATTGGTGGTGGTCGACCGGTCTTGCGCCGTCCCTACTCTCCTCGATGGCGCTCCGGCGCCGTGGTCCGTGGGGGCCCTTCCCCTTCGGAGCTTGTTGCCTGCTCCGGCCGGCTGGGTGGGTGCGGCTGTTTGCCCCGACGGGTTGGAGTTGTCCCGGATTGGAGGTTGTGGTGGCGTTCTGGTCGACGGGCTGGTGGATGCTGGGGCAGCGGCCACGGATTGTGGATTCTTCTCCAGGCTGATCTACAGCGAGGACGTGGCGGACTCCTTACTGCGGCTGTGGCTCGCCGGGTGGAGTGGAAGTGGCTGGCCGGTGATAGACGGACTCCGATGATCGGAGTCAACGATGGTGGCGTCTTCCGATGTCATCCCCTTGCTGAAGGTATCGTTGCCGTGTATCCCCCGCCTACTGCCTAGTGCTCCAGGGGAAACCCTAGATCCGATATACCAGATCGGATGATGACGACGCCTTGCGTCGTTCTCCCTGTTGAGGGCATTGTCTTGGAGTAGAGTTGTGTTCCGGGGGAAACCCTATATCCGGTTTTACCAGATAGGATGATGGTGGCATCTTTGATGTCTTTTACCCTCTCGAGGGCATTGTCTTTGGAATATGAGCTACCTGGAGGGGGTCCCTTGGTGGTGCGGATTGCGCAGGGTGGAGGAGCTGTCTGGCGTCATGATGGTGTCGATGGCATGTCTCACGGGTGAATGCATTGATTTCTATCCTGAAGATGGGTGAGAGGAAGACGGAGGCGGCATCTTCTAGAGCGTGGACGTCGGTGTGCGCTGCAGGGTGCTGGACCGGTTGTGCCCCTTGCTCGCTATCGGGCGGCTTGGTGTGGCCTTCGGTGTTTCAGATGATGTGCGTTGGTGTGCTGACAGGGAATTCGGCCCTGTTCGGCGACCCCCTTCATTACTAGTGGTGGTAGATCCTAAGTTTTTGGTTCAGGATGGTGCTTTGATGTATTTATTTGTAAGACATTGTGGCTTCTGCTTTTTATTAATAAAAACCGGCTGTGTGCACCATTTTGGTGCAGAGGCTGGGGGTAGTAGCCTCCATTTCTAAAAAAAACGGCTTGGTGGTTCGCCTCTGTGTCCATAGGCGAAGCTGGAATGGACGTTGTACAAAAAAACAAGGAACACAAAAACAATACCAATTGCAATCAGTTAATCAGAAAATACCATCTACATATCTCCTCCCTGACACACCAATAACATGATTAAAATCATCTTATTCACGCAACCAAGAAACTACCGGCCAATTCTAGACTAAACACGAGTGTGTTTATTGCATACTTAAAGATAGGATCATTGAAACATCCATCTACATAAGGAAACACCAAACCAAAGCAACGTAATAAACACATGTACCAAGGAACACAAAAAGAACACCAATTACATTCAGTTATTCAAAAAAACGAAGCATGCCTAAAGCTCTACTCCTTAGCACACTAATAACATGATTGAGTTCATCTTCTTAGTGAGACAACCAAGCAAGTCATTTATAAAAACAATTGGCTACTAATTCTAGGCTCAACACGAGTGCTTCTTGCATTTTAAAGATAAGATTGCATCTGTAACTATTAAAAATAGCAAAAAAAAACTTCTGCCAACAGCCGAAACAACAAGCCAGCTTATTACAGCGCAACCCACAACCCCAGAAACCAATCCAAATGTCAAGGACGACCCCTCTCTAGCAGCAACAACAACCAGGCGGGCAGAGACACTAGCCATCTGCCACGCCTAGCAAACCGCAAAGCAGCAGCCACCGGCAAGACAAAACCACAAGAGTGCGGACCAGCCAAGAAATAACACAGCGAAGAGAGAACCAACGTCCCACCGCCAAGAAGATCTAGCCAAAAAGAATACACGCGGAGCAAGGGACAAGTTAAAACAGGTAAGAAACCACTATCATTGCCTCCCTACACCCGGATAAAGCCACAACAACAATATCTAGCATTTAATGACTAATTAATTTGGATAAGAGCTTGAGACATTAGTATTTGTACCTTCTTTAGATACGTTCCTCATTCCATTTATTGGAAAACATCTGTGATCGATGAGAGTCCCATTAAATACGTCACTGTCTCACTATGGTATTTGTATCTTAGCATAAAAATCTCGAAATGATCTGTCCACTACGAAGATGAGGAGGAACGGATTTATCACCCGCTCACGCCTTCCACTTCTCCTTGTGCTACCATGTTTAGATCTTGTGATCTGTCTTACATAATCAAGATCTAGAAAGAACAAGACTTCAAGGGTGAAAGTGCATTCGATCTATCTATGTGTTTTGGAGTTGATAACAACACGATTAAGGATCTAATAGTGCGTCTAAGTATTTTTAGGAAACATTAAAATGACGCAAAAAGGAAGATTGCTTAAAAACAATGCCAATGAAACAAACTCTCTGCAGAGGTAGTACCGGCCGCCCTAGCGGTAGTACCGCCAGATAAGATTTGCTCTCTGGTTCCAGCGGTACTGGCCTAGTAGTACCGCTAATATGGACTTTAATTTGGAGCAAGGCCTCTCGTGGCGGTAGTACTGCTACCCCCCAACATTAGTATCGCTTCCATCAGGTGTGCAGCAGTACCGCTGGAGGTACCGGTCAAAATACCGCCAGCGGGCTTTTGCTCGCAGAACCCTTTAATGTACTAGGGCGGTAGTGACCCAGTACTACCGCCAGCACTTTGATTTTAAATCAAGTGGGTGGCTAGCGGTAGTACCACTGGAAGCTACCAGTAGTACCGTGGCCGGGACTTAGCGGTACCACCACGGTTGTACCGTGTGTCCCCACCCCGCGGGACTCCCTGGTACCGCCAAGGGTTCCCAGGTAGCGGTAGTACCGCTGATCCCAGCGGTAGTACCGCTAGGCATAAAAAGAGTCAAAGGTTTAGATTTGGGGAGGGGGGTATAAATACCCCATCCCCTTCTTCTCCAAGAGGCAGCTTGTGAAGCATTCATTTCTAGCTTTTATTGAGCCTCCGAAAGCTAGATTTCTCCCAATCCCTCCACCCAAACTTGTTGATACTTGAGGATTGAAGGAGAAATCCCTGATCTACATCTTCACCAAGCCGTTCTTCATTTCCTCCTTATTTGCTTCAGGGATTTGAGTCTAGGGTTTCTTTGTGGAAAACCTAGACTTTGTTGCTACTTATGGATTTTTGGTGATTCTTAGGAGCCCTTAATTTGGTTATGGGTGTGCGCCTCAAGCTCATTGTAAAAGACTTGATTCCCACCTCAAAGGGGGTCAATAGTGGAAGGTGAACTAGGCCTTTGTGGCGAGGTTCACCGGAGAATGAGGTGAGGCCTTTGTGGCGTTGAGTAGGCCTTTGTGGCGAAACTCACACCCCTCCAATGAGATGTACTCCCTTCAAAAGGAGGAACTCGGGATTACATCCTTGTCTCCGCGTGCTTCCGTTATCGGTTACCCCGTTCCCTCTCCTTTACTTTGTGTTTATGTCTTGTTTGTTGTTGTTGTTGTCATATAGGTAAATTCACCTTAGTTGCATATCTAGAGAATTTACCTTTGTGTCAAGCCTTAATTTGAAGAAAAGGTAAAATCGGTCATAGCACCTATTCACCCCCCTCTAGGTTCCCATACTATCCGTACAATTGGTATCAGAGCCTCGGATCTTATATTGGGCTTAACCGCCTAAGAGTTATAGTATGGTCAACAGAGGGGAATCCGCCGAGCCCCCGCAAGTGTCACTATGGATGATCTCAAGGAATTGAAAGATTCCTTGAAAATTTCTTGAGATCATCCATGGATGTCAAAATGACGGAGTTGCGTGATATGTTATTGCAACTCTTGAAAGCCAAGGGCCCGGACTCCTCGTCATCTATTCCTTCGGAAGAAATTCCGAAAAATAAGGAAGATGAGGAGGAGGATGGTGGAGAAACTAAAATTGAATCTCACTCAAAGAACAAAACTTCTAAGGGGTCAAATGAGAAGGCCGAGTACCACAATGTCGAAAGACGGTACTCTCCCAAATCTCCTATCCCACATCCTCATATTAACTCTAGAGGCGAACCTCCTAAAATTGATGCACATCCTTTTGATCAATGGCAATATCTCATGAAAACTCACTTGAACTTTTCTTGTATTGAGCTTTGGATGGTCACTGTCGCGACCCTGGACCGAGAGGTATACATACTGCTATGCGCTCCTAGTCATGGACCCACAAGGGCTTCGAGGTTACCAGCCCCGACCGTAACAAAAAACGGCAGGTAGACCGGATTCATTGGCACGCAGGCCGGATAACATCGATACTTCTACTCCTTGTGTCCATGCTAGTCATAACCAACTATAAATATCGAAGCGTCCACGAGACGTAAGAAACTGAAGGAACGGGACCAAAGCTATACAGAGATGCTATGTGTCCAGGAATGCAACAACAATCGAGGGTTACTGGGGTTACCTAGCCCAGACCGAGTAAACATCGACATGCGTGCTCGAAAATGGATCATCGGCTCCACAACCCCTCGATTGCGACAACAACACAAGCATAGACAAAACTGTATAACAATGAGCTCAAAACCAACAACCGATCAAAGCAGTAACTTAAGAAATGAAGTTGTATAAAGCAAGTATTACTAGAGTATATATTTACAAACATAGGTCACATGACCCAACATTACATCAGACAATGGAAGGCAAATCATGTTGCTAGTCAACAAGAACCAAAAAGGCCTAAGAGGCCGCAACATAAGGCGACGTCCCAGCCCATAGATTCCAGGCTGCTGATGCGCGTGTAACACACGTTCGTTGGGAGACCCCAAGGGGACGGTATGAAGAGCACATTAGCAAGTTTCCCTTAGAAAGAAACCAAGGTTGAATCGACCAGTAGGAGGGAGTAACTTCAGAAGGTTGATGCAGCTGAGATGGCAGGGAGCACTACCGGTTCAGCAGCAACGTGGAACCTACACAACACAAACAATTCACTTTGCTCCAATGAAGCAGTGAGGTTGTCAATCTCACCGGTTTTGCTGATAACAAAGAGGTTAAATGTATGGTGTGGAAAACAGTATGAGAACAATATGAAAACAACAGTAGTAGTGTAGAAGCGGTGTGTATTATCAATATGAGAAAATGGACCGGGGTCCACAGCTATCTAGAGGTGTCTCTCCATAAAAGATAGCTAACATGCGTGGTGAACAAATTACAGCTGGGCAATCGACACATAAAGAAACATTCATGACATAAATATTACTATTAGATTCATACGGGCATTACAACAAAATACATAGATCGTCATCCAGCTGCATCTATGACTAATAATCCACCCTTCGAGTATCGTCCGAACAAACGTTGGGTATAAGGTTGCAAGCAATGGATAATCGCAGTAAGCAAAGAGTGTTATGTAAACAATGTAAACAAAGTAAACATCATTGTTTTCTCCCTAATGGAAACAACACATCCTCCATCCGTCACATTTCTGTGACTCGAGCACAGATGCAAAGGAGGCATGAACCCACTATCGAGCATAAATAATCCCTCTTGGAGTCACTAGCATCTACTTGGCCAGAGCATCTACAAACAACGGAGATCATGCAAGATCATAAATAACATACACATGAAGATAACATGATAGACTGATAATGAAAAGACATAGAATTCAATAATCAACGGATCCCAGCAAACACAAAATGTAGCATTACAAATAGATGATCTCGATCGTGTGAAGCAGCTCACGAGATCTAAACATGAGGCATAAGGTGGATATTACAACCATCTAGCTACTGCTATGGACCTGTAGTCCAGGGATGAACTACTCACGCATCACTCTGGAGGCGGGCATGGTGGTGTAGACCCCTCCGGTGATGAATTTCGCTCCCGGTAGGGTGCCGGGGAGAGCTCCAAAACCCTCTCGTTCTCGGGTTGACGATGACTGCGGCCTCGGGCATTTCTCGGGAAAAAGTGGTATATCTTTAGGGTTGACGTATAGGGAGGAATAAATAGGCGAAAGGGCGATGGAGGTGGATGCCCGAGGGGCCTACACCACCCCTAGGCGCGGCTAGGGGGCGTCGCCCTATGGTGTGGCCCCCCTGTGGCCCCCCTCAGGGCCTCTTCAGGACTCCGTGGAACCTTCGGGAATTCTAAGACTTCCGGGCTTTGAATTTTCCAATTCCGAGAATATTTCCAGAACGACTTTTCTGAAACTAAAAACAACATAAAACAGGGAACTGTCTCTGTGGCATCTTGTCAATAGGTTAGTCTCGGGAAATCGATAAAAATGACATAAAGTGTAAGGAAAACATGTATCATAAGGCCCGAAAACAGCATGGAACATCAGAAATTATAGATACGTTTATGACATATCAACATCCCCAGCTTAGTTCCTACTCGTCCTCGAGTAGGTAAATGAAAAAACAAATAATTTCTGAGGTGACATGCTACCAACATAAAATTGAACATCATAGTAATGTAAAGCATGTAACCTAGGATCAAATGAATAAAGGTTGTGGTTTATAGTTGATATCAAATAGTAATGTATAAACCATTAGGAATAACGAAGTAAAACCTTTCAATGAATCATTACTAAAAGACAATCCACTGTGCAAAGTATATTAGATATGATTTAAGCTTCAAGAACAACAATATAATCATCAAAGGCGTCAAACTCTCACAACAACTCCTATTAGGATCAAGTCAGTGACAACAATATGCACATAGGAAAATCATTCAAATAATTGTGCACTCAAAACAAGCAAGCGCTCTGTATTGGTTCCTAGCACCAGGATGTTGTCGCTAAAAGAACATTATGGGGGGTTTGGATGGTCAATGGAAGAATGTCTCACACAAATGAAAGTGATCATTAGACAAGAGGAAGTCTTATAATCGAAGTTATGCAAGGAGTAGTGATTGCCACACAACGGATGCACATAGAGCTATAAGTGTATGAGAGCTCTCCAATGGAACTAGTGGGGGTGCATCCAACTTGCTTGCTCACAAAGACCTAGAGCTCTTTTGAGGAGGCTCATCATTGGAATATACAAGCCAAGTTCTATAATGTAAGTTCCCCACATAGTTAATACAAGTCATAATATGAAAACTCTCTCCAAACTGAAGTAATGATGCTAAATAAAGCACAAGTGTGGAATAAATGATAGTAGTGCTGCCCCCTCTCTCTTTATTATTTCTCTTTGCCTCTTTTTTTCTCTTTGGGCTTTTTTTTGATATATAACCTCACTGGTAGGGGCAACACTCTATTTTACAATGAATCAACACACTTTTAGTACTCATAAGTCAAACTGAAATATCTCTGATGTAAATAAAATTAAATACTCCTGCCATTGTAGCAGTATGCAAAATAACAATGAAGCATGACAAGTAACAAAATGATGATGGATGTCGTACGGAAATATATCTCGGAATGGCCATGGAAATGCCATGATAGGTAGGTATGGTGACTGTTTTGAGGAAGATAAATTTTGGCTTATGTGTAGAAGAACACAGTTCTCCCACGGGGTTTGGATGTACTGGTGAAGTTTGCACCAACTCTCAATGTGAGAATGAGCAATCATAGTACCGAAGAGGCTAGCAAATATGGATGGTGGAAGTGCCAGAAAAACGCAACATAGAACTCACAAGTTAAAAGATTCCAAATAAAATCATGATCTCACAAGGCATAATGAAAATAACTCCAAGAGGGTCAGTGGCAGTGACAAGTCACTATTAGCTATACCGACCGTAGCGCGTAACGAAAAGCCATTACGATTGCTATCAGCAAAGGAAGTCATATACGATTATCATGTCAAGTGGTTATTTGAGTGTGGCACAGTTTCAAGCTTTTAGAACAACCATTAATTGTTTTTACTCTACTAGACCAACAAGTTTACCATTAAGCATATTAATATCTCAAAACAACAGCAAATAATCAAGTGAAATAGTTTAATGATCTACAAGAATATGCAAGCTTTTTTGTTATACCATCTACCACACGTAGAATTTTCTACCAAGCACCAAACAGTAAAAACTCTCCGACAGATATAGAAATGAAACAAGAGAGTAGTAACACAACTCTACTAAAACTAACAACTCTGAACAAGAGATGCAAGAAAAACAAGAGCTAAACAGGAATTTTGCAGCAGCTAGAAGAAAAACTAAGAATACGGGCATAACAAGTATTCAAATAAAAAAGCGGAGAGTGTCTCTCTCCCACAGAAAGAATTCTAGGGTCCAAATATATTATTGCAGCAAGGAAAACAAAAGAAAAATAAAGAGACGCTCCAAGTAAACTTAATATGATGTGACCGAATAAAAATATAGTTTCACTAGAAGTGACGTGATAAATTGTTGATGAAGAAGGGGATGCCTTGGACATCCCCAAGATTAGATTTTTGAGTATTCTTAGAATTTTCTGGGATGAACAACAGGGGCACCCCCAAGCTTTGACCTTGCACTCTTATTAATCACATTATATCACCCTCTTCTCTTGACCCTTGGAAACTTCCTTCACACCACACTCAAAGAGTAATTCACATTAGAGGGTTAGTGCAACAATAAAAAATACATGGGTTCTGCATGGGAACAAGTGATATTGATAATTTTAAACATTAGCTACAGCCACTGATGTTTCATGAAGCAAATAAATCCACTTGACATCATAAAAGAGCAAATGCAAGAAAAATGGCAGAATCTGCCAAAACCTGAACAGTCTATACAGACGAATTTTTTCGCGGCACTTACGTTGCTTATATAGAAAAATGTAAAGAACAAAAAAGTTTCATAATTAGCTGAGTAATAAGCACAAACAATTTCAGATGATTTTGATGTTTCTGGATTTTATACGATTTTTTACGGTGCACAGCAGAAATCTGTTTTCTGCGCAGAAATCCAAAACCAACTCCAACTTTCGTCAGAAACTTTACTTGGCACAAATAAAACATGAAAATAAAGATACAAAGCAGTTGATATAGAAGTATAAAATCCCTTTACTCAAATAAAACATAGAGAAACAAAGAAAAAATAGAACCATGGGTTATCTCCCAAGAAGTGCTTTTCTTTAACGCCTTTTAGCTAGGCCCAGAAAAGTGGAAACAAGTATTTTCAAGTGAAGAAGCATCCAAATTGTAATTTTTTAGAATAATAGAATCAAAAGGAAACTTCATTCTCTTTCTAGGAAAGTGTTCCATACCTTTCTTGAGTGGGAATTGAAATTTAATATTCCCCTTTTTCATATCAATAACCTCACCAACAGTTCTAAGAAAAGGTCTTCCCAAAAAAATTAGACAAGAAACATTGCATTCAATATTAATAACAACAAAATCAACATGGACAATGTTATTATTAACCATGATAAGAACATCATCAACTCTCCCCAAAGGTTTCTTTATAACATTAGCAATAAGACGAATATCCAAATAACAATGCTCCAAAGGTGGCAAATCAAGAATATCATAAAGTTTCTTAGGCATAACAGAGATACTAGCACCAAGATCACATAGAGCTTTGCAATCAAAACCATTCACTTTCATTTTAATAATGGGTTCCCAACAATCATTTACCTTCATAGGGATAGAGGCTTCACATATTAATTCATCCTCTCTAATTTGCATGAGAGAATTTGTAATATGTTTTGTGAAAGCCATATTCATAGTACTAGCATTAGGACAACTAGCAAGCTTTTGTAAGAACTTAATCACTTCAGTTATGTTGCACGTAGGCCGGATAACATCGATACTTCTACTCCTTATGTCCATGCTAGTCATAACCAACTATGCATATCAAGGCGTCCACGAGACGTAAGAAACTGAAGGAACGGGACCAAAGCTATACAGAGATGCTATGTGTCCAGGAAGTGCAACAACAATCAAGGGTTACTGGGGTTACCAAGCCCAGGCCGAGTAAACATCGACATGCGTGCTCGTAAATGGATCATCGGCTCCACAACCCCTCGACTGCGACAACACCACAGGCATAGACAAAACTGTATAACAATAAGCTCGAAACCAACAACCGATCAAAGTAGTAACTCTAGACATGAAGTTGTATAAAGAAAGTATTACTAGAGTATAGCTTTACAAACATAGGTCACATGACCCAACATTACATCATACAATGGAAGACAAATCATGTTGCTAGTCAACAAGAACCAAAAAGGCCTAAGAGGCTGCAACATAAGGCGACGTCCTAGCCCATAGATTCCAGGTTGTTGATCCGCATGTAACACACGTTCGTTGGGAGACCCCAAGAGGAAGGTATGAAGAGCACATTATCAAGTTTCCCTCAAAAAGAAACCAAGGTTGAATCAACCAGTAGGAGGAAGGAGTAACTTCAGAAGGTTGATGCAGCTGAGATAACAGGGCGCACTACCGGTTTAGCAGCAACGTGGAACCTACACAACACAAACAATTCAATTTGCCCCAACGAAGCAGTGAGGTTGTCAATCTCACCGGTTTTGCTGATGACAAAGAGGTTAAATGTATGGTGTGGAAAAAAATATGAGAACAATATGAAAACAACAGTAGCAGTGTGGAAGCAGTGTGTATTATCAGTATGAGAAAATGGACCGGGGTCCACATTTCACTAGAGGTGTCTCTCCATAAAACATAGCTAACATGCGTGGTGAACAAATTACAGCTGGGAAATTCACAGATAAAGAAATATGCATGACATTAATATTACTATGAGATTCATGTGGCCATTAGAACAAAATACATAGATCATCATCCAACTGCATCTATGACTAATAATCCACCCTTCGAATATCATCCGAACAAACGTTGGGTATTAAGTTGCAAGCAACGGATAATCGCAGTAAGCAAAGTGTGTAATGTAAACAATGTAAACGAAGTAAACATAGTTGTTTTCTCCCTAATGGAAACATCACATCCTCCATCCGTCACGTTTCTGTCACTCGAGCACAGATGCAAATGATGCATGACACCCACTATCGATCATAAATAATCCCTCTTTGAGTCACTAGCATCTACTTGTCCAGAGCATCTACTAACAACGGAGAGCAGGCAAGATCATAAATAACATACACATGAAGATAACATGATAGATTGATAATCAAAAGACATAGCAATCAATAATCATCGGATCCCAGCAAACACAACATGTAGCATTACAAATAGATGATCTCGATCATGTGAGGAGCTCACGAGATCTAAACATGAGGCATAAGGTGGAGAGTAAAACCATCTACCTACTGCTATGGACCCGTAGTCCAGGGATGAACTACTCACGCATCACGCCGGAGGTGGCATGGTGGTATAGACCCCTTTGGTAATGAATTTCCCTACCGGCAGGGTGCCGGGGAGAGCTCCAGAACCCTCTCGATCTCGGGTTGACGATGACGGCGGCCTCAGGTGTTTCTCGGTAAAAAGTGCTATATCTTTAGGGTTGACGTATCAGGGGGAATAAATAGGTGAAAGGGCGATGGCGGTGGATGCCCGAGGGGCCCACACCACCCCCAGGCGTGGCCAAGGGGGCGCCGCCCTATGGTGTGGCCCCCCCTCCGGGCCTCTTAGGGACTTAGTGAAACCTTCGGGAATTCTAAGACTTCCAGGATTCGAATTTTCCAATTCCGAGAATATTTCCAAAACAACTTTTCTGACACTAAAAACAGCAGAAAAAACAGGGAACTGGCTCTGTGGCATCTTGTCAATAGGTTAGTGCCGGGAAATCGATAAAAATGACATAAAGTGTAAGGAAAATATGTAGCATAAGGCATGAAAAAAACATGGAACATCAGAAATTATAGATAGGTTTATGGCATCTTGTCAATAGGTTAGTCCCGCGTGTGGTTACACACTCAGTCTTGGCTTCTGTGGCGAGACCCTTAATCCTAGGGTTGGCAAGTATAGAACAAACAACCACTTCCCAAGTGGCTTCCCATCCAAGCCTTAGTAAAGTTAACCACACAATCCTCATCTTTCCACGTCATTATACCATACTAGGTTCTCGCAGCTCTTATTCATCAACCGGATGGAGCAGAGGTAAACAAACATGCAAAGCTAAGCGAAGCAGATATGAGGCTCTAGCTATGCGCGCAAGCAAATCTATGGCGGCTAGGAGCAGTGGATCAGGATATTGAGGCAATGCAGTATATAGGAGAACTATATCTAGTGACATCAAATAATTGAATGCAAAGTAGGAGAATCAAATGTCGTTCAAAAACATATATGAGCAGATAAGAGGTTATGCTTGCCTTGGTTATAAGAAAACCAAAGAATAGATCTTCTAGTATAAGTGCTTGACTTTTCGATGATTCAACAAGCCGTGGGTTGGTACGTCATAAACTTATCCTCAATTTATGATGTTACATGTTATTTTCATGCCATATGCTACATGTTTTCCTTACACTTTATGTCATTTTTATCGATTTCCCGGGACTAACCTATTGAAAAGATGCCACAGAGCTAGTTCCTGTATTCTGCTGTTTTTAGTTTCAGAAAAGTTGTCCTGGAAATATTCTCGGAATCGGAAAATTCGAAGCTCGGAAGTCTTAGAATTCCCGAAGGTTCCACGGAGTCCCGAAGAGGCCCGAAGGGGGGCCACACAATAGGGTGGCTCGCCCACCTCCCTGGCCGCGCCTGGGTGTGGTGTGGGCCCCTCGGGCGCCCACAACCATCGCCCTTTCACCCATATATTCCCCCGACGCGTGAACCCTAAAGGGGTACCACTTTTCCATGAAAAACAACCGAGGCCGCCGTCATCGTCAACCCGAGATCGGGAGGGTTCTGGAGTTCTCCCCGGCACCCTGTCGGGAGGGAAAGTAGTTCATCCTTGGAATACGGGTACATAGCAGTAGCTAGATGGTTGTCCTCTCCTCTTTATGCCTCATGCTTAGATCTCGTGGGTTGCCTCACATGATCGAGATCATCTTATTGTAATGCTACATGTTGTTTTTGCCGGGATCCGATGATTATTGAATGCTATGTCTCTTGATTATCGAGCTATCATGTTGTCTTCATGTGTATGTTATTAATGATCTTGCATGCTCTCTGTTTTTAGTACATGCTCTGGCCAAGTAGATGCTAGTGACTCTAAGAGGGAGTATTTATGCTCGATAATGGCTTCATTCCTCCTTTGCATCTATAATCGAGTGACAGAAACGTGACGGATGGAGGATGTGTTATTGCCATTAGGGAGAAAACAACGATGTTTACATTGTTTACATTACACACTTTGCTTACTGCGATAATTTGTTTCTTGCAACTTAATACCCAACGTTTGTTCGGATGATATTTGGAGGGTGGATTATTAGTCATAGATGCAGTTGGATGACGGTCTATGTATCTTGTTGTAATTCCCGCATGAATCTCATAGTAATCATCATGTCTTGCATGTTTCATTATCTATCAATTGCCCAGCTGTAATTTGTTCACCACACATGTTAGCTATCTTTTATGGAGACACCTCTAGTGAACTGTGGACCCCGGTCCATTTTCTCATACTGATAATACACACACTGCTTCCAATGTTTTCACACTGCTACTGCTGTTTTTTCGTATTGTTCTCATATTTTTTTACCACATCTTACGTTTAACCTCTTTGTGTTCAGCAAAACCGGTGAGATTGACAACCTCACTGCTTCGTTGGGGCAAAGTGAATTGATTGTCTTGTGTAGGTTCCACGTTGCTGCTGAACCGGTAGTGCGCCCTGTCATCTCAGCTGCATCAACCTTCAGAAGTTGCTTGTCCTCCTACTGGTCGATTCAACCTTAGTTTCTTTTCTGAGGGAAAACTTGCCGCTGCACTGTTCACAACCTTTCTCTTGGGGTTTACCAACATCAGCCATTAACAAGTTTTCTGGCGCCGTTGCCGGGGAGGAAGAGAATTTCTGCAAGGGGAGTCTATCACCTCCAATCTCTTTACTTTGTTTTAGTTTTGCTTAGTTTATTTTATTTTGTCTTGTTTGCTTCTCTTTATCAAAAACACAGAAAAAATAGTTCTTATTCTAGTTGTTGTTTTTATCCTGTTTTTAGTCCTGCTAAAATGACTTCCCCTGAGAACACCAAGTTGTGTGACTTTACTAGCACCAACAACAATGATTTCATTAGCACACCTATTGCTCCACCTGCTCCTACTGCTGATTTTTATGAGATAAATCCTTCCCTGTTAAACCTTGTTATGAGAGAGCAATTTTCTAGTGTTAGTACTGATGATGTTGCTGCCCATCTTAATAATTTTGTGGAACTATGTGAGATGCAAAAATAGAAAGATGTAGATGGGGATATTATTAAACTGAAATTATTTCCTTTCTCTTTGAGAGGAAGAGCTAAAGAATGGTTGTTATCTTTGCCTACAAATTGTATTGATTCTTGGACTAAGTGTAAAGATGCTTTCATTGGAAAATATTATCCTCCTGCTAATATTATATATTTAAGAAGTAGCATTATGAATTTTAAGGAACTTGATAACGAGCATGTTACTAAAGCTTGGGAAAGAATGAAATATTTAGTAAAGAATTGTCCCACTCATGGACTGACTACTTGGATGATCATCCAAACCTTTTATTCACGTCCGAATTTTTCTTCAAGAAACCTTCTGGATTCAGCTGCTATAGGAACATTTATTTCCATTACTTTGGGGGCAGCAATAAAGCTTCTTGATGATATGATGGTAAACTATTCTGAATGGCACACTGAGAGAGCTACAACAGGTAAGAAGGTAAATTCTGTTGAAGAAACCTCCTCTTTGAGTGATAGACTTGATGCTATTATGTCTATGCTTGTGAATGGCCATGCTCCTATTGATCCAAACAATGTTCCTTTAGCCTCTTTGGTTGCTCAAGAAGAGCATGTTGATGTGAACTTCATTAAAAATAATAATTTCAACAACAATGCTTATAGGAATAACTTTGGTAGCAATAATTATAGGCCATATCCTCCTAATAATAATAATGGTTATGTCAATTCTTACGGTAATTCCTACAACAACAATAAAAGTGTACCCTATGATCTTCAAAACATGCTTAAGAATTTTATTAGTACACAAACTGTTTTTAATAAATCTGTTGAGGAAAAGTTTGGCAAAATTGATGTTCTTGCTTCTAACGTTGATAGCCTTGCTCTTGATGTTGATTTTATGGAACTAAAGGTTATGCCTCATGATGTTAAAGAAAGCAAAACTCTAAATTCCATCCAAATTTGAATTGATGACAATGTTAGGATGTTAGTTGAATTGAATGCTAGATGTGAAAGAGAAGATGAAATAGCTTAGAAAGAATACTATAGCTAAAGTTTGTACCATTACCACCACTAGTAAAACTGAAGCTTCTCATGCTAGTAAACCTTCTACTATCAATGCTAAAGTAATTGGTGTTGGCAATTGATGGTGCAGATCTTACACTCGTTGGGATACCCCAAGAGGAGGGTGTGATGAGCACAACGGTAGGAAGTTTTCCCCTTAGTTAAGAACCAGGGTTATCAATCCAGTAGGAGAAAGAGAATCTTCGGAAGGTTGATTCCACTAATGGTGGTGCTAGCGCTTTACCGGTGTCAGCAACAACGTGGAACCTGCACACAACACAACCAAAATACTTTGCCCCAACGGTACAGTGAGGTTGTCAATCTCACCGGTCTTGCTGAAAACAAAGATTAGACGTATAGTGTGGAAATACAGTGTATGCTTGTAGAAAGTAAAGAGAGCAGGAAATTGTTGTGGGTTGTTTAATAGTGTGGAAAAATGGACCGGGGTTCGTAGTTTCACTAGTGGTGTAAAAGATATCATGCTGGGTGAACAAATTACAGCTGGGCAGTTGACAAATAAAGGTTGCACTGTAGTGCACAATATGACATGAAGATTACTATGTTATTTAGTGCGGGCATTACAACAAGATACATAGATCGACATCCATTTGCATCTATGACTAATAATCCACCCTCAGGTTATCATCCGAACCCCCTCGGGTATTAAGTTGCAAGCAACCGATAATTGCATTAAACAAAGTGTGTAATGTAAGTAATGATTATGCACGTGGGCACTCTCACCGTTGTTTTATCCCTAATGGCAACAACACATCCTCCCCCTTCACGTTTCTATCACTCGAGCAAGGCAACAAGGAGGCATGAACCCACTATTGAACATAAATACTCCCTCTTGGAGTCATTAACAATTACTTGGCCAGAATAACCACTAGCAACGAAGAGCATGCAAGATCACAAATAACACATGCAAATAAAGACTATAATCAACTTGGCATAAGGGAAATATTCATCGGATCCCAGCAAACACAACACAGAGAATTACATAAGATCAATCTCGATCATGATAGCCAGCTCACGAGATCTAAACATGGAGGCATATGAAGAGAAGACAACCATCTAGCTACAGCTACGAACCCATAGTCCAAGGATGAACTACTCACGCATCACTTCGGAGGCAGGCATGGTGATGAAGAGGCCTCCGGTGATGATCTCCTCTCCGGCGGTGTGCCGAAAACAGCTTCAGAACCCCCCTAATCTGGGGTTGACGATGACGGCGGCGGCGGCTGCGGAACTTTTTCGGGGATTTTGATCAGGTTCCTAGGGTTTTCCATCCGAGGGGCTTAAATAGGCGAAAGGGCAAAGGCGGTGGCACTCTAGTGGGCCCACACCCCTAGCTGGCGCGGCCAGGGGCGTGCCACACTATGGTGTGGCCTCCCTGCTGCCCCTCTCCGGCTCCTCTTCGGTCTTCTGGATGCTTCCGGGGAAAATAGGACTTCCGGGCTTCGAATTTTCCAATTCCGAGAATATTTCCAGAACAACTTTTCTGAAACTAAAAAACAACAGAAAACAGGGAACTGGCTCTGTGGCTTCTTGTTAATAGGTTAGTCCGGAAAACGTATAAAAATGACATACAGAAGGGAGAAAACAATGTAGCAATTGTCAAAATATGATCATGGAGCATTAGAAATTAGGGATACGTTTAGGACGTATCAGCAATACTCCCACTCTTGCTGTTGAAAGTGCAAAACTACCTGAAACTGCTAAAAATGTTCGTGATAAAAGTGCTGAAATTTTTAGAAACATGGGAGACAATGGTCCCATTACCTTTGATAAAAATGATCTTGAATTTTATTACTGCAACATAACTGAAGTGATTAAGTTCTTACAAAATCTTGCTAGTTTTCCAAATGCTAGTACTATGAATATGGGTTTCAAAAAACATATTACAAATGCTCTCATGCAAATTAGAGAAGATGGATTAAGGTATGAAGCCTCTATCCCTAGAAAGTTAAATGATGGTTGGGAACCCATCATTAAAATGAAAGTGAATGATTTTGATTGCAATGCTCTATGTTATCTTGGTTCTAGTATCTCTATTATGCCTAAGAAACTTTATGATATTCTTGAGTTGGCACCTTTGGAGCACTGTTATTTGGATATTCGTCTTATTGATAATGTTAGAAAGAAAACTTTGGGGAGAGTTGACTATGTTCTTATCAAGGTTGATAATAACCTTGTCCCCGTTGATTTTTTTGTCAGGAATATTGAATACAATGCGTCTTTTCTAATTGTTTTGGGAAGACCTTTACTTAGAACTGTTGGTGCTGTTATTAATATGAAAGAGGGAAATATTAAATTTCAATTCCCACTCAAGAAAGGTTTGGAACACTTTCCTAGAAATATAATGAAGTTTCCTTTTGATTCTATTATTATAACAAATTACAATTTGGATGCTTCTTCACTTGAAAACACTTGATTCCACTTTTCTGGGCCTAGCTAAAAGGCGTTAAAGAAAAGCACTTATTGGGAGATAACCCATGGTTTTATGTTTTCTTTGTTTTTCTCGGTTTTCTTTGAGTCAAGGGGTTGTATACTTATGTAGAAACTCCTTTGTATCTTTATTTATTATTTGTGCCAAGTAAAGTTTCTAGCAAAAGTTGGAGTTGGCTTTAGATTTCTGCGCAGGAAACAGATTTCTACTGTCCACCGTAAAAAATCATATAAATTGCAGAAAGATCAAAATGACATGATACTTTTTGTGCTTATTCCTCAGCTAATTCCGAAACTTTTTAGTTCTTTATGTTTTTCGATCTGAGCAACGTAAGTGCCCCTAAAAAATTCGTATTTACAAACTATTATCGTTTTGGCAGATTGTGCCATTTTTCTTGCATTTGCTATTTTACTATGTCAAGTGGATTTATTTGCTTCATGAAACATTAGGGGATGTAGCTATTGTTTAAAATTATCAATAGCACTTGTTCCCATGCAGAACCGATGGATTTTTGATTGTTGCACTAACCCTCTAATGTGAATTACTCTTTGAGTGTGGTGTGGAGGAAGTTTTCAAGGGTCATATAATGTGATAAAGAAGAGTACAAGTTCAAAGCTTGGGGATGCCCCTGTGGTTCATCCCAGAAAATTCTAAGAATACTCAAGCATCTAATCTTGGGGATGCCCAAGTCACCCCCTTCTTCATCAACAATTTATCAGGTCACTTCTGGCGAAACTATATTTTTATTCGGTCACATCATATGAAATTTACTTGGAGCGTATGTTTGTTTTTCTTTTGTTTTACTTTGTTTTCTTTTGTTTTCCTTTCTGCAATAATATATTTGGAACCTATCATTCTTTGTGTGGGAGAGAGACACGCTCCGCTTTTTCTTTTGAATACTCGTTATGCTCGTATTCTTAGTTTTTATTCTAGATGCTGCAAACATTCCTGTTTAGCTCATGTTTTCCTTGCATCTCTTATTCAGAGTTGTTAGTTTTAGTAGAGTTGTGTTAGTACTCTCTTGTTTCATTGCTGTATCTCTTGGAGAGTTTTTGTTTAGTATGAAATCCTTGGTGTTGGAGAGCAGTAGTACAGTTTTCGTGCTTATAACAGTGCAAATAGAAGCTCGTATAGACTATGGCTAGACTTTTTCATGTCATGCTAGATGTTATTTTAATTCTAAATCCTAATAAATATTTTTTAGCATGATATGTCTCAAATAGCCGAGAGTGTTTAATGTGCCTTTGAAAGAATCATGAGTTGTTCTTCTCATATTGAAGCATAAATTTGTGGTGTTCTCCTTTGAATGTTTTATTTGGTTGACTTGGCGCATGCTCACACCATGTTTATGACTACAAACCAGTCACTAATATCCTCTATGATCATTTAGTTTTTGAACTTTAGTGCCACTTATACTTTGATTAATGCTGTTTTTGTCGCTATGCATGATTATGGCCATTATGCTCTCTTGATTTGTCGCTCCCAGTCTTTTGCTAGCCTCCACCTGTATTGAGTGTGAGCTCTACTCATGTATCCAACTCCCAAAAACCAAAGTTTGACAAATGTGTTCACCATACCTACCTACATGTGGTATTTAACTGCCACTCCAAATTAAATTGCTCATGTGTTACCTTTAAAACCTTCAAAATTACTCTTGTTTTGTGCTCCTATTTTTAGCTCATGAGGACGTAAATAGAGAATCTTTGTCTCACATGTTGCTTGGACTTTCACACCCTGGACTAGTGGCTTCATCCGCTTATCCAATTGATAGAAGAGCTAACAGCGGGGTTCCCAACCCCAAATTAATACAATAAATTCTCTTCACTATTGTTGCCCCTGATTTATCAGCCAAAGCATAATTGTGTAGAAAAAAGAGAAAGAGGGATGACCTTCTACCCAGATGCGTCTTTCTATGGGAGCCACTCTTATGAAGTCTAGTTGTCTTATGACGTACTGTATTTTATGTTTACCATTCGTTGACGTAAGTATACACCTCTCTAAAAAATGTTTTCAATACCTTCTTTTAACAAAAAAAAGCTCTAGCACATGAGTGATCCCTGCTTCCCTCTGCGAAGGGTTTTTGTTTTACTTTTATGTTGAGTCTCCATCTTCTAACTTTATGCACGGTTGAGAGAGCATAGTTGCCATTCTGAGTTTAATGTGCATTTGTCCCAGAAACATTATTAATTGATCCATGATGTGTTATTGTTTGTTCTCAAATTATTTGTCCTCTTACACTGTTAAGGTGTCCTGGCATTTATGTTTTTCTCCACTCTTAAGGACAAGCGAAATATCACTTTGCTATGTTATCTCTATGCTTGAAACAAACGTATAACTTTCGAGTGCATTATTATTCATGATCTTTTGTTTGTGTTACTTTTCATGATGCAAGGTGATTTCTATGTTTCATTTTTAGAATTATATCTATTATGCCTGTGTTAAAGTTCTATGATCTCAGCTATGCTTATGCTTTTACAATTTAGATGATCAAGTTTATGTTGGTAGCATGTCATAAATTATGTGTTTTTTATCGTTTACCTACTCGAGACGACTAGGAACTAAGCTTGGGTATGTTGATACGTCATAAATATATCCTTAATTTCTGATGTTCCATGTTGTTTTCATGCCATATGCTACATGTTTTCCTTACACTTTATATCATTTTTTCGATTTCCCGAGACTAACCTATTGACAAGATGCCACAGAGCCAGTTCATGTTTCCTATTGTTTTTAGTTTCGGAAAAGTTGTTCTGAAAATATTCTCGGAATTGGAAAATTTGAAGCCCGGAATTCTTAGAATTCCCGAAGGTTCCACAAAGTCCTGAAGAGGCCCGGAGGGAGGCCACAGGGGGCACACCATAGGTAGGCGCCCCCTGGCCGCGCCTAGGGGTGGTGTGGACCCCTCGGGCACCCACCGCCATCGCCCTTTCGCCCATATATTCCCCCCAATGTGTTTACCCTAAAGAGATACCACTTTCCATGAAAAACACCCAAGTCCGCCGTCATTGTCAACCCAAGATCAAGAGGGTTTTGGAGTTCTCCCCGGCACCCTTCCGGGAGAGACAATCATCACCGGAGGGCTCTACACCACCATGCCCGCCTCCGGAGTGATGCGTCAGTAGTTCATCCTTGGACTACGGGTCCATAGAAGTAGCTAGATGGTTTTCCTCTCCTCTTTATGCCTCATGTTTAGATCTCGTGAGCTGCCTCACATGATCGAGATCATCTTCTTGTAATGCTACATGTTGTGTTTGCTAGGGTCTGATGATTATTGAATGCTATGTGGCTTGCTTATCAATCTATCATGTTGTCTTCATGTGTATGTTATTTATGATCTTGCGTGCTCTCTGTTGTTAGTAGATGCCCTGGTCAAGTAGATGCTAGTGACTCCAAGAAGGAGTATTTATGATCGATAGTGGGTTCATGCCTCCTTTGCATATGTGCTCAAGTGAAGAAACGTGACAGATGGAGGATGTGTTGTTCCCATTAGGGAGAAAACAACGATGTTTACGTTGTTTACATTACACACTTTGCTTACTGTGTTAATCTGTTGCTTGCAACTTAATACCCAACGTTTGCTTGTATGATATTTGGAGGGTGGATTATTAGTCATAGATGCAGTTGGATGACGGTCTATGTATCTTGTTGTAATGCCCTCATGAATCTCATAGTAATCATCATGGCATGCATGTTTCATTATCTATCAATTTCCTAGCCTTAATATTTTCCCCACGCATGTTAGTTATCTTTTATGGAGAGACACCTCTAGTGAACTGTGGACCCCGGTCCATTTTCTCATACTGATAATACACACACTGCTTCGACTGTTTTCACACAGCTACTGTTGTTTTCATATTGTTCTCGTACTGTTTACCACACGTATGTTTAACCTCTTTGTGTTCAGCAAAACCGGTGAAATTGACAACCTCACTTCTTCTTTGGAGCAAAGTGAATTGATTGTATTGTGTAGGTTCCACGTTGCTGCTGAACCGGTAGTGCGCCCTGCCATCTCAGCTGCATCAACCTTCAGAAGTTTCTTGTCCTCCTACTGGTCGATTCAACCTTGGTTTCTTTTCTGAGGGAAAACTTCCCGCTCCACTCTTCACAACCTTTCTCTTGGGGTTTACCAACACCAACCATCATGGGTTCAAACCACATGCCTCATCTTCAATAATATTCCACCGCCAAAGAAACTTGGGATGCTCTCGTCGTCATGTTTGTGGGCAATGAAATCATACAATGGAATAGGTATCATACCTTGTTCAATGATGCTGAAGGGTTCTATATGCTCGATGGTAGAGCCACGAGAAAAGTACCAAAGACTCAAGACCCTATATACCTCCTTTAGTGGTCTTGGTGCTAAATATGTGGATGATGCTTGGATCAAGAGGAAGTACATTGATGCGTGTGTAACACATGTTCGTTGGGAGACCCCAAGAGGAAGGTATGAAGAGCATCGTAGCAAGTTTCCCTCAGAAAGAAACCAAGGTTGAATCGACCAGTAGGAGAAAGAAGCAACTTCTGAAGGTTGATGCAGCTGAGATGGCAGGGCACACTACCGGTTCAGCAGCAACATGGAACCTACACAACATAATCAATTCACTTTGCCCAAACGACGTAGTGAGGTTGTCAATCTCACCGGTTTTGCTGAACACAAAGAGGTTAAACGTATGGTGTGGAAAATAGTATGAGAACAATATGAAAATAGAAGTAGCAGTGTGAAAACAGTGAATGCAGTGTGAAAACAGTGGAAGCAGTGTGTGTATTATAAGTATGAGAAAATGGACCGGGGTCCATAGTTCACTAGAGGTGTCTCTCCATAAAATATAGCTAACAAGTGTGGTGAACAAATTACAGTTGGGAAATTGATAGATAATGAAACATGCATGACATAATGATTAGTATGAGATTCATGCGGGCATTGCTACAAAATACATAGATCGTCATCCAACTGCATCTATGACTAATAATCCACCCACCGAATATCATCCAAACAAACGTTGGGTATTAAGTTGCAAGCAACAGTTTATCGCAGTAAGCAAAGTGTGTAATTAATGTAATTCTCCCTAATGGAAACAACACATCCTGCATCCGTCACATTTCTGTCACTCGAGCATAGATGCAAAGGAGGCATGAACCTACAATCGAGCATAAATACTCCCTCTTGGAGTCACTAGCATCTACTTGGCCAGAGCATCTACTAACAACGAAGATCATGCAAAATCATAAATAACATACACATGAAGACAACATGATAGATTGATAATCAAACAACATAGCATTCAATAATCATCGGATCCCAGCAAACACAACATGTAGCATTAGAAATAGATAATCTCGATCAAGTGAGGCAGCTCACGAGATCTAAACATGAGGCATAAAGAGGAGAGGACAACCATCTAGATAGTGCAAGGATGAACTTATCACGCATCACTCCGGAGGAGGGCATGGTGGTGTAGACCCCCCGGTGATGATTTTCCATCCCGGCAGGGTGCCGGGAGAACTCCAGAACCCACCCGATGTCGGGTTGACAATGACGGCGGCCTTGGGTGTTTTTCGTGGAAAAGTGGTATATCTTTAGGGTTAACTATCCGAGGGGAATATAGGCGAAAGGGAGATGCCGGTGAATCGATAAAAATTACATAAAGTGTAAGGAAAACATGTAGCATATGGCATGAAAACAACATGGAACATCAGAAATTAAGGATACGTTTAGGACGTATCAACATCCCCAAGCTTAGTTTCTTCTCGTCCTCGAGTAGGTAAACGATAAAAACACATAATTTCTGAGGTGACATGCTACCAACATAAACTTGATCATCTAAATTTTATACGCATAAGAATAGATGAGATCATAGAACTTTAACACAAGCATGATAGAGATAATTTTAACAATGAAACATAAATCACTTTGCATCATGAAAAGTAACACAAATAAAAGATCATGAATAATAATGCACTCGAAAGTTATAAGTTTGTTTCAAGCATAAAGATAACATAGCAAAGTGATATTTCACTTGTCCTTAAGAGTGGGGAAAAACATAAATGCCAGGCCACCTTCAAAGTTTAAGAGGAAGACTAGAACAAATAATCTGAGAACAAACTATAACACATCATGAATCAATAAATAATGTTTATGGGACAAATGCACATTAAACCCAGAATGGCAACCATGCTCTGTCAACTATGAATAGAGTTAGAAGATGGAGACTCAACATAAAAGAAAGGGCCCTTCATAGAGGGAAGCAGGGATCACTCATGTGCTAGAGCTTTTTATTTTGTTAAACAGAGGTATCGAAAATATTTTTTAGAGAGGTGTATGCTTATGTCAACGAATAGTAAACAGAAAATACAGTACGTCACAAGAAAACTAGACTTCACAAGATCGGCTCCCCTAGAAGGACACATCTGGGTAGAAGGTCATCCCTCTTTCTTTCTTTTACACAATTATGCTTTGGCTGATAAATCAGGGGCAAAAATAGTGAAGAGAACTTGTTGTATTAATTTGGGGCTGGGGACCCTGCTGCCAGCTCTTCTATCAATTGGATAAGCGGATGAAGCCACTAGTCCAGGGTGTGAAAGTTCAATCAACAAGTGAGATAAAGATTCTCTATTTACGTCCTCATGAGCTAAAACAGGAGTAATTTTGAAGGTTTTAAAGGTAACACATGAGCAATTTACTCTGGAGTGGCAGTTAAATAACACATGTAGGTAGGTGTTGTGGACACATTTGGCAAACTTTGGTTTTTGGGAGTTGGATGCACGAGTAGAGATCATACTCAGTACAGGTGGAGGCTAGCAAAAGACTGGGAGCGACAAATCAAGAGAGAAATAATGGCCATAATCATGCATAGGGACAAAAACATCATTAATCAAAGCATAAGTGGTACTACAAGTTCAAAAACTAAATGATCATATAGGCTATAAGTGACTGGTTTGTAGTGTAAACATGGTGTGAGCATGCGCCAAGTCAACAAAATAAAACATTAAAAGGAGAACACCACAAATTTATGCTTCAAAATGACAAGAACAATTCATGATTCTTTCAAAGGCACATTAAAAACTCTCAGATATTTGAGACAAATCATGCTACAAAATAACTACTAGGCTTTAGAATTAAATAACATCTAGCATGACATGAAAAAGTCTAGCCACAGTCCCTACAAGCTTCTATTTGCACGTTATAAGCACGAAAACTGTACTACTGCTTTTCAACACCAAGCATTTCATATTAAACGAAAAATCTTCAAGATATACAGCAATGAAACAAGATAGTACTAACACAACTTTACTAAAACTAACAGCTCTAAATAATATATGCAAGAAAAACAGGAGCTAAACAGGAATTTTGCAGCAGCTAGAAGAAAAACTAAGAATACGAGCATAACGAGTATTTAAACGAAAAAGCGGAGCGTGTCTCTCTCCCACCCAAAGAATGATAGGTTCTAACTATATTATTGTAGCAAGGAAAATAAAATAAAAACAAACATACGCTCCAAGTAAATTTCATATGATGTGACCGAATAAAAATATAGTTTCACTAGAAGTGACCTGATAAATTGTTGATGAAGAAGGGGATTCCTTGGGCATCCCCAATCTTAGATGATTGAGTCTTCTTAGAATTTTCTGGGATGAACCACGGGGGCATCCCAAGCTTTGACCTTGCACTCTTCCTGATCACATTATATCACCCTCTTCGCTTGACCCTTGAAAACTTCCTTCACACCACAGTCAAAGTAATTCGCATTAGATGGTTAGTGCAACAATCAAAAATCCATGGGTTATGCATGGGCACAAGTGCTATTATACGTTTAAACATTATCTACAGCCACTGATGTTTCGTGAAGCAAAGAAATCCACTTGACATCGTAAAAAAGCAAATGCAAGAAAAATGGCAGAATCTGCCAAAACCAGAACAGTCTATAAAGATGAATTTTTTTCGGAGCACTTATGTTACTCAGATCGAAAAACATAAAGAATGAAAAAATTTCGGAATTAGCTGAGGAATAAGAACAAAACAATTCAGGTCATTTTGATCTTTCTGGAATTTATACGATTTTTTATGGTGGACATCAGAAATTTGTTTCCTGGGCAGAAATCCAAAACCAACTCCAACTTTTGCTAGAAACTTTACTTGGCACAACTAAAACATGAAAATAAAGATACAAAGGAGTTGCTAAATAAGTATACAACTCCTTGACTCAAACAAAACAGAGAAAAACAAAGCAAAAAATTAAAACATGGGTTATCTCGCAAGAAGTGCTTTTCTTTAACGCCTTTTAGCTAGGCCCAAAAAAGTGGAATCAACTGTTTTCAAGTGAAGAAGCATCCAAATTGTAATTTGTTCGAATAATATAATAAAAAGGAAAATTGATTCTATTTCTAGGAAAGTGTTCCATACCTTTCTTGAATGGGAATTGAAATTTAATATTCCCAACTTTCATATCAATAACATCACCAACAGTTCTAAGAAAAGGTCTTCCCAAAACAATTGGAAAAGAAGCATTGCATTCAATATTCATAACAAGAAAATAAATAGGGACAAGGTTATTTTTAACCATGATAAGAATATTATCAACTCTCCCTAAAGGTTTCTTTCTAACATTATCAACAAGACGAATATCCAAAGAACAAGGTTCTCCAAAGGTGGCAAAACAAGAATATCATAAAGTTTCTTAGGCATAACAGTGATACTAGCACCAAGATCACATAGAGCATTGCAATAAAAATAATTCACTTTAACTTTAATGATGGGTTCCCAACCATCATCTATCTTCCTAGGGATAGAGGCTTCACATCTTAATTCACCATCTCTAATTTGCATAAGAGCATTTGTAATATGTTTTGTGAAAGCCATATTCATAGTTCTAGCATTTGGAAAACTAGCAAGATTTTGTAGGAACTTAATAACTTTAGTTAGGTTTCAATCATCAAAGTCAAGATCATTTTTATCAAAGGTAATGGGACTATTGTCTCCCATGTTTCTAAAAAATTTAGCACTTTTATCAGGAATATTTGTAGCAGTTTCAGGCAGTTTTGCATTTTAAATAGCAGAAGTGCGAGTATTGCCAACGCCATTTACTTTAACATTCATAGTAGAAGGTTTACTAGCATGAGAAGCTTCAATTTTACTAGTGGTGTTAATGGTGCAAACCTTAGCTATATTATTATTTCTAGCTATTTCATCTTCTCTTTCCCATCTAGCATGCAGTTCAGCTAACATCCTAACATTATCATCATTTCGAATTTTGATGGCATTCAGAGTTTCACTTTCTTTAACATCATGAGGCATAACCTTTAGTTACATAAAATCAACATCAAGAGCAAGGCTATCAACTTTAGAAGCAAGAACATCAATTTTGCCAAACTTTTCTGTAGCACCCGGACTTCTAGAGGATACTCACCGTACGAACTGAACAGTATTTTGGTTGGATTACGGGGCTTAACGGCTCCCGCGTCCCCTTACGGGTAGGCCAGCACTTATGTGCGACAACCAACTGTTACTGTTCACCGTCGATGTAAACTATCCTGTAGAAATCAGGACACTACCATTGACGTACTTCATACCATACACACATGGTACGTCAACGGCTTTGAACGAAAGGATAACACAACATGCCTCTACGACACAAAAGATTGAAATAAGGTAGCAAATGGCCTTCACTAAGGCAGAAATAGCAAATACAATCATCCAGAGGACACATGTCCCAACATAGCATTCATTACATCAGCGGAAGCCATCAAAGGTGTCTGGGTACAGACAAATCCAACAGGCTTAAGAAGCCGGAGAAAATAAAGAAGACGAAGCCCATCCACGTAGGTCCTGGATCCAGCCCTGGTCCAGCTATCTACTCGTCTGCAGTCTCGTCAAACTCCACGAAGTAGCCATCCTGGTGGTCATCGTAGCCGTAGTCGTAGTCTGCGTAAACCACAGCCCCAAAGGGGTCAGTACATAGACGTACTGGCAAGCAAGACTCACAGTTCACCAAAGTATAGCCCGTCAACACAAGCACGGATGACTTGGGTTCAACGGAAAGAAAGGGGTATATAAGATGCTGCAACTGGCTGCACTAACCAACTACAGAGATTCTATCACTTCCAACTATCAGAAAGGGGGATAAGATCGAGGGTTGTAACCAACTGAAAGATAACTTCAAACAAACCCAACCTGGATCTCGCCCCTTATCCAAAGAAGCAATCCGAGGATAACTCACACAGTTGGATTAATATGAATCAAGTTTTTGTGACAATAAGCCTATTACTAGTCAAATTGTAATCATGGGGTGTGAGATTGTGTATCATTAGGTTTAAGTTGTCCTGAGTACTTGTTAGCCAGTACTTTCACCAAGTTAACCATAACCGCGGAAAACACGGCTTCTCGAGAAGATTATCCCTGCAGGGTTGCACCAATTTGGCCGTACACGTATGAATAACCCGCCAGATGGGATGCCTCCCACCAAGCGGGGCACTCAACACAACTCAACTCTTCTCCGCATCAAGCCCAAAGCACCTTGGGCGCACGGCTAATCGAGCCCAGAAGAAAATGGACCCTCATAGCACTCTAAGAACGTGTCCCCCTATATGCCGACTACAAAAGTTCCACCCTGCGCTGGGCTCGCAAAAACATGCATGCGGCAAATAGAAAGCACGAACTAAATGAGATGATTTGGACGAGATGCGAATCGAATCAAATTGAGGGGGGCGCCCATACTCGCTTCCCACATGCGGGTAGTGCGCTCATCATGGATCAGTAGACAAGACCCTTTTCCTATTAGGGTCGATACTAGCAGGCCTCAAAACCACACAGGGCCTCCTGCCGGTGCCTTATCATCAAATTATTATTAACAATAATATTAGCATGATTGATTGATTGATTAAACGTCGAGCCCCCAGAACATAATGAAAATATAGTAACTGAAAGTAACGGGTAACGGACTCGAGCAAAACAACCTAAGCATGCTAGTAAGACACTGGCTCAATCAACAGGGTTGTAGGAGGGGTGGTGAGGCAATATCAGGGTTAAAGGATTCATGTGATAGGTTCGTAACAGAAACAACTACCACTAAGGCTAGCAAGAATAGACAACGGAAAGTATCGGTAACCAGGGTTGAAAGGAACACAATGGTTCATGTGAGTGATAACTTGCCTGCAAACTCAACAGCCGGGTACTGAGCTAGATCCTCAGAAGGGGTGCTGTAAGGGTCGTCTGCCTCAACGTCGTCGTCTATTCGAGAAGAAGCAAACAAACAAAACAGGAATGTAAACAATCATTGCCATGGCATTGTGCACAATCAATATGATGCATGACAAGTTAATGGTTGCATCAAAATAAATTAGCTAACAAGATAACACAATTTAAATGGACCCATATGCAATTGGATTGCATATGGAAAAGATCCATTGAATTAAGTGGAAACAAATGATTTTATAATTAACTATTAGGTGAAAGTTGTTAGCATGATGCATGCATGATGATGATAACAAGATAACAACAAATAACAATAATAGATGCAAAGGAAAAGGAATAAAACAAGTTTGGAAAATTATTTATTAATTTTGGAATTTTTGGTTACTTAAACATGTCACACAACAATTATTGTTTTCATCAATTTAAAGTGTGCAAAACAATTAACAAAATTTATAGAAAAGAACATCAAATTTTAGTTGGATTACATGTTTCACATGTTGAAATAGGAGTTAGGATAATTTAATTATGAATTAAACAATATTAAACAAGTTTTATTTGAATTTAAAACAAGTTTGAATATTATTTGAATTTTATTTGTTCAAACCATAAATTCAAATTCACATTTGAAAAGTTCATACTTTGGTGGTTTGAAAACATATGTTGCATGTTTAAAATATTTTATTTTAAGCAAGTTATGATTTTATCAAATTTAATTGAATTAAACAAGTATTAAATTATTTAGGCAATTTAAATTATTCAAACAATGAAACAAATTTTATATTTGAATAGGATATTCAAAATGGTATGAAAAACATATTTCATTTGCCTTATTTGGAATTAGTATGAATTATTTATGAATTATTGCAAATTACATTTGAAGTATTCAAATTTGAATTTTAAATGCCTTTTGAAAATTCAAAACATAACACAAATGGAATAATTGGATAGACAATAAAATTTGGAGCAATAAACATATACAACTTTTATTTATTGGATTAATAATGATTTAGTTATGGAATTTATGAATTTGCATTTGAATTATTTGGATTCAATTTTAAATTGCATTTTGAAAATTCAAAACAGTGAACAAATGTTTCCAAAAGATAGACAATTGAATTTAGATCAGAATGCATATTTTATTTGCAGTTTTTAGTGTTATAAAATAAAAGATATGATGGTTTTGAAACCAGGGGCCAAACTGTGATTTATTTGGACCTAGTTGAAAACAGAAAGTTTTAAAAAAATCGTTTTGCACCCACTGGAATCACACCCACACGCTGCCGGGGGGCCCCGTGGCTCGCTGTGCTTGCGCAGCACATGGGTGACTGACAGGGAGGGCCCCCTGTCAGTACGCAGCCGTAAAAAAGGAGGGGTTTTATTCCCAGGAGCCGGGACTCGAACCCGCGCTCTCCCGCGTGTGCGCGCTCGACTGAAACCAGTGCGCTGGTGCGCGTTCGTTGTCAGGTAACGCGACGGACAGAGGATATGTTTCAGAACCCGGGTGTTATCTGATGAAACTGACGAACGACACTTTGCTCGACTGACAGAAACCTCACCGGCGTTGATCTGCGCGGTGGTGCTCGCTGCGGTTGAGTGCTGGATGTGCACGGGTGCGTGGCAGTGCGGTGTGCAAGCTGCAGATAGGAGGAGGGGACGGTGGCGCTCACCGAGTCGTCGTGGCTGCAGGAGATCGGCCGGGACGACTGACGGCGACAGCGGCGGTGACGAAGATGGCGGCGCGGCTCTGGCTGCTTCCCGTGGCTGCTCCGGTGTGCAAAACGACGAGGAGAGGGTGGTGGTGCGCTCCCAACGAATAGACGGCAGCGAGGGACTCTGCAAGGGAAACGACATCCACGGGTTCAGATAGTGGCGCCACGGTGGCCGGAGGAAAGGCGAGGATCGCGGCGGCGACACAGAGGCTTACCGGTGGCGATCAAGTGTTCAACAGAGAGAGGAGAGAGGGGCGAGCTGATTTCAGTAGGCCAGGGGCTAGGTGGGAGTCGAGGGTGGCGGCGCCATGGCGATGTTCAGAAGGAGTTGCCGCCGGTGAGATTCAGAGGTGGGGGGAAGCGACGACAGGGAGAGAGAATGGCGGCGCGGCGCGGGGAGCGAGAGATTCTAGGGTTAGGGCGGCTGCGCCAGGTGCCTAGGGGGTTATATAGGGGCCTGCGCGCTGTCCTGGCCGTCGGCGCGGCCGTACTCCGACGTGGAGGCCGCGGATGCGCTGCCGTACGCGGAGGGGACGATGACGTCGTCCTGTTCGAAGCGGTAAGTTGCGTTAGCGGGCTGGGCTTGCGCGCGCGTAGGTTAGGTGGGTTGGGCTAGGGCTAGCTGCCGCGCGCGCTGCGGTTTGCTCCTTTTTATTTTTTTTCCTTTTCTGTTTTTTTTTCTTGTAGCTTTAGCTTTTGGAAGAAAAACATAGTTTTTAAGTTAGGGAAAAATTTGGAAAAATTAGGGTGAATTCCTTAGGTAAAATGCAAACATTTGGTAGCTTTTATTTTCAAAAACTTAAACATTTGCTTGCTGTTTAAAAATTAAACCAAATTGATTGAAATTTTCAATATTAATTACTATTAGAAAAAACAAAGCAATTTCAATAGGGTTTCCCCTAGGGTTTAAAATGATTTAAAGAATACAAATGTGTGGTGAATTTTATGGATTCAAAAAGGTACTGATTTTGAGAATTGGTTTGAATTTGAAATGATTTAGAAATTATTGATTGAACTAATTGATTGATTAATGGTTTGATTAAACCCACAATTTAATGAGTGATTAACAAGGAATAAAAGGGTTGTTTTTATTTGTTATTTTTATTCCAAAAGTGGTAACAGATCAAGTATGGAATAACCATTTGAAATTTGTTTGAGTTTGATTATGAAAACAAGATAAAACAGATGCAACACAAATAGTAACAATTGCAAACAAAAATAACACAAATGCAATGAGATGATGACATGATGCATTGCTTGAAATAAAACAATAAATCAAACATTCTAAGGGGTATTTCATACTTGGGATGTTACAAAACGCCCCCCTTGAAGGAATCGCGCCCCGAGATTCCTTACTGAGATGTGAAAAGGTCCGGATACTTCTTGCGAAGATCCTCTTCGGTCTCCCACGTTGCCTCTTTATCGGAATGATGCGACCATTGCACTTTCAAGAACTTGGTGCTCTTGTTGCGAGTCTTACGCTCGGTCTCACCGAGAATACGAATAGGGTGCTCCTCATAAGATAGATCATCTTGCAGTTCAATAGAATCATGATCAACTGCACGATCTGTATCTTTGAAACACTTCTTGAGTTGTGACACGTGGAACACATCGTGCACCTTGGATAGTTTTTCTGGGAGTTCAAGACGATAAGCATTTTCTGCCCGCCTTGAAAGAATGTTGAAAGGACCAATGTATCTTGGTGCAAGCTTTCCTTTCACACCAAAACGATGAGTGCCTCTGAGGGGAGTTACACGGAGATATGCCTTATCACCAGGTGCATAGATCATATCCCTGTGCTTGCTATCATAATAGCTCTTCTGACGAGACTGAGCAATCCTGAGATTGTCACGAATGATACGAACTTTCTCCTCGGCTTCCTTAACAATGTCAGGGCCTAAAAGTGAACGTTCACCAGCTCCAGACCAATTGATTGGACTCCTGCATCTGCGACCATACAGTGCCTCAAATGGTGCCATGCCTAGGCTTGCCTGGTAGCTGTTGTTGTAGGAGAATTCAGCATATGGAAGGCAATCCTCCCATTTCATGCCAAAGGAGAGACCACATGCTCTGAGCATATCCTCGAGAATCTGATTGACTCTTTCGACTTGCCCCTGAGACTGAGGGTGATAAGCTGTGCTGAACAGAAGTTTGGTGCCCAATGCTTCTTGAAAACTCTTCCAGAAATGAGAAGTGAAAATACTTCCACGGTCTGAGCTAATTTCCAATGGAACACCATGAAGAGGAACAATCCTTGCTGTGTAGAGCTCTGCTAACTGGCTAGCTGAGATAGTCTCCTTGACAGCAAAGAAGTGAGCAACCTTAGTGAGACGATCAATAACAACGAAGATTGCATCGTTGCCCTTCTTGGACTTTGGAAACCCAGTAACGAAGTCCATTTCAATCATGTCCCACTTCCACTCAGGAATTTTCAGAGGTTGGAGTAGACCGGCTGTTTTCTGATGGACTGCCTTAACACGTTGACAAACGTCGCATTCAGAAACGTATTGAGCAATTTCACGTTTCATGCCAGGCCACCAATACAGAGTCTTGAGATCCTGGTACATCTTTGTACTTCCAGGGTGGATGGAGAGAGGAGTTTCATGAGCCTCCTTGAGAATGATATCCTTGAGACTTTGAATTTGAGGAACTGCAATGCGTCCTTCGAAGAACACAGTTCCCTTGTCATCAATTGAGAAGGACTTGAATTTATCACTGCCCTCCTTGATGTGCTCTACAATCTTCTTGATTTCAGTATCACGAAGTTGTTCAGAACGAATCTTGTCCTCGAGAGTTGGGCTGGCTGTCAAGCTAGCAAGGTATCCTTCTGGGACAAGACCAAGGTTCAGCTTCTGGAATTCTTCATGAAGTGGAGGTTGGCTTTCCATGATCATGAGATTATTGCAATAGGATTTGCGACTGAGAGCATCGGCCATAACATTAGCCTTGCCTGGAGTGTAAGAAATGGTGAGATCAAAGTCTTTAATCTTCTCAATCCATCTCCTTTGCCTGAGGTTCAGATCTGGCTGAGTGAAGATGTATTTCGGACTCTTATGATCGGAAAAGATTTCAGTTTTGTTACCCAGCAAGTATTGTCTCCATTTCTTGAGGGCAAACACAACTGCTGCAAGTTCAAGATCATGTGTGGGATAGTTTTGCTCATGTGGGTTCAACTGACGTGAAGCATAAGCCACAACTTGACGTTCTTGCATAAGAACTGCTCCTAGGCCTTGGAGAGATGCATCATAGAATATCTGGAAAGGTTTGGTAGTATCTGGGCCAACCAGAACTGGGGTGGAAGTGAGTTTAGTCTTCAGGAGGTTGAAACTTTCATCACATTGTGGAGTCCAAACGAACTTTTTGTCCTTCTTTGTGAGATCAGTGAGAGGTTTAGCAATCTTGGAAAAGTTTTGGACGAAACGACGACAATAGCTAGCCAAGCCAAGAAAACTTCTGACTTGCTTCACCGTCTTAGGGGGTTTCCAATCAACAATTGCCTTAACCTTTTCAGGATCAATGGCAATGCCTTTGGCAGAGATGATGTGACCAAGATATGCAACTTCTGAAATCCAGAACTCACATTTGGAAAACTTGGCATACAGACGATGCTCGCGAAGTTTCATGAGAGTGAGACGAAGGTGTTCTCCATGCTCTTCCTCGTATTTTGAGTAGACTAGAATGTCATCGAGATATACCACAACGAACTTGTCGAGGTACTCGTGGAAGACAGAATTCATAAGTCTTGAGAACGTTGCCGGTGCATTGGTGAGACCAAAGGACATGACGGTGTATTCATATAGACCGTAACGTGTGGTGAAAGCTGTCTTAGGAATATCTTCCTTTCTGATCTTTATCTGATGGTACCCCATCCTCAAGTCCAACTTTGAGAATATTGAGGCTCCAGCAAGTTGATCAAAAAGATCATCGATACGAGGAATTGGATACTTGTTCTTGATGGTTTTCTCGTTGAGAGGACGATAGTCAACCACGAGTCTTTTTGTTTGATCCTTCTTGGCAACAAACAGAGTTGGGCAACCCCAAGCGGAGGAACTAGGCTGAATGTAACCTTTCTCCATGTACATATCGATTTGCTCCTTCAACAATTTCAGTTCAGGAGGAGCTATCTTGTATGGATGCTTAGAGATTGGAGCAGTACCTGGCTCAAGCTCGATCACGAACTCAACTGCTCTATCCGGAGGCATCCCTGGCAAATCTTCTGGAAAGACGTCAGGGAATTCACAAACCACCGGAACATTCTCAATTGCAGGAAGGGGTTTGGCATCTAGGTTGAACAGCTGAACAGAACTTGATCCAAACGGAGAATAGACTATCTGTCCTGAAGTGTGGGAGAGAGTTATTGACTTTTGAGCACAGTCAATTTTAGCTTTGTGGGTCTTCAACCAATCCATACCCAGAATGACATCAATGTCAGAATTTCCCAGCAACATGAGTGAAGCAAGGAATATACGACCTCCAATTAGGATCTCATTGTCCATGCTTATCTTGGATGTCAACATTTGCGGTCCCGGAGAGTGAACAGTCATTTGATTGCTTAGTGGAACCAGAACTAGATTGTATGCTTTTGCAAAAATCTTTGACACAAAAGAATGCGATGCTCCGGTATCAAACAACACTTTAGCTGGAATAGAGTTTACGGGTAATATACCGAGAACGACGTCAGCAGCTTCCTCAGCTTTGTCGGCCTTGATATGATTCACCCTCGCGGTCCTCCCGACAGGCCTGTTGTTGGAGTTGAAGGCTTTAGCCGGGGGAGCACGAACCATTGCCTGGTTGGTGTTGGGGAGAGGAGGTGGAGGTAGCTGCTTCTGAGTGCACTTATCAGCGTAGTGTCCAGTCTCCTTGCACTTGTAGCAAGTGACGACACGAGGAGGACCTGGCCTTGGCTGCCCCATTGGAATCCTCTGACCCTGCATCTGAGATGGGTTGGGTGGGCGGGGACCAAAGCCTGGAGAAGCTTGGGCATTTGGAGCCCGAGTGACAGCACCATTTGGCACCCAGATGCGGCGCTTCTGCGGAGGGGTGGTCATGTTGGAGGAGGAACCACCCTCACGCGAGTGCTTACGGGACTCCTCGAACGCCTTGCGCCCATTCTCCTCATTGAGCGCGGTGTTCACGAGCTCCACGAAGTCCTTGCACTTGATGTTGGTGAGAGCGTACTTTAGTTCCGGGTTAAAACCTCGGCGGAACCTTGCCATCTTCTTGGCTTCAGTGGACACCTCGTCACCAGCGTATCGAGCCAGACGATTGAACTCGTTCTGGTAGCCGAGGACGTCCAGCTTGCCCTGTTTGAGAGAGCAGAATTCCTCACGCATCCTTTCCATGAGACCATCTGGGATGTGGTGCTTCAGGAAGGCATCCTTGAAACATCCCCAGGTGATAGGATAGCCAGCTCTCATGGTCTGGTAGTTCTCCCACCAAGTAGCTGCCTGACCCTTCAGTAGGTAGGTGGCATACTTGACCTTATCTTCCTCAGCAACATGAGCTATCTCCAGAGCCCTGTTCATCTCCCTGATCCAGTCATCAGCATCCAGAGGCTCACGTGTTCCCACGAAAGCTCTCGGCCCCATGCTCAGAAACTCCTTGATGCTGACTCGCGGAGCATTCTGGTTGGTGTGCTGGTTAGCCTGGATCTGGGCCATCTGAGCCACGACCTGAGTCATCTGAGTCAACAGCTCCGTGAGCGGAGGTGGTTCAGGCGGGTTGCTCCTTGTTGGCGGCATCCTGAATAGACATTCATTTTAGCACAACAACAGAAAAGGATAGACTTGGTAACCGAAAGATAGATTATTCCGACGCATGAATAGATAACCAACAGGTACATCATCACATGTTCAAATACATCAGAATATCCAACAGACCAATACATGGTTCGAATGCCAAAGGATAACTAAACATAGCTAGGAATGGATACAACGGTACTCCCATGCTCATCACGCAGGACGGCGGTGAGTAGTACGACGAGAGATACGGTGCGGAGGAATCCCACGGAAGTAGGTATGACGAGGATCCACGTAGAGCGGGACTGCTCTGAGAGCAACTATCGGTGTGGTGAAGTAGAAAGCGTCGTCTCCCTGTGCTCCAAAGCGGGGAATCCCAGTGTAACCAGGACCAAGGTCGAGAAGTGGACCTCTGATCGGCTCGTAACCTCCAGCATCTGGCAGCGGAAACCCAGCTGGCTGAGTGAAACGTGCAAAGCGCTCGTCTCCAACAAAGTCTGTGGTGTACGTAGCCAGACGAGTCAACGCCAGATAGAGCTGCTCTCTGACTGAGGCTAACTCCTGAGAAAGTGTGGAAGCAACGGCGTCACTGTGCCTCACGAACTGTGCAGTGGTGTGCAGCCTGGAGCTATCAGACTCGTAGGTTTCCAGGTTGCTGTGGAGAGTGAAGTGAACTCCCGCTGCCGTGATGTAACCACGGGGGATGTGACGATAGATGGAATCATCAAACCCCCAGTAGTCAGCACGGAGGACGGTGAGACTCACGTACGCTGCCTGCTGCACGGCCATATCCACTGTGGAACCTACTGCCTCGTAGCGGTGGACAATGCTCCTGCCATCATCTGACAGAATGTAGACGACAGCCCGGTAGCAGGTCTGGTCAAACTCTCGCTGCTGCTCGTAGACCTGGTACTCTGGTGCCCAATGGAACCCCAGATAGGTAACCATGTCTCTCAGCATCTCCGGATAACCGGCGGTGCTCTCACAGCGAGTCATCCGAACCACCTGCGGGTAGAACCTGAGATCCATCTGCAGATGATTTGGGAGGTTTTGATTAGATTCCGGTAGAAGAAAAAGGATGTGGAAAACAACAAGGTTTGAACGGACGAAAGTTTCTTCAGAAGAACATGATATCGAAGCAACATCGGGAAAACGAGACCAAAAGTCCTAAGGTACTATGGAGAACCCAAAACACGTGAAATCCTAACTTGAAAGTTTAGGTGAGAACAGAAAACAACGTTGCACTTCCTTGCCAGAAAAGGGTGGGTGGGTGGGGAAAGAAGAAAAATGGCAGAATTCCTACTCTCATGTTTCATTTTTCCTATATAGCTACAAAATAGTTTCTAGACTCAACTGCAACCAGTAAAAAGGGATCCTACAGGCAGACAGGCTCTGATACCATTTGTCGCACCCGGACTTCTAGAGGATACTCACCGTACGAACTGAACAGTATTTTGGTTGGATTACGGGGCTTAACGGCTCCCGCGTCCCCTTACGGGTAGGCCAGCACTTATGTGCGACAACCAACCGTTACTGTTCACCGTCGATGTAAACTATCCTGTAGAAATCAGGACACTACCATTGACGTACTTCATACCATACACACATGGTACGTCAACGGCTTTGAACGAAAGGATAACACAACATGCCTCTACGACACAAAAGATTGAAATAAGGTAGCAAATGGCCTTCACTAAGGCAGAAATAGCAAATACAATCATCCAGAGGACACATGTCCCAACATAGCATTCATTACATTAGCGGAAGCCATCAAAGGTGTCTGGGTACAGACAAATCCAACAGGCTTAAGAAGCCGGAGAAAATAAAGAAGACGAAGCCCATCCACGTAGGTCCTGGATCCAGCCCTGGTCCAGCTATCTACTCGTCTGCAGTCTCGTCAAACTCCACGAAGTAGCCATCCTGGTGGTCATCGTAGCCGTAGTCGTAGTCTGCGTAAACCACAACCCCAAAGGGGTCAGTACATAGACGTACTGGCAAGCAAGACTCACAGTTCACCAAAGTATAGCCCGTCAACACAAGCACGGATGACTTGGGTTCAACGGAAAGAAAGGGGTATATAAGATGCTGCAACTGGCTGCACTAACCAACTACAGAGATTCTATCACTTCCAACTATCAAAAAGGGGGATAAGATCGAGGGTTGTAACCAACTGAAAGATAACTTCAAACAAACCCAACCTGGATCTCGCCCCTTATCCAAAGAAGCAATCCAAGGATAACTCACATAGTTGGATTAATATGAATCAAGTTTTTGTGACAATAAGCCTATTACTAGTCAAATTGTAATCATGGGGTGTGAGATTGTGTATCATTAGGTTTAAGTTGTCCTGAGTACTTGTTAGCCAGTACTTTCACCAAGTTAACCATAACCGCGGAAAACACGGCTTCTCGAGAAGATTATCCCTGCAGGGTTGCACCAATTTGGCCGTACACGTATGAATAACCCGCCAGATGGGATGCCTCCCACCAAGCGGGGCACTCAACACAACTCAACTCTTCTCCGCATCAAGCCCAAAGCACCTTGGGCGCACGGCTAATCGAGCCCAGAAGAAAATGGACCCTCATAGCACTCTAAGAACGTGTCCCCCTATATGCCGACTACAAAAGTTCCACCCTGCGCTGGGCTCGCAAAAACATGCATGCGGCAAATAGAAAGCACGAACTAAATGAGATGATTTGGACGAGATGCGAATCGAATCAAATTGAGGGGGGCGCCCATACTCGCTTCCCACATGCGGGTAGTGCGCTCATCATGGATCAGTAGACAAGACCCTTTTCCTATTAGGGTCGACACTAGCAGGCCTCAAAACCACACAGGGCCTCCTGCCGGTGCCTTATCATCAAATTATTATTAACAATAATATTAGCATGATTGATTGATTGATTAAACGTCGAGCCCCCAGAACATAATGAAAATATAGTAACTGAAAGTAACGGGTAACGGACTCGAGCAAAACAACCTAAGCATGCTAGTAAGACACTGGCTCAATCAACAGGGTTGTAGGAGGGGTGGTGAGGCAATATCAGGGTTAAAGGATTCATGTGATAGGTTCGTAACAGAAACAACTACCACTAAGGCTAACAAGAATAGACAACGGAAAGTATCGGTAACCAGGGTTGAAAGGAACACAATGGTTCATGTGAGTGATAACTTGCCTGCAAAATCAACAGCCGGGTACTGAGCTAGATCCTCAGAAGGGGTGCTGTAAGGGTCGTCTGCCTCAACGTCGTCGTCTATTCGAGAAGAAGCAAACAAACAAAACAGGAATGTAAACAATCATTGCCATGGCATTGTGCACAATCAATATGATGCATGACAAGTTAATGGTTGCATCAAAATAAATTAGCTAACAAGATAACACAATTTAAATGGACCCATATGCAATTGGATTGCATATGGAAAAGATCCATTGAATTAAGTGGAAACAAATGTTTTTATAATTAACTATTAGGTGAAAGTTGTTAGCATGATGCATGCATGATGATGATAACAAGATAACAACAAATAACAATAATAGATGCAAAGGAAAAGGAATAAAACAAGTTTGGAAAATTATTTATTAATTTTGGAATTTTTGGTTACTTAAACATGTCACACAACAATTATTGTTTTCATCAATTTAAAGTGTGCAAAACAATTAACAAAATTTATATTTGAAAATAACATCAAATTTTAGTTGGATTACATGTTTCACATGTTGAAATAGGAGTTAGGATAATTTAATTATGAATTAAACAATATTAAACAAGTTTTATTTGAATTTAAAAAAAGTTTGAATATTATTTGAATTTTATTTGTTCAAACCATAAATTCAAATTCACATTTGAAAAGTTCATACTTTGGTGGTTTGAAAACATATGTTGCATGTTTAAAATATTTTATTTTAAGCAAGTTATTATTTTATCAAATTTAATTGAATTAAACAAGTATTAAATTATTTAGGCAATTTAAATTATTCAAACAATGAAACAAATTTTATATTTGAATAGGATATTCAAAATGGTATGAAAAACATATTTCATTTGCCTTATTTGGAATTAGTATGAATTATTTATGAATTATTGCAAATTACATTTGAAGTATTCAAATTTGAATTTTAAATGCCTTTTGAAAATTCAAAACAGAACACAAATGGAATAATTGGATAGACAATAAAATTTGGAGCAATAAACATATACAACTTTTATTTATTGGATTAATAATGATTTAGTTATGGAATTTATGAATTTGCATTTGAATTATTTGGATTCAATTTTAAATTGCATTTTGAAAATTCAAAACAGTGAACAAATGTTCCCAAAAGATAGACAATTGAATTTAGATCAGAATGCATATTTTATTTGCAGTTTTTAGTGTTATAAAATAAAAGATATGATGGTTTTGAAACCAGGGGCCAAACTGTGATTTATTTGGACCTAGTTGAAAACAGAAAGTTTAAAAAAAATCGTTTTGCACCCACTGGAATCACACCCACACGCTGCCAGGGGGGCCCCGTGGCTCGCTGTGCTTGCGCAGCACATGGGTGACTGACAGGGAGGGCCCCCTGTCAGTACGCAGCCGTAAAAAAGGAGGGGTTTTATTCCCAGGAGCCGGGACTCGAACCCGCGCTCTCCCGCGTGTGCGCGCTCGACTGAAACCAGTGCGCTGGTGCACGTTCGTTGTCAGGTAACGCGACGGACAGAGGATATGTTTCAGAACCCGGGTGTTATCTGACGAAACTGACGAACGACACTTTGCTCGACTGACAGAAACCTCACCGGCGTTGATCTGCGCGGTGGTGCTCGCTGCGGTTGAGTGCTGGATGTGCACGGGTGCGTGGCAGTGCGGTGTGCAAGCTGCAGATAGGAGGAGGGGACGGTGGCGCTCACCGAGTCGTCGTGGCTGCAGGAGATCGGCGGGGACGACTGACGGCGACAGCGGCGGTGACGAAGATGGCGGCGCGGCTCTGGCTGCTTCCCGTGGCTGCTCCGGTGTGCAAAACGACGAGGAGAGGGTGGTGGTGCGCTCCCAACGAACAGACGGTGGCGAGGGACTCTGCAAGGGAAACGACATCCACGGGTTCAGATAGTGGCGCCACGGTGGCCGGAGGAAAGGCGAGGATCGCGGCGGCGACACAGAGGCTTACCGGTGGCGATCAAGTGTTCAACAGAGAGAGGAGAGAGGGCGAGCTGATTTCAGTAGGCCAGGGGCTAGGTGGGAGTCGAGGGTGGCGGCGCCATGGCGATGTTCAGAAGGAGTTGCCGCCAGTGAGATTCAGAGGTGGGGGGAAGCGACGACAGGGAGAGAGAATGGCGGCGCGGCGCGGGGAGCGAGGGAGTCTAGGGTTAGGGCGGCTGCGCCAGGTGCCTAGGGGGTTATATAGGGGCCTGCGCGCTGTCCTGGCCGTCGGCGCGGCCGTACTCCGACGTGGAGGCCGCGGATGCGCTGCCGTACGCGGAGGGGACGATGACGTCGTCCTGTTCGAAGCGGTAAGTTGCGTTAGCGGGCTGGGCTTGCGCGCGCGTAGGTTAGGTGGGTTGGGCTAGGGCTAGCTGCCGCGCGCGCTGCGGTTTGCTCCTTTTTATTTTTTTTCCTTTTCTGTTTTTTTTTCTTGTAGCTTTAGCTTTTGGAAGAAAAACATAGTTTTTAAGTTAGGGAAAAATTTGGAAAAATTAGGGTGAATTCCTTAGGTAAAATGCAAACATTTGGTAGCTTTTATTTTCAAAAACTTAAACATTTGCTTGCTGTTTAAAAATTAAACCAAATTGATTGAAATTTTCAATATTAATTACTATTAGAAAAAACAAAGCAATTTCAATAGGGTTTCCCCTAGGGTTTAAAATGATTTAAAGAATACAAATGTGTGGTGAATTTTATGGATTCAAAAAGGTACTGATTTTGAGAATTGGTTTGAATTTGAAATGATTTAGAAATTATTGATTGAACTAATTGATTGATTAATGGTTTGATTAAACCCACAATTTAATGAGTGATTAACAAGGAATAAAAGGGTTGTTTTTATTTGTTATTTTTATTCCAAAAGTGGTAACAGATCAAGTATGGAATAACCATTTGAAATTTGTTTGAGTTTGATTATGAAAACAAGATAAAACAGATGCAACACAAATAGTAACAATTGCAAACAAAAATAACACAAATGCAATGAGATGATGACATGATGCATTGCTTGAAATAAAACAATAAATCAAACATTCTAAGGGGTATTTCATACTTGGGATGTTACAAAACGCCCCCCTTGAAGGAATCGCGCCCCGAGATTCCTTACTGAGATGTGAAAAGGTCCGGATACTTCTTGCGAAGATCCTCTTCGGTCTCCCACGTTGCCTCTTTATCGGAATGATGCGACCATTGCACTTTCAAGAACTTGGTGCTCTTGTTGCGAGTCTTACGCTCGGTCTCACCGAGAATACGAATAGGGTGCTCCTCATAAGATAGATCATCTTGCAGTTCAATAGAATCATGATCAACTGCACGATCTGTATCTTTGAAACACTTCTTGAGTTGTGACACGTGGAACACATCGTGCACCTTGGATAGTTTTTCTGGGAGTTCAAGACGATAAGCATTTTCTGCCCGCCTTGAAAGAATGTTGAAAGGACCAATGTATCTTGGTGCAAGCTTTCCTTTCACACCAAAACGATGAGTGCCTCTGAGGGGAGTTACACGGAGATATGCCTTATCACCAGGTGCATAGATCATATCCCTGTGCTTGCTATCATAATAGCTCTTCTGACGAGACTGAGCAATCCTGAGATTGTCACGAATGATACGAACTTTCTCCTCGGCTTCCTTAACAATGTCAGGGCCTAAAAGTGAACGTTCACCAGCTCCAGACCAATTGATTGGACTCCTGCATCTGCGACCATACAGTGCCTCAAATGGTGCCATGCCTAGGCTTGCCTGGTAGCTGTTGTTGTAGGAGAATTCAGCATATGGAAGGCAATCCTCCCATTTCATGCCAAAGGAGAGACCACATGCTCTGAGCATATCCTCGAGAATCTGATTGACTCTTTCGACTTGCCCCTGAGACTGAGGGTGATAAGCTGTGCTGAACAGAAGTTTGGTGCCCAATGCTTCTTGAAAACTCTTCCAGAAATGAGAAGTGAAAATACTTCCACGGTCTGAGCTAATTTCCAATGGAACACCATGAAGAGGAACAATCCTTGCTGTGTAGAGCTCTGCTAACTGGCTAGCTGAGATAGTCTCCTTGACAGCAAAGAAGTGAGCAACCTTAGTGAGACGATCAATAACAACGAAGATTGCATCGTTGCCCTTCTTGGACTTTGGAAACCCAGTAACGAAGTCCATTTCAATCATGTCCCACTTCCACTCAGGAATTTTCAGAGGTTGGAGTAGACCGGCTGTTTTCTGATGGACTGCCTTAACACGTTGACAAACGTCGCATTCAGAAACGTATTGAGCAATTTCACGTTTCATGCCAGGCCACCAATACAGAGTCTTGAGATCCTGGTACATCTTTATACTTCCAGGGTGGATGGAGAGAGGAGTTTCATGAGCCTCCTTGAGAATGATATCCTTGAGACTTTGAATTTGAGGAACTGCAATGCGTCCTTCGAAGAACACAGTTCCCTTGTCATCAATTGAGAAGGACTTGAATTTATCACTGCCCTCCTTGATGTGCTCTACAATCTTCTTGATTTCAGTATCACGAAGTTGTTCAGAACGAATCTTGTCCTCGAGAGTTGGGCTGGCTGTCAAGCTAGCAAGGTATCCTTCTGGGACAAGACCAAGGTTCAGCTTCTGGAATTCTTCATGAAGTGGAGGTTGGCTTTCCATGATCATGAGATTATTGCAATAGGATTTGCGACTGAGAGCATCGGCCATAACATTAGCCTTGCCTGGAGTGTAAGAAATGGTGAGATCAAAGTCTTTAATCTTCTCAATCCATCTCCTTTGCCTGAGGTTCAGATCTGGCTGAGTGAAGATGTATTTCGGACTCTTATGATCGGAAAAGATTTCAGTTTTGTTACCCAGCAAGTATTGTCTCCATTTCTTGAGGGCAAACACAACTGCTGCAAGTTCAAGATCATGTGTGGGATAGTTTTGCTCATGTGGGTTCAACTGACGTGAAGCATAAGCCACAACTTGACGTTCTTGCATAAGAACTGCTCCTAGGCCTTGGAGAGATGCATCATAGAATATCTGGAAAGGTTTGGTAGTATCTGGGCCAACCAGAACTGGGGTGGAAGTGAGTTTAGTCTTCAGGAGGTTGAAACTTTCATCACATTGTGGAGTCCAAACGAACTTTTTGTCCTTCTTTGTGAGATCAGTGAGAGGTTTAGCAATCTTGGAAAAGTTTTGGACGAAACGACGACAATAGCTAGCCAAGCCAAGAAAACTTCTGACTTGCTTCACCGTCTTAGGGGGTTTCCAATCAACAATTGCCTTAACCTTTTCAGGATCAATGGCAATGCCTTTGGCAGAGATGATGTGACCAAGATATGCAACTTCTGAAATCCAGAACTCACATTTGGAAAACTTGGCATACAGACGATGCTCGCGAAGTTTCATGAGAGTGAGACGAAGGTGTTCTCCATGCTCTTCCTCGGATTTTGAGTAGACTAGAATGTCATCGAGATATACCACAACGAACTTGTCGAGGTACTCGTGGAAGACAGAATTCATAAGTCTTGAGAACGTTGCCGGTGCATTGGTGAGACCACAGGACATGACGGTGTATTCATATAGACCGTAACGTGTGGTGAAAGCTGTCTTAGGAATATCTTCCTTTCTGATCTTTATCTGATGGTACCCCATCCTCAAGTCCAACTTTGAGAATATTGAGGCTCCAGCAAGTTGATCAAAAAGATCATCGATACGAGGAATTGGATACTTGTTCTTGATGGTTTTCTCGTTGAGAGGACGATAGTCAACCACGAGTCTTTTTGTTTGATCCTTCTTGGCAACAAACAGAGTTGGGCAACCCCAAGCGGAGGAACTAGGCTGAATGTAACCTTTCTCCATGTACATATCGATTTGCTCCTTCAACAATTTCAGTTCAGGAGGAGCTATCTTGTATGGATGCTTAGAGATTGGAGCAGTACCTGGCTCAAGCTCGATCACGAACTCAACTGCTCTATCCGGAGGCATCCCTGGCAAATCTTCTGGAAAGACGTCAGGGAATTCACAAACCACCGGAACATTCTCAATTGCAGGAAGGGGTTTGGCATCTAGGTTGAACAGCTGAACAGAACTTGATCCAAACGGAGAATAGACTATCTGTCCTGAAGTGTGGGAGAGAGTTATTGACTTTTGAGCACAGTCAATTTTAGCTTTGTGGGTCTTCAACCAATCCATACCCAGAATGACATCAATGTCAGAATTTCCCAGCAACATGAGTGAAGCAAGGAATATGCGACCTCCAATTAGGATCTCATTGTCCATGCTTATCTTGGATGTCAACATTTGCGGTCCCGGAGAGTGAACAGTCATTTGATTGCTTAGCGGAACCAGAACTAGATTGTATGCTTTTGCAAAAATCTTTGACACAAAAGAATGCGATGCTCCGGTATCAAACAACACTTTAGCTGGAATAGAGTTTACGGGTAATATACCGAGAACGACGTCAGCAGCTTCCTCAGCTTTGTCGGCCTTGATATGATTCACCCTCGCGGTCCTCCCGACAGGCCTGTTGTTGGAGTTGAAGGCTTTAGCCAAGGGAGCACGAACCATTGCCTGGTTGGTGTTGGGGCGAGGAGGTGGAGGTAGCTGCTTCTGAGTGCACTTATCAGCGTAGTGTCCAGTCTCCTTGCACTTGTAGCAAGTGACGACACGAGGAGGACCTGGCCTTGGCTGCCCCATTGGAATCCTCTGACCCTGCATCTGAGATGGGTTGGGTGGGCGGGGACCAAAGCCTGGAGAAGCTTGGGCATTTGGATCCCGAGTGACAGCACCATTTGGCACCCAGATGCGGCGCTTCTGCGGAGGGGTGGTCATGTTGGAGGAGGAACCACCCTCACGCGAGTGCTTACGGGACTCCTCGAACGCCTTGCGCCCATTCTCCTCATTGAGCGCGGTGTTCACGAGCTCCACGAAGTCCTTGCACTTGATGTTGGTGAGAGCGTACTTTAGTTCCGGGTTAAAACCTCGGCGGAACCTTGCCATCTTCTTGGCTTCAGTGGACACCTCGTCACCAGCGTATCGAGCCAGACGATTGAACTCGTTCTGGTAGCCGAGGACGTCCAGCTTGCCCTGTTTGAGAGAGCAGAATTCCTCACGCATCCTTTCCGTGAGACCATCTGGGATGTGGTGCTTCAGGAAGGCATCCTTGAAACATCCCCAGGTGATAGGATAGCCAGCTCTCATGGTCTGGTAGTTCTCCCACCAGGTAGCTGCCTGACCCTTCAGTAGGTAGGTGGCATACTTGACCTTATCTTCCTCAGCAACATGAGCTATCTCCAGAGCCCTGTTCATCTCCCTGATCCAGTCATCAGCATCCAGAGGCTCACGTGTTCCCACGAAAGCTCTCGGCCCCATGCTCAGAAACTCCTTGATGCTGACTCGCGGAGCATTCTGGTTGGTGTGCTGGTTAGCCTGGATCTGGGCCATCTGAGCCACGACCTGAGTCATCTGAGTCAACAGCTCCGTGAGCGGAGGTGGTTCAGGCGGGTTGCTCCTTGTTGGCGGCATCCTGAATAGACATTCATTTTAGCACAACAACAGAAAAGGATAGACTTGGTAACCGAAAGATAGATTATTCCGACGCATGAATAGATAACCAACAGGTACATCATCACATGTTCAAATACATCAGAATATCCAACAGACCAATACATGGTTCGAATGCCAAAGGATAACTAAACATAGCTAGGAATGGATACAACGGTACTCCCATGCTCATCACGCAGGACGACGGTGAGTAGTACGACGAGAGATACGGTGCGGAGGAATCCCACGGAAGTAGGTATGACGAGGATCCACGTAGAGCGGGACTGCTCTGAGAGCAACTCTCGGTGTGGTGAAGTAGAAAGCGTCGTCTCCCTGTGCTCCAAAGCGGGGAATCCCAGTGTAACCAGGACCAAGGTCGAGAAGTGGACCTCTGATCGGCTCGTAACCTCCAGCATCTGGCAGCGGAAACCCAGCTGGCTGAGTGAAACGTGCAAAGCGCTCGTCTCCAACAAAGTCTGTGGTGTACGTAGCCAGACGAGTCAACGCCAGATAGAGCTGCTCTCTGACTGAGGCTAACTCCTGAGAAAGTGTGGAAGCAACGGCGTCACTGTGCCTCACGAACTGTGCAGTGGTGTGCAGCCTGGAGCTATCAGATTCGTAGGTTTCCAGGTTGCTGTGGAGAGTGAAGTGAACTCCCGCTGCCGTGATGTAACCACGGGGGATGTGACGATAGATGGAATCATCAAACCCCCAGTAGTCAGCACGGAGGACGGTGAGACTCACGTACGCTGCCTGCTGCACGGCCATATCCACTGTGGAACCTACTGCCTCGTAGCGGTGGACAATGCTCCTGCCATCATCTGACAGAATGTAGACGACAGCCCGGTAGCAGGTCTGGTCAAACTCTCGCTGCTGCTCGTAGACCTGGTACTCTGGTGCCCAATGGAACCCCAGATAGGTAACCATGTCTCTCAGCATCTCCGGATAACCGGCGGTGCTCTCACAGCGAGTCATCCGAACCACCTGCGGGTAGAACCTGAGATCCATCTGCAGATGATTTGGGAGGTTTTGATTAGATTCCGGTAGAAGAAAAAGGATGTGGAAAACAACAAGGTTTGAACGGACGAAAGTTTCTTCAGAAGAACATGATATCGAAGCAACATCGGGAAAACGAGACCAAAAGTCCTAAGGTACTATGGAGAACCCAAAACACGTGAAATCCTAACTTGAAAGTTTAGGTGAGAACAGAAAACAACGTTGCACTTCCTTGCCAGAAAAGGGTGGGTGGGTGGGGAAAGAAGAAAAATGGCAGAATTCCTACTCTCATGTTTCATTTTTCCTATATAGCTACAAAATAGTTTCTAGACTCAACTGCGACCAGTAAAAAGGGATCCTACAGGCAGACAGGCTCTGATACCATTTGTCGCACCCGGACTTCTAGAGGATACTCACCGTACGAACTGAACAGTATTTTGGTTGGATTACGGGGCTTAACGGCTCCCGCGTCCCCTTACGGGTAGGCCAGCACTTATGTGCGACAACCAACCGTTACTGTTCACCGTCGATGTAAACTATCCTGTAGAAATCAGGACACTACCATTGACGTACTTCATACCATACACACATGGTACGTCAACGGCTTTGAACGAAAGGATAACACAACATGCCTCTACGACACAAAAGATTGAAATAAGGTAGCAAATGGCCTTCACTAAGGCAGAAATAGCAAATACAATCATCCAGAGGACACATGTCCCAACATAGCATTCATTACATCAGCGGAAGCCATCAAAGGTGTCTGGGTACAGACAAATCCAACAGGCTTAAGAAGCCGGAGAAAATAAAGAAGACGAAGCCCATCCACGTAGGTCCTGGATCCAGCCCTGGTCCAGCTATCTACTCGTCTGCAGTCTCGTCAAACTCCACGAAGTAGCCATCCTGGTGGTCATCGTAGCCGTAGTCGTAGTCTGCGTAAACCACAACCCCAAAGGGGTCAGTACATAGACGTACTGGCAAGCAAGACTCACAGTTCACCAAAGTATAGCCCGTCAACACAAGCACGGATGACTTGGGTTCAACGGAAAGAAAGGGGTATATAAGATGCTGCAACTGGCTGCACTAACCAACTACAGAGATTCTATCACTTCCAACTATCAAAAAGGGGGATAAGATCGAGGGTTGTAACCAACTGAAAGATAACTTCAAACAAACCCAACCTGGATCTCGCCCCTTATCCAAAGAAGCAATCCAAGGATAACTCACATAGTTGGATTAATATGAATCAAGTTTTTGTGACAATAAGCCTATTACTAGTCAAATTGTAATCATGGGGTGTGAGATTGTGTATCATTAGGTTTAAGTTGTCCTGAGTACTTGTTAGCCAGTACTTTCACCAAGTTAACCATAACCGCGGAAAACACGGCTTCTCGAGAAGATTATCCCTGCAGGGTTGCACCAATTTGGCCGTACACGTATGAATAACCCGCCAGATGGGATGCCTCCCACCAAGCGGGGCACTCAACACAACTCAACTCTTCTCCGCATCAAGCCCAAAGCACCTTGGGCGCACGGCTAATCGAGCCCAGAAGAAAATGGACCCTCATAGCACTCTAAGAACGTGTCCCCCTATATGCCGACTACAAAAGTTCCACCCTGCGCTGGGCTCGCAAAAACATGCATGCGGCAAATAGAAAGCACGAACTAAATGAGATGATTTGGACGAGATGCGAATCGAATCAAATTGAGGGGGGCGCCCATACTCGCTTCCCACATGCGGGTAGTGCGCTCATCATGGATCAGTAGACAAGACCCTTTTCCTATTAGGGTCGACACTAGCAGGCCTCAAAACCACACAGGGCCTCCTTCCGGTGCCTTATCATCAAATTATTATTAACAATAATATTAGCATGATTGATTGATTGATTAAACGTCGAGCCCCCAGAACATAATGAAAATATAGTAACTGAAAGTAACGGGTAACGGACTCGAGCAAAACAACCTAAGCATGCTAGTAAGACACTGGCTCAATCAACAGGGTTGTAGGAGGGGTGGTGAGGCAATATCAGGGTTAAAGGATTCATGTGATAGGTTCGTAACAGAAACAACTACCACTAAGGCTAACAAGAATAGACAACGGAAAGTATCGGTAACCAGGGTTGAAAGGAACACAATGGTTCATGTGAGTGATAACTTGCCTGCAAAATCAACAGCCGGGTACTGAGCTAGATCCTCAGAAGGGGTGCTGTAAGGGTCGTCTGCCTCAACGTCGTCGTCTATTCGAGAAGAAGCAAACAAACAAAACAGGAATGTAAACAATCATTGCCATGGCATTGTGCACAATCAATATGATGCATGACAAGTTAATGGTTGCATCAAAATAAATTAGCTAACAAGATAACACAATTTAAATGGACCCATATGCAATTGGATTGCATATGGAAAAGATCCATTGAATTAAGTGGAAACAAATGTTTTTATAATTAACTATTAGGTGAAAGTTGTTAGCATGATGCATGCATGATGATGATAACAAGATAACAACAAATAACAATAATAGATGCAAAGGAAAAGGAATAAAACAAGTTTGGAAAATTATTTATTAATTTTGGAATTTTTGGTTACTTAAACATGTCACACAACAATTATTGTTTTCATCAATTTAAAGTGTGCAAAACAATTAACAAAATTTATATTTGAAAAGAACATCAAATTTTAGTTGGATTACATGTTTCACATGTTGAAATAGGAGTTAGGATAATTTAATTATGAATTAAACAATATTAAACAAGTTTTATTTGAATTTAAAAAAAGTTTGAATATTATTTGAATTTTATTTGTTCAAACCATAAATTCAAATTCACATTTGAAAAGTTCATACTTTGGTGGTTTGAAAACATATGTTGCATGTTTAAAATATTTTATTTTAAGCAAGTTATTATTTTATCAAATTTAATTGAATTAAACAAGTATTAAATTATTTAGGCAATTTAAATTATTCAAACAATGAAACAAATTTTATATTTGAATAGGATATTCAAAATGGTATGAAAAACATATTTCATTTGCCTTATTTGGAATTAGTATGAATTATTTATGAATTATTGCAAATTACATTTGAAGTATTCAAATTTGAATTTTAAATGCCTTTTGAAAATTCAAAACAGAACACAAATGGAATAATTGGATAGACAATAATATTTGGAGCAATAAACATATACAACTTTTATTTATTGGATTAATAATGATTTAGTTATGGAATTTATGAATTTGCATTTGAATTATTTGGATTCAATTTTAAATTGCATTTTGAAAATTCAAAACAGTGAACAAATGTTTCCAAAAGATAGACAATTGAATTTAGATCAGAATGCATATTTTATTTGCAGTTTTTAGTGTTATAAAATAAAAGATATGATGGTTTTGAAACCAGGGGCCAAACTGTGATTTATTTGGACCTAGTTGAAAACAGAAAGTTTTAAAAAAATCGTTTTGCACCCACTGGAATCACACCCACACGCTGCCAGGGGGGCCCCGTGGCTCGCTGTGCTTGCGCAGCACATGGGTGACTGACAGGGAGGGCCCCCTGTCAGTACGCAGCCGTAAAAAAGGAGGGGTTTTATTCCCAGGAGCCGGGACTCGAACCCGCGCTCTCCCGCGTGTGCGCGCTCGACTGAAACCAGTGCGCTGGTGCACGTTCGTTGTCAGGTAACGCGACGGACAGAGGATATGTTTCAGAACCCGGGTGTTATCTGACGAAACTGACGAACGACACTTTGCTCGACTGACAGAAACCTCACCGGCGTTGATCTGCGCGGTGGTGCTCGCTGCGGTTGAGTGCTGGATGTGCACGGGTGCGTGGCAGTGCGGTGTGCAAGCTGCAGATAGGAGGAGGGGACGGTGGCGCTCACCGAGTCGTCGTGGCTGCAGGAGATCGGCGGGGACGACTGACGGCGACAGCGGCGGTGTCGAAGATGGCGGCGCGGCTCTGGCTGCTTCCCGTGGCTGCTCCGGTGTGCAAAACGACGAGGAGAGGGTGGTGGTGCGCTCCCAACGAACAGACGGTGGCGAGGGACTCTGCAAGGGAAACGACATCCACGGGTTCAGATAGTGGCGCCACGGTGGCCGGAGGAAAGGCGAGGATCGCGGCGGCGACACAGAGGCTTACCGGTGGCGATCAAGTGTTCAACAGAGAGAGGAGAGAGGGCGAGCTGATTTCAGTAGGCCAGGGGCTAGGTGGGAGTCGAGGGCGGCGGCGCCATGGCGATGTTCAGAAGGAGTTGCCGCCAGTGAGATTCAGAGGTGGGGGGAAGCGACGACAGGGAGAGAGAATGGCGGCGCGGCGCGGGGAGCGAGGGAGTCTAGGGTTAGGGCGGCTGCGCCAGGTGCCTAGGGGGTTATATAGGGGCCTGCGCGCTGTCCTGGCCGTCGGCGTGGCCGTACTCCGACGTGGAGGCCGCGGATGCGTTGCCGTACGCGGAGGGGACGATGACGTCGTCCTGTTCGAAGCGGTAAGTTGCGTTAGCGGGCTGGGCTTGCGCGCGCGTAGGTTAGGTGGTTTGGGCTAGGGCTAGCTGCCGCGCGCGCTGCGGTTTGCTCCTTTTTGTTTTTTTTTTCCTTTTCTGTTTTTTTTCTTGTAGCTTTAGCTTTTGGAAGAAAAACATAGTTTTTAAGTTGGGGAAAAATTTGGAAAAATTAGGGTGAATTCCTTAGGTAAAATGCAAACATTTGGTAGCTTTTATTTTCAAAAACTTAAACATTTGCTTGCTTTTTAAAAATTAAACCAAATTGATTGAAATTTTCAATATTAATTACTATTAGAAAAAACAAAGCAATTTCAATAGGGTTTCCCCTAGGGTTTAAAATGATTTAAAGAATACAAATGTGTGGTGAATTTTATGGATTCAAAAAGGTACTGATTTTGAGAATTGGTTTGAATTTGAAATGATTTAGAAATTATTGATTGAACTAATTGATTGATTAATGGTTTGATTAAACCCACAATTTAATGAGTGATTAACAAGGAATAAAAGGGTTGTTTTTATTTGTTATTTTTATTCCAAAAGTGGTAACAGATCAAGTATGGAATAACCATTTGAAATTTGTTTGAGTTTGATTATGAAAACAAGATAAAACAGATGCAACACAAATAGTAACAATTGCAAACAAAAATATCACAAATGCAATGAGATGATGACATGATGCATTGCTTGAAATAAAACAATAAATCAAACATTCTAAGGGGTATTTCATACTTGGGATGTTACAAAACGCCCCCCTTGAAGGAATCGCGCCCCGAGATTCCTTACTGAGATGTGAAAAGGTCCGGATACTTCTTGCGAAGATCCTCTTCGGTCTCCCACGTTGCCTCTTTATCGGAATGATGCGACCATTGCACTTTCAAGAACTTGGTGCTCTTGTTGCGAGTCTTACGCTCGGTCTCATCGAGAATACGAATAGGGTGCTCCTCATAAGATAGATCATCTTGCAGTTCAATAGAATCATGATCAACTGCACGATCTGTATCTTTGAAACACTTCTTGAGTTGTGACACGTGGAACACATCGTGCACCTTGGATAGTTTTTCTGGGAGTTCAAGACGATAAGCATTTTCTGCCCGCCTTGAAAGAATGTTGAAAGGACCAATGTATCTTGGTGCAAGCTTTCCTTTCACACCAAAACGACGAGTGCCTCTGAGGGGAGTTACACGGAGATATGCCTTATCACCAGGTGCATAGATCATATCCCTGTGCTTGCTATCATAATAGCTCTTCTGACGAGACTGAGCAATCCTGAGATTGTCACGAATGATACGAACTTTCTCCTCGGCTTCCTTAACAATGTCAGGGCCTAAAAGTGAACGTTCACCAGCTCCAGACCAATTGATTGGACTCCTGCATCTGCGACCATACAGTGCCTCAAATGGTGCCATGCCTAGGCTTGCCTGGTAGCTGTTGTTGTAGGAGAATTCAGCATATGGAAGGCAATCCTCCCATTTCATGCCAAAGGAGAGACCACATGCTCTGAGCATATCCTCGAGAATCTGATTGACTCTTTCGACTTGCCCCTGAGACTGAGGGTGATAAGCTGTGCTGAACAGAAGTTTGGTGCCCAATGCTTCTTGAAAACTCTTCCAGAAATGAGAAGTGAAAATACTTCCACGGTCTGAGCTAATTTCCAATGGAACACCATGAAGAGGAACAATCCTTGCTGTGTAGAGCTCTGCTAACTGGCTAGCTGAGATAGTCTCCTTGACAGCAAAGAAGTGAGCAACCTTAGTGAGACGATCAATAACAACGAAGATTGCATCGTTGCCCTTCTTGGACTTTGGAAACCCAGTAACGAAGTCCATTTCAATCATGTCCCACTTCCACTCAGGAATTTTCAGAGGTTGGAGTAGACCGGCTGTTTTCTGATGGACTGCCTTAACACGTTGACAAACGTCGCATTCAGAAACGTATTGAGCAATTTCATGTTTCATGCCAGGCCACCAATACAGAGTCTTGAGATCCTGGTACATCTTTGTACTTCCAGGGTGGATGGAGAGAGGAGTTTCATGAGCCTCCTTGAGAATGATATCCTTGAGACTTTGAATTTGAGGAACTGCAATGCGTCCTTCGAAGAACACAGTTCCCTTGTCATCAATTGAGAAGGACTTGAATTTATCACTGCCCTCCTTGATGTGCTCTACAATCTTCTTGATTTCAGTATCACGAAGTTGTTCAGAACGAATCTTGTCCTCGAGAGTTGGGCTGGCTGTCAAGCTAGCAAGGTATCCTTCTGGGACAAGACCAAGGTTCAGCTTCTGGAATTCTTCATGAAGTGGAGGTTGGCTTTCCATGATCATGAGATTATTGCAATAGGATTTGCGACTGAGAGCATCGGCCATAACATTAGCCTTGCCTGGAGTGTAAGAAATGGTGAGATCAAAGTCTTTAATCTTCTCAATCCATCTCCTTTGCCTGAGGTTCAGATCTGGCTGAGTGAAGATGTATTTCAGACTCTTATGATCGGAAAAGATTTCAGTTTTGTTACCCAGCAAGTATTGTCTCCATTTCTTGAGGGCAAACACAACTGCTGCAAGTTCAAGATCATGTGTGGGATAGTTTTGCTCATGTGGGTTCAACTGACGTGAAGCATAAGCCACAACTTGACGTTCTTGCATAAGAACTGCTCCTAGGCCTTGGAGAGATGCATCACAGAATATCTGGAAAGGTTTGGTAGTATCTGGGCCAACCAGAACTGGGGTGGAAGTGAGTTTAGTCTTCAGGAGGTTGAAACTTTCATCACATTGTGGAGTCCAAACGAACTTTTTGTCCTTCTTTGTGAGATCAGTGAGAGGTTTAGCAATCTTGGAAAAGTTTTGGACGAAACGACGGCAATAGCTAGCCAAGCCAAGAAAACTTCTGACTTGCTTCACCGTCTTAGGGGGTTTCCAATCAACAATTGCCTTAACCTTTTCAGGATCAATGGCAATGCCTTTGGCAGAGATGATGTGACCAAGATATGCAACTTCTGAAATCCAGAACTCACATTTGGAAAACTTGGCATACAGACGATGCTCGCGAAGTTTCATGAGAGTGAGACGAAGGTGTTCTCCATGCTCTTCCTCGGATTTTGAGTAGACTAGAATGTCATCGAGATATACCACAACAAACTTGTCGAGGTACTCGTGGAAGACAGAATTCATAAGTCTTGAGAACGTTGCCGGTGCATTGGTGAGACCAAAGGACATGACGGTGTATTCATATAGACCGTAACGTGTGGTGAAAGCTGTCTTAGGAATATCTTCCTTTCTGATCTTTATCTGATGGTACCCCATCCTCAAGTCCAACTTTGAGAATATTGAGGCTCCAGCAAGTTGATCAAAAAGATCATCGATACGAGGAATTGGATACTTGTTCTTGATGGTTTTCTCGTTGAGAGGACGATAGTCAACCACGAGTCTTTTTGTTTGATCCTTCTTGGCAACAAATAGAGTTGGGCAACCCCAAGCGGAGGAACTAGGCTGAATGTAACCTTTCTCCATGTACATATCGATTTGCTCCTTCAACAATTTCAGTTCAGGAGGAGCTATCTTGTATGGATGCTTAGAGATTGGAGCAGTACCTGGCTCAAGCTCGATCACGAACTCAACTGCTCTATCCGGAGGCATCCCTGGCAACTCTTCTGGAAAGACGTCAGGGAATTCACAAACCACCGGAACATTCTCAATTGCAGGAAGGGGTTTGGCATCTAGGTTGAACAGCTGAACAGAACTTGATCCAAACGGAGAATAGACTATCTGTCCTGAAGTGTGGGAGAGAGTTATTGACTTTTGAGCACAGTCAATTTTAGCTTTGTGGGTCTTCAACCAATCCATACCCAGAATGACATCAATGTCAGAATTTCCCAGCAACATGAGTGAAGCAAGGAATATGCGACCTCCAATTAGGATCTCATTGTCCATGCTTATCTTGGATGTCAACATTTGCGGTCCCGGAGAGTGAACAGTCATTTGATTGCTTAGCGGAACCAGAACTAGATTGTATGCTTTTGCAAAAATCTTTGACACAAAAGAATGCGATGCTCCGGTATCAAACAACACTTTAGCTGGAATAGAGTTTACGGGTAATATACCGAGAACGACGTCAGCAGCTTCCTCAGCTTTGTCGGCCTTGATATGATTCACCCTCGCGGTCCTCCCGACAGGCCTGTTGTTGGAGTTGAAGGCTTTAGCCAAGGGAGCACGAACCATTGCCTGGTTGGTGTTGGGGCGAGGAGGTGGAGGTAGCTGCTTCTGAGTGCACTTATCAGCGTAGTGTCCAGTCTCCTTGCACTTGTAGCAAGTGACGACACGAGGAGGACCTAGCCTTGGCTGCCCCATTGGAATCCTCTGACCCTGCATCTGAGATGGGTTGGGTGGGCGGGGACCAAAGCCTGGAGAAGCTTGGGCATTTGGAGCCCGAGTGACAGCACCATTTGGCACCCAGATGCGGCGCTTCTGCGGAGGGGTGGTCATGTTGGAGGAGGAACCACCCTCACGCGAGTGCTTACGGGACTCCTCGAACGCCTTGCGCCCATTCTCCTCATTGAGCGCGGTGTTCACGAGCTCCACGAAGTCCTTGCACTTGATGTTGGTGAGAGCGTACTTCAGTTCCGGGTTAAAACCTCGGCGGAACCTTGCCATCTTCTTGGCTTCAGTGGACACCTCGTCACCAGCGTATCGAGCCAGACGATTGAACTCGTTCTGGTAGCCGAGGACGTCCAGCTTGCCCTATTTGAGAGAGCAGAATTCCTCACGCATCCTTTCCATGAGACCATCTGGGATGTGGTGCTTCAGGAAGGCATCCTTGAAACATCCCCAGGTGATAGGATAGCCAGCTCTCATGGTCTGGTAGTTCTCCCACCAGGTAGCTGCCTGACCCTTCAGTAGGTAGGTGGCATACTTGACCTTATCTTCCTCAGCAACATGAGCTATCTCCAGAGCCCTGTTCATCTCCCTGATCCAGTCATCAGCATCCAGAGGCTCACGTGTTCCCACGAAAGCTCTCGGCCCCATGCTCAGAAACTCCTTGATGCTGACTCGCGGAGCATTCTGGTTGGTGTGCTGGTTAGCCTGGATCTGGGCCATCTGAGCCACGACCTGAGTCATCTGAGTCAACAGCTCCGTGAGCGGAGGTGGTTCAGGCGGGTTGCTCCTTGTTGGCGGCATCCTGAATAGACATTCATTTTAGCACAACAACAGAAAAGGATAGACTTGGTAACCGAAAGATAGATTATTCCGACGCATGAATAGATAACCAACAGGTACATCATCACATGTTCAAATACATCAGAATATCCAACAGACCAATACATGGTTCGAATGCCAAAGGATAACTAAACATAGCTAGGAATGGATACAACGGTACTCCCATGCTCATCATGCAGGACGGCGGTGAGTAGTACGACGAGAGATACGGTGCGGAGGAATCCCACGGAAGTAGGTATGACGAGGATCCACGTAGAGCGGGACTGCTCTGAGAGCAACTATCGGTGTGGTGAAGTAGAAAGCGTCGTCTCCCTGTGCTCCAAAGCGGGGAATCCCAGTGTAACCAGGACCAAGGTCGAGAAGTGGACCTCTGATCGGCTCGTAACCTCCAGCATCTGGCAGCGGAAACCCAGCTGGCTGAGTGAAACGTGCAAAGCGCTCGTCTCCAACAAAGTCTGTGGTGTACGTAGCCAGACGAGTCAACGCCAGATAGAGCTGCTCTCTGACTGAGGCTAACTCCTGAGAAAGTGTGGAAGCAACGGCGTCACTGTGCCTCACGAACTGTGCAGTGGTGTGCAGCCTGGAGCTATCAGACTCGTAGGTTTCCAGGTTGCTGTGGAGAGTGAAGTGAACTCCCGCTGCCGTGATGTAACCACGGGGGATGTGACGATAGATGGAATCATCAAACCCCCAGTAGTCAGCACGGAGGACGGTGAGACTCACGTACGCTGCCTGCTGCACGGCCATATCCACTGTGGAACCTACTGCCTCGTAGCGGTGGACAATGCTCCTGCCATCATCTGACAGAATGTAGACGATAGCCCGGTAGCAGGTCTGGTCAAACTCTCGCTGCTGCTCGTAGACCTGGTACTCTGGTGCCCAATGGAACCCCAGATAGGTAACCATGTCTCTCAGCATCTCCGGATAACCGGCGGTGCTCTCACAGTGAGTCATCCGAACCACCTGCGGGTAGAACCTGAGATCCATATGCAGATGATTTGGGAGGTTTTGATTAGATTCCGGTAGAAGAAAAAGGATGTGGAAAACAACAAGGTTTGAACGGACGAAAGTTTCTTCAGAAGAACATGATATCGAAGCAACATCGGGAAAACGAGACCAAAAGTCCTAAGGTACTATGGAGAACCCAAAACACGTGAAATCCTAACTTGAAAGTTTAGGTGAGAACAGAAAACAACGTTGCACTTCCTTGCCAGAAAAGGGTGGGTGGGTGGGGAAAGAAGAAAAATGGCAGAATTCCTACTCTCATGTTTCATTTTTCCTATATAGCTACAAAATAGTTTCTAGACTCAACTGCGACCAGTAAAAAGGGATCCTACAGGCAGACAGGCTCTGATACCATTTGTCGCACCCGGACTTCTAGAGGATACTCACCGTACGAACTGAACAGTATTTTGGTTGGATTACGGGGCTTAACGGCTCCCGCGTCCCCTTACGGGTAGGCCAGCACTTATGTGCGACAACCAACCGTTACTGTTCACCGTCGATGTAAACTATCCTGTAGAAATCAGGACACTACCATTGACGTACTTCATACCATACACACATGGTACGTCAACGGCTTTGAACGAAAGGATAACACAACATGCCTCTACGACACAAAAGATTGAAATAAGGTAGCAAATGGCCTTCACTAAGGCAGAAATAGCAAATACAATCATCCAGAGGACACATGTCCCAACATAGCATTCATTACATCAGCGGAAGCCATCAAAGGTGTCTGGGTACAGACAAATCCAACAGGCTTAAGAAGCCGGAGAAAATAAAGAAGACGAAGCCCATCCACGTAGGTCCTGGATCCAGCCCTGGTCCAGCTATCTACTCGTCTGCAGTCTCGTCAAACTCCACGAAGTAGCCATCCTGGTGGTCATCGTAGCCGTAGTCGTAGTCTGCGTAAACCACAGCCCCAAAGGGGTCAGTACATAGACGTACTGGCAAGCAAGACTCACAGTTCACCAAAGTATAGCCCGTCAACACAAGCACGGATGACTTGGGTTCAACGGAAAGAAAGGGGTATATAAGATGCTGCAACTGGCTGCACTAACCAACTACAGAGATTCTATCACTTCCAACTATCAGAAAGGGGGATAAGATCGAGGGTTGTAACCAACTGAAAGATAACTTCAAACAAACCCAACCTGGATCTCGCCCCTTATCCAAAGAAGCAATCCGAGGATAACTCACATAGTTGGATTAATATGAATCAAGTTTTTGTGACAATAAGCCTATTACTAGTCAAATTGTAATCATGGGGTGTGAGATTGTGTATCATTAGGTTTAAGTTGTCCTGAGTACTTGTTAGCCAGTACTTTCACCAAGTTAACCATAACCGCGGAAAACACGGCTTCTCGAGAAGATTATCCCTGCAGGGTTGCACCAATTTGGCCGTACACGTATGAATAACCCGCCAGATGGGATGCCTCCCACCAAGCGGGGCACTCAACACAACTCAACTCTTCTCCGCATCAAGCCCAAAGCACCTTGGGCGCACGGCTAATCGAGCCCAGAAGAAAATGGACCCTCATAGCACTCTAAGAACGTGTCCCCCTATATGCCGACTACAAAAGTTCCACCCTGCGCTGGGCTCGCAAAAACATGCATGCGGCAAATAGAAAGCACGAACTAAATGAGATGATTTGGACGAGATGCGAATCGAATCAAATTGAGGGGGGCGCCCATACTCGCTTCCCACATGCGGGTAGTGCGCTCATCATGGATCAGTAGACAAGACCCTTTTCCTATTAGGGTCGACACTAGCAGGCCTCAAAACCACACAGGGCCTCCTGCCGGTGCCTTATCATCAAATTATTATTAACAATAATATTAGCATGATTGATTGATTGATTAAACGTCGAGCCCCCAGAACATAATGAAAATATAGTAACTGAAAGTAACGGGTAACGGACTCGAGCAAAACAACCTAAGCATGCTAGTAAGACACTGGCTCAATCAACAGGGTTGTAGGAGGGGTGGTGAGGCAATATCAGGGTTAAAGGATTCATGTGATAGGTTCGTAACAGAAACAACTACCACTAAGGCTAGCAAGAATAGACAACGGAAAGTATCGGTAACCAGGGTTGAAAGGAACACAATGGTTCATGTGAGTGATAACTTGCCTGCAAACTCAACAGCCGGGTACTGAGCTAGATCCTCAGAAGGGGTGCTGTAAGGGTCGTCTGCCTCAACGTCATCGTCTATTCGAGAAGAAGCAAACAAACAAAACAGGAATGTAAACAATCATTGCCATGGCATTGTGCACAATCAATATGATGCATGACAAGTTAATGGTTGCATCAAAATAAATTAGCTAACAAGATAACACAATTTAAATGGACCCATATGCAATTGGATTGCATATGGAAAAGATCCATTGAATTAAGTGGAAACAAATGATTTTATAATTAACTATTAGGTGAAAGTTGTTAGCATGATGCATGCATGATGATGATAACAAGATAACAACAAATAACAATAATAGATGCAAAGGAAAAGGAATAAAACAAGTTTGGAAAATTATTTATTAATTTTGGAATTTTTGGTTACTTAAACATGTCACACAACAATTATTGTTTTCATCAATTTAAAGTGTGCAAAACAATTAACAAAATTTATATTTGAAAAGAACATCAAATTTTAGTTGGATTACATGTTTCACATGTTGAAATAGGAGTTAGGATAATTTAATTATGAATTAAACAATATTAAACAAGTTTTATTTGAATTTAAAACAAGTTTGAATATTATTTGAATTTTATTTGTTCAAACCATAAATTCAAATTCACATTTGAAAAGTTCATACTTTGGTGGTTTGAAAACATATGTTGCATGTTTAAAATATTTTATTTTAAGCAAGTTATTATTTTATCAAATTTAATTGAATTAAACAAGTATTAAATTATTTAGGCAATTTAAATTATTCAAACAATGAAACAAATTTTATATTTGAATAGGATATTCAAAATGGTATGAAAAACATATTTCATTTGCCTTATTTGGAATTAGTATGAATTATTTATGAATTATTGCAAATTACATTTGAAGTATTCAAATTTGAATTTTAAATGCCTTTTGAAAATTCAAAACAGAACACAAATGGAATAATTGGATAGACAATAAAATTTGGAGCAATAAACATATACAACTTTTATTTATTGGATTAATAATGATTTAGTTATGGAATTTATGAATTTGCATTTGAATTATTTGGATTCAATTTTAAATTGCATTTTGAAAATTCAAAACAGTGAACAAATGTTTCCAAAAGATAGACAATTGAATTTAGATCAGAATGCATATTTTATTTGCAGTTTTTAGTGTTATAAAATAAAAGATATGATGGTTTTGAAACCAGGGGCCAAACTGTGATTTATTTGGACCTAGTTGAAAACAGAAAGTTTTAAAAAAATCGTTTTGCACCCACTGGAATCACACCCACACGCTGCCAGGGGAGCCCCGTGGCTCGCTGTGCTTGCGCAGCACATGGGTGACTGACAGGGAGGGCCCCCTGTCAGTACGCAGCCGTAAAAAAGGAGGGGTTTTATTCCCAGGAGCCGGGACTGACAAGGAGGCGTTGATCTGCGCGGTGGTGCTCGCTGCGGTTGAGTGCTGGATGTGCACGGGTGCGTGGCAGTGCGGTGTGCAAGCTGCAGATAGGAGGAGGGGACGGTGGCGCTCACCGAGTCGTCGTGGCTGCAGGAGATCGGCGGGGACGACTGACGGCGACAGCGGCGGTGACGAAGATGGCGGCGCGGCTCTGGCTGCTTCCCGTGGCTGCTCCGGTGTGCAAAACGACGAGGAGAGGGTGGTGGTGCGCTCCCAACGAACAGACGGCGGCAAGGGACTCTGCAAGGGAAACGACATCCACGGGTTCAGATAGTGGCGCCACGGTGGCCGGAGGAAAGGCGAGGATCGCGGCGGCGACACAGAGGCTTACCGGTGGCGATCAAGTGTTCAACAGAGAGAGGAGAGAGGGGCGAGCTGATTTCAGTAGGCCAGGGGCTAGGTGGGAGTCGAGGGTGGCGGCGCCATGGCGATGTTCAGAAGGAGCTGCCGCCGGTGAGATTCAGAGGTGGGGGGAAGCGACGACAGGGAGAGAGAATGGCGGCGCGGCGCGGGGAGCGAGGGAGTCTAGGGTTAGGGCGGCTGCGCCAGGTGCCTAGGGGGTTATATAGGGGCCTGCGCGCTGTCCTGGCCGTCGGCGCGGCCGTACTCCGACGTGGAGGCCGCGGATGCGCTGCCGTACGCGGAGGGGACGATGACGTCGTCCTGTTCGAAGCGGTAAGTTGCGTTAGCGGGCTGGGCTTGCGTGCGCGTAGGTTAGGTGGGTTGGGCTAGGGCTAGCTGCCGCGCGCGCTGCGGTTTGCTCCTTTTTATTTTTTTTTCCTTTTCTGTTTTTTTTTCTTGTAGCTTTAGCTTTTGGAAGAAAAACATAGTTTTTAAGTTAGGGAAAAATTTGGAAAAATTAGGGTGAATTCCTTAGGTAAAATGCAAACATTTGGTAGCTTTTATTTTCAAAAACTTAAACATTTGCTTGCTGTTTAAAAATTAAACCAAATTGATTGAAATTTTCAATATTAATTACTATTAGAAAAAACAAAGCAATTTCAATAGGGTTTCCCCTAGGGTTTAAAATGATTTAAAGAATACAAATGTGTGGTGAATTTTATGGATTCAAAAAGGTACTGATTTTGAGAATTGGTTTGAATTTGAAATGATTTAGAAATTATTGATTGAACTAATTGATTGATTAATGGTTTGATTAAACCCACAATTTAATGAGTGATTAACAAGGAATAAAAGGGTTGTTTTTATTTGTTATTTTTATTCCAAAAGTGGTAACAGATCAAGTATGGAATAACCATTTGAAATTTGTTTGAGTTTGATTATGAAAACAAGATAAAACAGATGCAACACAAATAGTAACAATTGCAAACAAAAATAACACAAATGCAATGAGATGATGACATGATGCATTGCTTGAAATAAAACAATAAATCAAACATTCTAAGGGGTATTTCATACTTGGGATGTTACATTTTCCTCAATAGATTTATTAAAAGCAGTTTGTGTACTAATAAAATTCTTGAGCATGTTTTCAAGATCAGAGGGTACACTTTTATTGTTGTTGTAGGAATTACCATAAGAATTGACATAACCATTATTATTATTAGGAGGATATGTCCTATAATTATTGCTACCAAAGTTATTCCTATAAGCATTGGTATTGAAATTATTATTTTTAATCAAGTTCACATCAACATGCTCTTCTTGAGAAACCAAAGAGGCTAAAGGAACATTGTTTGGATCAATAGGAGCATGGCCATTCACAAGCACATACATAATAGCATCAAGTCTATCACTTAAGGAGGTTTCTTCAACATAATTTACCTTCTTACCTGTTGTAGCTCTCTCAGTGTGCCATTTAGAATAATTTACCATCATATTATCAAGAAGCTTTGTTGCTGACCACAAAGTAATGGACATAAAGGTTCCTCCAGCAGCTGAATCAAGAAGGTTTCTTGAAGAAAAATTCAGACATGCATAAAAGGTTTGGATGATCATCTAAGTAGTCAGTCCATGAGTGGGGCAACTCTTTACTAAAGATTTCATTCTTTTCCAAGATTTAGCAACATTCTCATTATCAAGTTGCTTAAAATTCATAATGCTGCTTCTTAAAGATATAATCTTAGCATGAGGATAATATTTCCAATGAAAGCATAATTACACTTAGTCCAAAAATCAATACTATTTCTAGGCAAAAATAGCAACCATTCTTTAGATCTTCCTCTCAAAGAGAAAGGAAACAATTTTAGTTTAATAATATCTCCATCTACATCTTTATATTTTTGCATATCACATAATTCAACAAAATCATTAAGATGGGCAGCAGCAGCATCAGTACTAACACCAGAAAATTGCTCTCTCATAACAAGATTTAAAAGTGCAGGCTTAATCTCATAAAAATCAACTGTAGGAGCAGGTGGAGCAATAGGTGTGCTAATGAAATCATTGTTGTTGGTGCTAGTAAAGTCACACAACTTAGTGTTCTCAGGGGTAGTCATTTTAGCAAGACTAAAAATAGAATAAAAACACCAACTAGAACTAGAACTATTTTTTTGTGTTTTTTGATAAAGAGAAGCAAACAAGACAAAATAAAATAAACTAAGCAAAACAAAAAAAAAGTAAAGAGATTGGAAGTGAGAGACTCCCCTTGCAGAAATTCTCTTCCTCCCCGGTAATGGCGCCAGAAATTAGCTTGATGCGCGTGTAAGACACGTTCTTTGGGAGACCCCAAGAGGAAGGTGTGAAGAGCACAGTAGCAAGTTTCCCTCAGAAAGAAACCAAGGTTGAATCGACCAGTAGGAGAAAGAAGCAAGTTCTGAAGGTTGATGCAGCTGAGATGGCAGGGCGCACTACCGGTTCAGCTGCAACGTGGAACCTACACAACACAATCAATTCACTTTGCCCCAACGAAGCAGTGAAGTTGTCAATCTCAACGGTTTTGATAAACACAAAGAGGCTAAACATATGGTGTGGAAAATAGTATGAGAACAATATGAAAATAGCAGTAGCAGTGTGAAAACAGTGGAAGCAGTGTGTGTATTATCAGTATGAGAAAATGGACCAGGGTCCACTGTTCACTAGAGGTGTCTCTCTATGACAGATAGCTAACAAGTGTGGTGAACAAATTACAGCTGGGCAATTGATAGATAATGAAACATGCATGAAATAATGATTACTATGAGATTCATGCGGGCATTATAACAAATACATAGATCGTCATCCAACTACATCCATGACTAATAATCCACCCTCTGAATATCATCCGAACAAACATTGGGTTTTAAGTTGCAAGCAACAGATTATCGCAGTAAGCAAAGTGTGTAATGTAAACAATGTAAACAAAGTAAACATCGTTTTTTCTCCCTAATGGCAACAACATATCCTCCATCTGTCATGTTTCTGTCACTCGAGCACAGATGCAAAGGAGGCATGAACCCACTATCGAGCATAAATACTCCCTCTTGAGGTCAGTAGCATCTACTTGGCTAGAGCATCTACTAACAACGGAGAGCATGCAAGAGCATAAATAACATACTCATGAAGACAACATGATAGATTGATAATCAAAAGACGTAGCATTCAATAATCATCGTATCCCAGCAAACACAACATGTAGCATTACAAATAGATGATCTCGATCATGTGAGGCAGCTCACGAGATCTAAATATGAGGCATAAAGAGGAGAGGACAACCATCTAGCTACTTCTATGGACCTATAGTCCAAGTATGAACTACTCACGCATCATTCTGGAGGCCGGCATGGTGGTGTAGACCCCTCCGGTGATGATTTTCCCTCCCGGCAGGGTGCCGAGGAGAACTGTAGAACCCTCCCGATCTCGGGTTGACGATGACGGCGGCCTCGGGTGTTTTTCGTGGAAAAGTGATATATCTTTAGGGTTAACTATCCGAGAGGAATATATAGGCGAAAGGGCGATGGCGGTGGATGCCCGAGGGGACCACACCACCCTAATATGTCATAAACGTATCCTTAATTTCTGATGTTCCATGTTGTTTTCATGCTTTATGCTACATGTTTTCCTTACACTTTATGTCATTTTTATCGATTTCCCAGGACTTAACCTATTGACAAGATGCCACAGAGCCATTTCCTGTTTTCTGCTATTTTTAGTTTCAAAAAAGTTGTTCTGGAAATATTCTCAGAATTGGAAAATTCGAAGCTCGGAGGTCTTAGAATTCCCGGAGGGTCCACGGAGTCCCGAAGAGACCCGAAGGGGTATCACAGGGTGGCCACACCATAGGGTGGCGCGGTTCCCCCCCCCCCGGTCGTGCCACCAGGTGGTATGGGCCCCCTGGCCACCACCACCCCCCCCCGGCATCGCCCTTTCGCCTATTTATTCTCCCCGAGGCATAAACCCTAAATCAATCGGCCTCCTTCCACGAAAAGTTCTGTAGCTCCGCCGCCGCTGCCAACAAGTGTCGGGGGACAGAAATCTCTGTTCCGGCACCCTGCCGGGACGGGGTACTACCCCCGGAGCCATCTCCATCGACTCCACTGCCATCTTCATCGTTGTTGTTGTCTCCTATGATGAGGAGGGAGTAGTTCTCCCCCGGGGCTGAGGGCTCTACCGGTAGCTGTGTGTTTCATCTCTCTCTCCATGGTGTGATCTTTATGTGATCGTGAGCTTTGTAATCTAGTTGAATTAGTAGATGTTCATCTTCATATGTTATGCTAATCAAGTGGTTTTGTTATGAGATCTCCGTAAACACTTTGATCAGGGTGTAAAGGTGACAGTGTGTGCAAAGTGTGGTTTAGCATGATATTTATATCTTGTGTGGGATGAACCTATGAAATTGTGGTGTTTGTCTAGTACCTTCTCGGACGCTCATAGTGACAGTGTAGGGTTAACTAGACATGGGAATGCAACTTTGACGACTTCTTTTTGCAGCCCTACGCAATGAATTGGTGTTTTTGATTCAACCGGAGTGTGGTTCGGAGTAGCGTAGTGAATAGATGATATTTATGTATTTAATTATTTTATCATTGTTGAGAGTGTCCACTAGTGAAAGTAGGATCCCTAGGCCTTGTTTCTAAGCATTGAAACACCGTTTACAACCTGTTCTGCTACATTCTTGCTTGCTGCCATTTTTATTTCAGATTGCTATTATCACTTATAATCATTCGCCAAACTAGTGGACCTATACAACTGACAATTGTATTAGGTGTGTTGGGGACACAAGAGACTTTGTGTATCGTTATTGCAGGGCTGCTTGAGAGGGATACCTTTGACCTCTTCCTCCCTGAGTTCGATAAACCTTGGATGATCCACTTAAGGGAAACTTGTTGCTGTTCGACAAACCTCTGCACTTGGATGCCCAACACTGTCTACAAGAATAGAAGCATGCATAGACATCAAGCTCTTTTCGGGCGCCGTTGCCGGTGAGGTAAGGTAAAAGGTACTCACATCCTGTTTGAGTGCTCGAAGTTATTTCCTTTAGATTCTGCAATTATATCTTTTTGTTTCTTGTTTTTATTTTCACTAGTTAGTCTTGTTTTCACTTGTTGTTTGTTTTTATTTTCACTAGTTAGGCATAATGGAAAACAACAAAAATATGAGGGAACATTATAATCTTTATCTTTAGTTAGGACATGAAGTGTTTGAAGAGAAAATTAAAAAAAAAACTTATGGAGCTTTATTTGCATGCTAGTAGCAATGTTATTTGCATTACTTCTTTGGGTACCATTATTTCTAATGTTATGTAAAAATCTAAGATTGGGGAAGCTGGTTTTGATGAATATGATATTTTTAGTCCCCCCAAGTTTTAAGGAGGAAATTTACTTTGATGATACTTTGCCTCCAATATATGATGATTACAATGATGAATATGTTACTTTCAGTCCACCTACTATTGAGGAGAAAATTAATTATGATTACAATATGCCTCCTATATTTGATGATTATGGTGATGAGAATGATAATGATAGCTATATTGTTGAATTTTCTCCCACTCTTATTAATAAGAATGACTATGCTTATGTGGAGAGTATTAATTCTTTTATGCATGTGGCTCAAGATAATAATGTTTTATGTGACAGTTATATTGTTAATTTTATTCATGATGCTACTGAAAGTTATTATGAGAGAGGGAAACATAGTCTTATGCATCTCAACAATATCAAGTTTCCTCTTTTTATGTTGAAAATTTTGAAGTTGCACTTATTTTGTCTTGCTATGCTAGCCACTTTGTGCTTTATTGACTTGTTTTTCTACAAGATACTTTTTCATAGGAACTGGGTTAGACTTAAATTTGTTTTACATTTTCTTCTTGATGCTATCTTTTTCTTCAATTCATATTTCTCATGTGAGCATCTTCTCAAATTATCATGCCTAGCTAAAAGTCTTTAAAGAAAAGCACTTCTTGGGAGATAACCCATGGTTTTATTTGTTTTCTTTGTTTTTCTCAGTTTTCTTTGAGTCAATGGGTTGTATACTTCTGTAGAAACTCCTTTGTATCTTTATTTTCATGTTTTAGTTGTGCCAAGTAAAGTTTCTGGCGAGAGTTGGAGATGGTTTTGGACTTCTGCACAGGAAATAGATTTCTGTTGTCCACCGTAAAAAATCGTATAATTTACAGGAAAATCAGAATGACCTAACCTTTCTTGTGTTTATTCCTCAGGCAATTCCGCAAATTTTTTGTTCTTTAAGTTTTTCGATCTGAGCAACATAAGTTCCTCGAAAAAATTCGTCTTTACAGACTGTTCTGGTTTAGGCAGATTCTGCCATTTTTCTTGCATTTGCTCTTTTACGATGTCAAGTGGATTTCTTTGCTTCACGAAACATCAATGGCTGTAGCTAATGTTTACAAGTATCAGTAGAACTTGTTCCCATACAGAACCCATGGATTTTTTTATTGTTGCACTAACCCTCTAATGCGAATTACTCTTTGAGTGTGGTGTGAAGGAAGTTTTCAAGGGTCAAGAGAAGAGGGTGATATAATGTGATCGAGAAGAGTGCAAGGTCAAAGCTTGGGGATCCCCCGTGGTTCATCCCAGAAAATTCCAAGAAGACCAAGGCGTCTAAGCTTGGGGATGCCCAAGACATCCCCTTCTTCATCAACAATTTATGAGGTCATTTCTAGTGAAACTATATTTTTATTCGGTCACATCATATGAAATTTACTTGGAGCGTCAGTTATTTTTTCTTTCAGTTTGTTTAGTTTTCTTTGCTGTAGTTTATGTTTTGATCCTATCATACTTGTGTGGGAGGGAGACACGATCCATTTTCATTGCTTAGAACACTCCAGTTTTCATTCTTATTGTTCTGTGAGTGTTCACTTTTTGCTAGTACTGCGTTTAGCCCTTGTTTTCATGCATCTCTTATTCAGATCTATTAGTTTTAGTAGATTTGTGTTAGTACTCTCTTGTTTCATTGCTATATCTCTTGGAGAGTTTTTTTTGTTTGGTGTTTGTTAGAAAATTCTACGTGTGGTAGATGGTATAACGAAAAAAGCATGCATATTCTTGTAGATCATTAAATTGGTTCACTTTATTATTTGTTGTTGTTTTGAGATATATTAATATGCTTAATGGTAAAGTTGTTGGTTTAGTAGAGTAAAAACAATTAATGGTTGGTCTAGAAGCTTGAAATTGTGCCACACTCAAATAACCAGTTGATAGGATAATGGTATATGACTTCCTTTGCTGATAGCAATCGTAATGGCTTTATGTTACATGCTACAGTCGGGGTAGCTAACAGTGACTTGTCACTACCATGGACCCTCTTGGAGTGATTATCATTATTACTTATGATATCATGATTTTATTTGGAATCTTTTAACTTGTGAGTTCTATGTTGCAGTTTTCTGGCACTTCCACCATCCATAGTTGCTAGCCTCTTCGTTATTGTGCATTGCTCATTCTCATATTGAGAGTTCGTGCAAACTTCGCTAGTACATCCAAACCCCGTGGGAGAACTTTGTTCTTCTACACATAAGCCAAAATTTATCTTCCTCAAAATAGCCACATACCTACCTACCATGGCATTTCCATAGCCATTCCGAGATATATTGTCATACAACATCCATCATTGTTATGTTACTTGTCATGCTTCATCATTATTTTTGCATACTGCTACACTGGCAGGAGCATTTAGTTTTATACATCAGAGATATTTCAGTTTGAGTTATGAGTACTAAAAGTGTGTTGATTCATTGAAAAATAGAAAGTTCCCCTACCAGTGAGGTTATATATAAAAAAAAGAGAAAAATAAAATAAATAAATAAATAAATAGGCAAAAGAGAGAAAATAAAGAGAGAGGGGCAGCGTTACTATCATTTATTCCACACTTGTGCTTTGTTTAGTATCATTACTTCAGTTTGGAGAGAGTTTTCATATTATGACTTGCATAACTATGTGGGGAACTTATATTATAGAACTTGGCTTGTATATTCTAATGATGAGCCTCCTCAAAGGAGCTCTAGGTATTCGTGAGCAAGGAGGTTGGATGCACCCCCACTAGTTCCATTGGAGAGCTTTCATACACTTATAGATCTATGTGCATCCGTTGTGTGGCAATCACTACTCCTTGCACAACTTCGATTATAAGACTTCCTCTTGTCTAATGATCACTTTCAGTTGTGTGAGACTTTCTTCCATTGACCCCCCCATAATGTTCTTTTAGCCATAACATCCTGGTGTCAGGAACCAATAAAGAATGCTTGCTTGTTTTAAGTGCACATTTATTTGAATGATTTTCCTATGTGCATATTGTTGTCACTTGACTTGATCCTAACAGGAGTTGTTGTGAGAGTTTGCTGCCTTGGATGATTATATTGTTTTTCTTGAAGCTTAAATCATCTCTAATATACTTTGTACAGTGGATTGTCATTTTGTATTGATTCATTGAAAAGTTTTACTTTGTTATTCCTAATGGTTTATACATTATTCTTTGATGTCAACTAAAAAGCATAGCCTTTATTCATTTGATCCTAGTTTACATGCTTATGATGATCAAGTTTATGTTGTTAGCATGTCACCTCAGAAATTATTTGTTTTGTCATTTACCTACTCGAGGACGAGTAGGAACTAAGCTTGGGGATGTTGATACCTCATAAACGTATCCTTAATTTCTGATGTTCCATGTTGTTTTCATGCCTTATGCGACATCTTTTCCTTACACTTTATGTCATTTTTATCGATTTCTCGGGACTAACCTATTGACAAGATGCCACGGAGCAAGTTCATGTTTTCTGCTGTTTTTTGTTTCAGAAAAGTTGTTCTGGGAATATTCTCGGAATTGGAAAATTGGATGCCCGGAAGTCTTAGAATTCCCGGAGGGTCGACGGAGTCCCAAAGAGACCCAGAGGGGGGCCACAGGGTGGCCACACCATAGGGTGGCGCGGGCCCCCCCGGACGCGCCACCAGGTGGTGTGGGCCCCTTGGCCACCCCGGCATCGCCCTTTCGCCTATTTATCCCCCCAGAGGCATAAACCCTAAATCAATCGGCCTCCTTCCATGAAAAGTTCTGTAGCTTCGCCGTCGCTGCTGACAAGTTTTGAGGGACAGAAATCTCAGTTTCGGCACCCTGCCGGGACGGGGAAGTGCCCCCGGAGCCATCTCCATCGACTCCACCGCCATCTTCATCGCCGTTGTTGTCTCCTATGATGAGGAGGGAGTAGTTCTCCCCCGGGGCTGAGGGCTCTACCGGTAGCTATGTGTTTCATCTCTCTCTCCATGGTGTGATCTTTATGTGATCGTGAGCTTTGTAATCTAGTTGAATTAGTACATGTGACTCTTCATCTGTTATGCTACTCGAGTGTTTTTGCTATGAGATCTCCGTAAACACTTTGATCATGGTGTAAAGGTGACAGTGTGTGCAACATGTGGTTTAGCATGATATTTATATCTTGTGTGGGATGACCCTATGAAATTGTGGTGTTTGTCTAGTACCTTCTAGGGCGCTCATAGTGACAGCATGGGGTTAACTAGATATGGGAATGCGACTTTGAGGAGTGCTTTTTGCAGGCCGGCGCAATGAATTGGTGTTTGTTATTCAACCAGAGTGTGGTTCGGAGTAGCATAGTGAAGATATGACATTTATGTATTTAATTATTTTATCATTGTTGAGAGTGTCCACTAATGAAAATAGGATCCCTAGGCCTTGTTTCTAAGCATTGGAACACCGTTTACAACCTGTTCTGCTACATGTTTGCTTGCTGCCATTTTTATTTCAGATTTCTATTATCACTTATAATCATTCATACTACTTGTATTTCACTACCTCTTCACCGAACTAGTGCACCTATACAACTGACAATTGTATTAGGTGTGTTGGGGACACAAGAGACTTCTTGTATCGTAATTGCAGGGTTTGTTGAGAGGGATACCTTTGAAATCTTCCTCCCTGAGTTCGATAAACCTTGGGTGATCCACTTAAGGTAAACTTGTTGCTGTTCTACAAACCTCTGCTCTTGGATCCCCAACATTGTCTACAAGAATATAAGCATGCATAGACATCACACCCCCAGGCGCGGCCAGGGGTGCGCCGTCCTATGGTGTGGCCCCCTCTCCCCCCCCCCTCCGGGCCTCTTCGGAACTCCGTGGAACCTTCGAGAATTCTAGGACTTCCGGGCTTCGAATTTTCCAATTCCGAGAATATTTCCAGAACAACTTTTTTGGAACTAAAAACAGCATAAAAAAGGAACTGGCTCTGTGGAATCTTGTCAATAGGTTAGTCCCGGGAAATAGATAAAAATGACATAAAGTGTAAGGAAAACATGTAACATATGGCATGAAAACAACATGGAACATCAGAAATTAGGGATACATTTATGAAGTATCATACATCAATGCTCTCTTGCCGTTTGAGCCCGTGGACGTGAAGAGCCTTCAAGGAAAACACAACTTTTCCTCCATGTACTCAACCGAGGTGATGCAAGAGATGGCCTCCTTTAAAGTGAAATCAAATATTTCCTATGAAACTCGTGCTCGTGCTATTGGAATGCACAAAGGAGCCTCCGTTTCTTTGAAGGCCAAGGTGGTGACCAAGATGGTGGATCGACATGAAGAGATTGCCTTGGAAGAAAATTTGTCCCCGCTCAAAGATCAAGAATATGATCCCGTGCTTAAGGATTATGTTGATCTTGCGGTGCAAAAGTTTTGGAAGAACCCTCGCAAGGCCAAGGAATATGTTGAGGAGAAGACCAAGTCAAGCTATGGCAAAGAAGGGACTCAAAAAGTGTGAGCTTGTTCAATTTCCAAGACAAGTATCACTTTGTTGCCGAACGCCCCTTCAATAATAGGGAGAACCATGGAGGAAAACTAGTCCTCAGGGATAAGTCAAAGGCTCCCAACAAGAAACCTCATTTCAATAAGAAAGCTTTCACCAGTAAGCCATCATCTAGATATGTGATTGTGAATCAAGAATAGTATGATTCCGGTGATGATGAAGAGGAACAAACCACAAGTGAAGTGGCCGCTATTGCTATTGCATCTTCATCACCTCCTTCACTCTTTGAATCCCCCAATGAGAATCTTCCTCAACCCTCCGCAAAGTGCTTCATAGCTAAGGCCACCGAGGTATCAGCTTCTTCCACCACTAAGACTCAAAGTGAAACAAATTGCTAGTCCTAGTGTTGAAGATGAAATTGCCTCCTTGAACCTATATATGACTAACTTTCAAGCGGATAACAAGAAGTACTTCACTCTTCTCATGAATCAATTGGGAGAGGCCCAAGAGGCTCGTGAGAATAAATGTGAAACTGAAAGGAAAGATTGCTTTGAAAAGGGTTCCCTTTCAAATGCTCTTGAGGAGGAACATGAGATTAGAGTATCACTTAAGGAGAAACTTGAATCTATTGAAGAGTCACGTAATGAGTTAATTGTTAAGCTCACCAAATAATGTGACCATTCAATTGCTAAATATAAGAGAACTAGAAAGAAGAAAGTTGAGTTTGGTGTTGGTCATGAAAAACTAACCGAGGAGCTAGAGAAGCTCACCGAGGCTCACAACGCTTTGGAGAGTGAACTGGCTACCCTCAACAAGTCTCATGAACAACTTCAAACTCAACTTGATCAATTCAATGGGCCTAGTACTTCTACTTATTCTTGTGATCATGCAAATATTATTGAGGAGAATTATAGGTTGAAGAAGGAGCTAGCAAGAATCAAAACAAGGGCCCTAGTGTTGAGAAGGTTGTGGATCCAAAGCACAAGTGGTTGATCCTAGACCATAAAATGACAAGCAAGGTCTTGGCTATGTTGCAAAGAGCAAGAACAAAACGAAGAACAAGAAAAAGACCAAGCCCGCATAAGCTAAGAAGAATGTTGATGCAAGCGGTATTGTCATAAGGGACAACACTACTCGTAGAAACTCCACGGGAACTAACAATCCACACCATTTCTTATTTGTTGATTATTATGGTGTTGTGCAAGCTAAATATGTTGGTCCTATTTAGGGTTACATTGATTACTCTATTTGGGTTCCAAAGACCCTTGTTGCTAACATGAGAGGACCCTCCTCGGGTCCTAACTCAAGTCAATGATTCCTTGTAGGGCTATGCTTCCGGTGGGTCAAAATGGATAATTGATAGTGGGTGTACAAGTCATTTGACCGGAAGAAATGAGCTTATGAAGGAGTTGAAACCAAATATAAATCAAGCAACTGTCACTTATGGAAATAAGTCAAAATTTGAGGTAAAGGGTTTCGGCAAGGTGGTTGTTGCTCCAAATATCACCCTTGTAAATGTCATGCTTGTCGAATCCCTTGGTTTTAATTTGATTTCATTTCGTGCTTTAGGGACGATGGCATTTTCCGTCTTCTTTTCTCCTGACAAGGTGATCATCATGTAGAGCAAGTCTCTAGATGTTGCTTACGTTGGATATGTCGAAAATGAGTTGTATGTGCTGGACTTTTCAGAGTCAACAAACTATCAAACGACATGTCTCTTCGATAAGGCCGACGTGGAGTGGTTGTGGCATCGCCTCTTATCCCATGTCAACATGAAAACTTTGCAAAGTCTTCACAAGGGTGGTCACATCCTGGGACTAAAATAAAATGTTTCCTTTGCCAAATATCGTGTGTGTAGGTATTGTGTTGAAGGCAAGATGCATGATGCCGCCCATAAAAGCAAGACAATCATTTCATCAAAGAGGATATTGGAGCTTCTCCAGGTTGATCTCTTTGGTGCCGTGCCCGAGGCAAGTCTTGGAGGCAAGAAGTATTGGATGAATATTCAAGATACACATGGGTCTATTTCTTCAAGTTGAAGAGTGACACTCAACAAACCGTCATGGACTTCTCCAATCAAGTGTAACGTTATCATAATCTTCCTATCTTAGCTATTCGGAGTGATAATGGCTCCAGGTTCAAGAACTACACCCTTAATGAGTTCCTAAGTGAAGAGGGTATTCATTATCAATATTCCGCTACATATACCCCTCAACAAAATGGTGTAGCCGGGAGGAAGAACCGGACTTTATTGGATATGGCTAGGACCATGTTGGCGGAGTTTAATTCTCCCCAATATCTTTGGTCCGAAGCCATCTCCAGTGTTTGTCATTCATCAAACCAGATCTACATTCGCAAGGTCTTAATGAAGACTCCATATGAGATTCTGACCGGCAACTAGAGGTGAATATCGAGCTAGCTCGACTCGACTCATAAATACTCGTTAGTTACCGAGTTTGCTCGACTCGACTCATTAACTTAACGAGCAAAAAACCCTAGCTTGGCACGACTCGATAAATAGTTGAGTTGGCTCGATAAGCTTGATAAGCTCAGTAAGAAACAGGAAAAACATTATTAATTAATTATGGAGAAACATTATAAGAAGGTTGATTTATCGTTCATGCCTTGCACTATAGATTTTGGATATTTTAATCTGAATGTTCATGTATTTTTGTCCTAAAGGTCTTGGATTTCATTCCGTGTTGACTAATCTTTGAGTTAGCATATCACATATCAATGTAAAGACATTAACGAGCTTATCGAGTACTTGCAACTCGACTCGTTAAACTAGTTTTATTAACGAGCTGGAAAAGCCAACTCGGCTTGGCTCATTAGTATCCGAGTTCGAGCTGATTCGAGCCGAGTTTTGGAGTACTCGTTAAGCTCACGAGTTTCGAGTTTTATTTCCACCCTACCGGCAACAAACCCAACATCTCCTACTTCCGTGTCTTCGGTTGTAAGTGTTTCTATTTGATCAAAGGTGTTCGTTTCTCTAAATTTCAAGCTAAAACTATTGAGAGTACATTTGTTGGTTATGGTGTCGAATCCCACACTTATAGTCTTTGACAAGGCCTCACGGATTGTCATTGAATCTAGTAGTGTGGTGTTCGAAGAAAATGATGGCTCCCAAGTTGGGAAATTTCATGTTTCCGATGTAGATGTTGAAATACCTCAAGAAGCCATAGGAAGAATGGGCGTGGGATTTTTCTGCACCATTGAGGGACACCTTGTGGCGACTCGAGAAGAACTATGCTCTACTCAAGTGGAGCCCTTGTCTACATTGGAAGATCAAGCCAAGGGAGCAACTGATGCACCAACCCAAGAACAAGTTCAAGACCCTCCCATTGTTGACCAAGTTTCTATGCAAGAACCAAGCACTCCTATCATTCAAGCTAGCCAAGGTCAAGACCAAGATCAACTTCTTGATCTTCTTCTCCTATTGTTGAAGCAAGTGAATATGATGATTAAGGCCAACATTCCGGTCAAGACGGGTACCAAAATGATCAAGATGATCAAGTGATTCCTCCTTGCAATAATGAGGAGATTGAAGCCTGTCGTGCTAGAAGGATTGCAAAAGCCTTGAAGTGTATTGATCATCCGATAATAAGGTGTTGAGTGATGTGCAAAACAAGAGATACACAAGAGATCAATTGGCAAGATTTAGTGAGCATCAAGCTCACATATCCATGGTGGAACCAAAGAAAGTGTATGAAGCTCTTGAAGATTCAGATTGGTTGGAAGCTATGCATGATGAACTTAATAGTTTTGAGCGCAATAAAGTTTGGATGCTTGTTGAGAAGCCTAAATATTTTCACAATGTTATTGACACTAAGTGGATATTCAAGAGCAAGCAAGATGAGCATGGTATTCTTGCGAGGAACAAGGAAAGATTGGTGGCTCAAGGATACACTCAAGTGGAAGGCATTAACTTTGATGAAACCTATGCTCCCGTGGCTCGTCTTGACTCCATTTGTATCATCCTTGCATATGCATCTACGCATAACTTTAAATTGCAACAGATGGATGTCAAAAGTGCTTTCCTAAATGGTCCATTGAAAGAGGAGGTATATGTTAAGCAACCTCCGGGTTTCGAGAACCCAAACTTCCCTAACCATGTCTATAAGATCTCTAAAGTACTCTATGGACTTAAACAAGCTCCACGTGCGTGGTATGAGCACCTTAGAGAGTTGTTGCAAGACCGTGGGTTTGAAGTGGGGCAAATCGATCCCACCCTTTTCACAAAGACGGTAAAAGGAGAGCTTTTCATATGCCAACTCTACGTGGATGATATTATATTTGGCTCAACTAACCAAGCTTTCAATAATGAGTTCTCAAAGCTTATGACTGACAGGTTTGAGATGTCTATGATGGGAGAGCTCAAATTCTTCCTTGGCTTTGAGATCAAGCAAATGGCTCATGGGACTTTCATTTCTCAAGACAAGTATACACAAGACATGCTCAAGAGGTTTAACTTCCAAGGTGCTAAAGAGAAGGTCTCTCCAATGCAAGTTAAGGGCTTGTTTGATTCATAGGATAGGGAAAACAAAGGAATAGGAAAAACATAGGATTGCATTGTCATGTCCACTCCAATCCTATAGGATATGGTTTGCACTAAAGTTTGTTTGATTCCATCAAAGGAATTGTAAAAAGAGGTTGGAGTGGATGTTAGAATTCCTATGGGAAGTAGTACAAAATTCCTATGGGAAAAAAATCCTATAGGATTCAATCCTACAAATCAAATGGTCAAGATAGGAAAATTTCCCATCGAATGGAATCCTCCAATAATCCTACACAAATCCTTTGAATCAAAGAAGCCCTAAATACCATCTCAAGCGCAATCCGGACGGTAAAGATGTGGACCAAAAGTTGTATCGTTCTATGATTGGTTCTTTGCTTTACCTTTGTGAATCTAGGATCGATATTATGTTGAGTGTAGAAGTGTGTGCAAGGTATCAAGCGGATCCTAAGGAAAGCCACTTGGTGGTGGTCCATAGGATCTTTCGGTATTTGGTTCATACCTCAAGGCTTGGTTTGTGGTACCCAAACGGGGCACATTTTTCTCTCAAGGGGTACACAGATTCGGATTGGGATGGTGATCAAGATGATAGGAAGTCTACTTCCGGGGCTTGCCAATTCCTTGGTAGGTCTTTGGCGAGTTGGTATTCGAATAAGAAAAATTTTATATCTCTCTCCACCGCCGAAGCCGAGTATGTGGCGGCCGCTAGTGCTTGCACCCAATTTCTATGGATGAGGCAAGACCTCAAAGATTATGATGTTCACTTGGAGAAGGTACCACTCTTGTGTGATAATGAGAGTGCCATCAAGATCGCCTACAACCCCGTACAACACACAAGGACGAAGCACATTGAGATTCGTCATCATTTCATCCGGGATCATGTGGCAAGAGGTGATATTGAGATAGCATATGTCCCAACCAAGGATAATCTCTCGGACATACTCACGAAGCCTCTAGATGATTCAAGATTCATGTATTTGAGGAATGAGTATCATCGATTCAAGGAGTTTAACTTGAGGATCTTGCACACACCCCTATAGTTAACTATGTGTTTGGGTTTAGGTGTAGGCATGGACATAGAGAGAGTGTTATCCTAACACATTGGGTACTCCCTCCCCCCATTATGCTAAAAGCAAAAATTCATTGCTATATCTCTATTTCTAATGTTGAATTGTGAGCTAAAATGTTGAGAATTGGCAATGCACCCAAGATATATCTTCGCGGTGTCATACCATGATCTCTTACATGGTGGTTTAGGCCACCAACCTCTTCCGCTGAAGAGTTTGATCTTAGTTGGTTTTTATTTGAATTCTCTCGGTGGTGTGGTGTTTGGGAAACACACTCTATCTTGGCCTTTAGTTGATTGCATTTTGCAAGATTGAGTGTGTAGTACCATCTCAGTTTGAACTCTTGTCCCAAGCCCCATGTTTCCATCCTCAAACCATTTCTTTCTCGAAATATAATTTCTTGGACCCCTTGTCGGAGAGAAGAAACCTGGCTAGCGGTACTACCGTCAGCTGCAGCGGTACTACCGCTGCAACTGACAGTAATTCCCAAAGTACAGGTACTACCGGCGACTACGCGCGGTACTACCGCTGCTGGAGAAAGTGCTTAGCACTAACTCCAGGAATGGTACTTCTGCCCAGTACCGCAAGTACCAGTTGGCGGTACTAGCGATGGGCTCAGCGGTGCTACCGCCATGGTATTTTTCCGTGGGGTTAAAACGGATATGGGAGAGGGAGGTTCCTCATAACCCCCCATTCCCCCACATCCGAACCCTACTAGGGAAAACACCGCCGCGCTCTTCTCACTGTCGGGGAGGGCTTCCTCCGGCCAATGACTGCCACTCTCATGCCGAGAGAGGCTCGGGAATCATCTCCCACGTCTTGACCATCAAGATGAGCTCCGGTAACTTGTCAATCTCTCTCCCTCGAGTTGATCTTGCGAGAAGATGTTGCTAAGTCCTCTAGATCTCTTAATAGTGTTGAATACATGTGTTGTGATGCCCACTGTGATACAACCCCCTAGTAATTCCTAGTGCAGAAGGTCCAATTTTTCCTAGTGTTACCCTTGGGTGCCATGGCAGTTCTGCCAGCAGCGATACTACCGCTGGCAACAACGGTACTACCGTTGTGGCTGGAACTGCTGATACCAGCGGTACTACCGCAGTACCCAGCGGTACTACCGGGACCTGGAGTTTTTTGCAATTGTGTCTTATTTTGGGAATCTGTCCTTAGGTCCTTTAAATGATGTTTTGCCTTTCCTCATTGCTTCCCCCCTATGATTTCTTAGGAACGGGTGCAGGTATTTCTAAGGGAGAAGGTCGCAAGTGTCCGACAAAGAGGTCTAGTAAGGGGACTGAACAAGATGAGACTCCGGAAGTGATGCCACAGGGAAACATGACTCGCAGGCAGAGGTCTGCTCATATGAAATCACATGCTGCTAGGAACCAATCCATTGCTCTCATGCCAGATGACAAGTTCAGGAAAGAGAGAAGGACAAACCCTTATGTCAAGCCCATGGATGCTAGGGCTAATGACTGTTTCTAGACGCGCTTTTAGGAGTGTATCTTCTATGAGGAGTATCCCCTGGACAAGAACAAGGTGGTCACTCAGTTCTGTATCAGTGTCCCCTACATGAGATATCATCCTGAGTACTTTAGTGAAGCTACTGAGATTTTGATGAATTTGGCCTCTTGGATTTCGTTAAGGTCAATGAGGACTATGATGAGCACTTAGTGGGCCAATTCTACGCCACTCTGGATTTCCATACTCATGAGAGGAGGATCACTTGGATGACCAAGGACCAGAAATTCACTGCTTCGTGGGCTGAGTTTGCTGCTTTATTTGGGCGCCAGGACTTCGGTGAGGTTCCTGATGCTGCTTTCTCTTCCACCTACTTCAGGATTCCATACCCTAAGAGATCTATGCCACCTCAGGAGCTCTATGATCTATACATTCCTGGACGTGCAATGGTGGGGTTCTCCAAGAATCTGCTTCCAGTTTATGACATCCTCCACATGATCTATCACAATACTCTGGCTCCTTGTGTTGGGAATTTCGATCAGATCCACGGCTCTCTCACTTACATATTGGTCATATCCATAGGTGTCGTGGAGATGGTATGAAGATTGACATCATGGATATTATCTGCAATGAGATGTACAACTCTGTGATGAGGAGGAGAGTTCCAGTCTTTGCTCCTTTGGTTATGAGGCTGATTTCTCACTCTTGACGTCGTGCTCAGCTCCCATCTGCACTCTTGGATAATGACCAAGAGCTGACTACTCACCGCGTCAAGGAGCTCCGCATCAAGAAACATCCGGCTCCTCTTCTCAGTGATGATGATGTTGGAGAGGACACTGATGGTTCTAGTGACTCTGACTTTGAGCTTGAGGGCAAAGCTAAGAAGAATGGGTTCCGCAAGTGGACGTCTAATACTCTAAAGAAGGTATTCTGTCGTTCGAGTGACATGGATAAGAAGGCCTATCTTGCTCATGTTTGTAGCAGGAAGTATCGCCAGCTGACTAGAGAAAGATTTGCACATCCGGTTGTTGCTGGGTATGAGGACAGAATCACTGGCTTGAAGGAGTGGAAGTGCCAGCATGGAGGCTCCTCGGTGGATCCAGATCTTGAGGATAATGCCACCACTCCTCATGAGCCATGGACTCGTGATGATACAGATGAGGAGGCTAAAGACCTCAATTCTGAGGACAAGCGCATGTTGGGGAGGCCTACACATGCCTCTAGCCCAAGCGAGTGATCTCATCGGGACGTTAGCATCACCTCTTCCCTTTTTGGTGTCTTGATGCCAAAGGGGGGAGAGTTCTATTTAGGCTCGTTTTTTATTGGCATTGGTGGTTTGTGTAAAACTTTGGTGTTATTTGGTGTTCTTTGGTGTTGAACCTTATATCTCGTTGTGATCACTTGTGTTTGGATCTTATTGTCTTATCTACTATTATTGTTTGTGGAAAATTATTATTATTGTTATATCTTTTACCTTGCCAGGCTTCTAAAAGATAGGGGGAGCTTTATCTTTAAAGGGAATGAAATTTTTCCTCAAAAGAAAGTTCATGAAATATCACATTTCCTAAAAGAATTGCTCCGCCTAAATTTTACGAGCTCTCATAGTGGTGTTGTCATCAATCTCCAAAAGGGGAGAGATTGAAAGTGCATTCGATCTCTCTATGTGTTTTGGAGTTGATAAAAACATGATTAAGGATCTAATAGTGCGTCTAAGTATTTTCAGGAAACAGCAAAATAACGCAAAAAGGAAGATTGCTTAAAGACAATGCCAACAAAACAAACTCTCTGCAGCGGTAGTATCGGCCGCCCCAGCGGTAGTACCGCTATCCCTAGGAAGCGGTAGTACCACGGGTAGTACCGCCAGATAAGATTTGCTCTCTGGTTCCAGCGGTACTGGCCTAGTAGTACCGCTAATATGGAGTTTAATTTGGAGCAAGGCCTCTCGTGGCGGTAGTACCGCTACACCCAGCGGTAGTACCACTGCCATCCGGTGTGCAGCAATACCGCTGGAGGTGCCGGTCAAAATACCGCCAGAGGGCTTTTGCTTGCAGAACCCTTTACGGTACTAGGGCGGTAGTGACCCAGTACTACCGCCAGCCACTTCGATTTTAAATCAAGTGGGTGGCTAGCGGTAGTACCGTTGGGAGCTACCAGTAGTACCGCATGAAACAAACTCTCTGCAGCGGTAGTACCGGCCACCCCAGCGGTAGTACCGCTATCTCCAGGAAGCGGTAGTACTACGTGTAGTACCGCCAGATAAGATTTTCTCTTGGTTCCAGTGGTACTTCAGCGGACTGGCCTAGTAGTACCGGTAATATGGATTTTCATTCGGATCAAGGCCTCTTGTGGCGGTAGTACCGCTACCCCCAGCGGTAGTACCGCTGCCATCAGGTGTGCAGCCGTACTGCTGGAGGTACCTGTCAATATAGCGTCAGAGGGCTTTTTCTTGCAGAACCCTTTACGTTACTAGGGAGGTAGTGACCCAGTACTACCGCTAGCCACGTCGATTTTAAATCAAGTGGGTAGCTAGCGGTAGTACCGCTGGAAGCTACCAATAGTACCATGGTTGGGACTTAGCGGTACCACCACAGTTGTACCGTGTGTCCCCAGCCTGCGGGACTACCTGGTACTGCCAAGGGTTCCCAGGTAGCGGTAGTACCGCTGACTCCAGCGTTAGTACCGTCAGGCATAAAAAGGGTCAAACGGCTAGATTTGGGGAGGGGGGGTATAAATACCCCATCACCTTCTTCTCCAAGAGGCAGCTCATGAAGCATTAATTTTAGCATTTATTGAACCTCCAAAAGCTAGCTTTCTCCCAATCCCTCCATCCAAACTTGTTGATACTTGGATGGTTGAAGGAGAAGGTCCCGATCTACATCTTCACCAAGTTTTATTTTTTTTCCCTCATTTGCTTGAATGATTCAAGTGTAGGGTTTCTTTGTGGAAAATCTAGACTCCATTGCTACTTGTGGATTGTTGGTGATTTTTGGGAGCCCCCAATTTGGTTGTGGGTGTGTGCCTCAAGCTCATTGTGTAGGACTCAATTCCCGCCTCAAAGGGGATCAATAGTGGAAGGTGAACTAGGCCTTTGTGGCGAGGTTCATCGGAGAATAGGGAGAGGCCTTTGTGGCGTTGAGTAGCCTTTGTGGCAAAACTCACAGCCCTCCAACAAGACGTACTCCCCACAAAAGGAGGAACTCGGGATTACATCCTTGTCTCTGTCTGCTTCCGTTATCAGTTACCTCGTTCCCTCTCCTTTACTTTGTGTTTGTATCTTATTTGTTGTTGTTCTTGTTTTCATATAGGTAAATTCACCTTAGTTGCATATCTAGAGAATTTACCTTTGTGTCAGGCCTTAATTTGAAGAAAAATTAAAATTGGTCGTAGCACCTATTCACACCCCCCTCTAGATGCTCATACTATCTATATAAAGGGAAAAGCATGATAATTACAAACACACTTCTAGAACAAGACCATCTGAAGTTGTACATGATAAAATTATAAGCTCATTTTTTCACTAATAAACTACTCCCTCCGTATCAAAATATAAGATTTTTTAGCATTTTGTAGATATAATATATCTAGACATGTTTTAGTGTGTAGATTCATATGCATATTACACTAAAACATGTCTAGGTACATATTGTCTAGGAAATGCTAAAACATCTTATATTTCGATACAGAGGG
>CM054059.1:253375645-253591859 GCA_028641055.1 Alopecurus myosuroides
ATGGAGAAACAGGGGCTCGTGCTGAAAGGAAAATGGCGGCTCCCGGAAGACGAGACCGAGCCCCTGCCGAATGACGGAGAACGAGTCTTCCTCTCCTCCCACATTCTCAGAGGTATGGGTATTCCGCCATCCGCCTTCTTCCTCCAAATCTTGTCCCACTACAACATCCAACCACATAATCTGCCACCAAATTCCATCCTTTACTTAGCCGGGTTTCATGCCCTTTTCGAGGGATATCTAGGTATAACACCTAGACTAGATTTCTGGCTTTACTGTTTCGGGGTTAAGCGGAACTCTTCGGAGGGCGCACTCCCAACTTGCGGAACCATTTCCTTTCCTCTTCGGAGATTCCGAGAGGATTGGTTCTCCAAGATTAAAACATCAGAATCCGTCAAGTTTTAGACGGGTTCCTTCTTTTATCATCCCTACGTTTCCTTTCCTGGAAAAACGTTCGGGGTTCCACCTTTCTCGAACACCGCCGCTGTTCCCCAAGAAAATTGGGGAACTGAGGCAGTTCAAACCCTGCCGCCGGATCTTCTCAGGATCAAGCGGCGCATCGCAAAACTCGTCACTTCTGATCCGCCTTTAACTGGCATGGACACATTCCTTTGCTGGTTGGATAGGTGGATCCAACCCTTGGCTAATCATGGTGCTCGCCTTCTCTGCGAGTACACGGGAGCCAGCGACGAAATGCGGACAACCAGCAAGGACTGGTCCGCAAAAGATTTGCGGCGGCGCGTGAATCAGTTGGTCGCATCACGCGACCAATATGAAGAAAGCCGGCCAATGTACACGGCCGAGAATCCGGCTCCCAAGGTATAATTCTTCGCCTTTTGGAGTTAAATTCTTTCTCGTTTACTCAGTTTTTGTGTTTTTGACTTAGCTTTTTCTTTTTAACAGATTGTTGAACTTCCTGAGTCGGAACTTGCTTCCGACGCCGAGCTGGAGGCGTTGCGTGCCACCTTTGCCGGTGGGCGAAAGCGCAAGAAGATCTCCTCTTCCCAGGAAGTCATCGATCTTGACGGAATTCCCGTCGCCACCTCCAGGTTTGAACATCTGGGTTACTTTCCTTTATCGGAGTTTTTCTTTCACCTTCGGAGTTTTAACTTTTCCGGCATTTTGCTTTGTTTTTAGCCTACCTCCATCTACTCTAAAGCCAAAAAAGCTGAAGAGGCATAAGGCTGTGGCCAGCAGAGGCCCTCATCCTTCCCCTGCCACCGCTCCGAACACACCGATCACAGCAACAGAAGAGCATGCCGCAGCCCACACCACCGAGTCTCTGGAGACCAGCCAGCCCGTTGTGCCGGAAACGGACACGAGGGAAAGGGCGGCTCCTGAGGTGGGAGGTCCTTCTCGGATAACTGAGGAGGAGATCCCCACCTTTAACAAGGACTTCAAGAACATCAGCGATGGCCTTAGCGCGGCCGGGACTCTTTTTGCTGAGTACGCAAAAGAGTTCACTGAAAACTTAACAGGGTTGCAGCGGTTGAGCCAGGTACTATCTCTAGCCCCCAAGCATTAAGTAAAATGTCTAATTTTCACTTGATGCTTTTCAATATCACGATTTTTTCATTTCCGTGTTCCAGCAAACCGCTGAAACCAATAACATGGAAGTTTTCAACAAACTTTCTGTCAAGAATAAGGAGGTTAGAAACCTTCTTTCTATTCTTGAGGTGAAAGAAGCAGAGCTGGCATCATCTCAGCTACAGCTGTCGGAAACAACAGGTATATTTTGATTCTCTGAAGTTCTTTATCCAGTTTTTTGTCTAAGTACTTTCCCAAGTTTTTCTAAACTCGGAATTTTGTTCCTTGCTTTCCAGCTGCTTTGGCTAAGGCCAAGGAAATAGCTGAAGATGCCGGCAATGCCGCGAGTCTCCGACAGGAGAATTTGTACCTTCATAAGGATCTTATGAAGGTTCGAAAGGATCTGGAGGCCAGCAACCTGGCCCTTGGGATTGCTCAGTCCAAGGCCTCTCAGCAGGCAGAGAAGGACAAGGCCACTATCCAGGACTTAGAGAATGCCTTAACCCTGCGCCTTGAGGAAGGCTCCGAGATGGACAAGATTCTCGGTAAGTTGTCAACATTTACCGGTTTTTCCATGTCTTGATTTCCTTCTCTTCTTTTTCGCTAACCTTTTGGTTGTTTGTGTGAAAAAACAGGAGATAACCCAGATCTCACTCGGATTGAGAAAATCCGAGCTTTTGGGAAGGTATGGACTGCGATCAGGACTCAGGCATGCAGCTGGTCAACAAGTTCCTTCCCTCAAGAACTGGGGAATTCTCGGAAATTGAGAAACTTCCGGAAGCTATCCTGGAGGTGGCGGAATCCAAGGAGTCCACCTTGCGCGCCGCAGCACGGGGTGGTGCACGCGTGGCCTTAGGCCTTATGCGAATGCATTACCCTAGTGCCAAATCTTGGCGCGTGGCGTCCGGTATCCCCCTTGGATACTCGGAGACCCAGCGGACCACCATCTTCGACGAGATCAAGGGTCACGCCACCAAGATCGCCTCCATGGTGAACATCTCCATCACCTACCCGGAAGAAGAGATTCCCGAAGCCCCCGAGAACGATAGCAGCGATGAAGACTCGGATGCCTGAAGGATTCTTCTTAACCTGGATGGTGGAAGTAGAAAATAGGAGCATTACTGCACTTTACAATGTAAACTTATATTGTAATGCTTCTATTCTTTTGTATAAACAAGTACTCCGCCTTTTGCAGTTAATTATGAAATTCTTTGCAAGTTTTCCGGGTTTGATATTCCTTTATCTTCTAAGTTCTCTGGCTTATGTGCTTTAACTGTCCTTAGTGTTCGAAATGGCTCAATAGTACTATGAATCTTCACGCCGAGCTACTGGGTAAAACCAATCAGTTTGAACTCGGAAACATGGATCATACTAAGGGCATTTTTACTAACTAGCTCCAGTGACCCAACACATAAACAATCAGATAATGCTTAGAGAATAGTAAGGAATTTTTTGAATGAAACTCAGGCACGCAGGCACAATCCGAGTTTCCTTTAGCCTTTAATAGGCTGAAAATCATTCAGTTTTTAAACACCAAGCACGCAGGCACAATTCGGGTTAACATTGAGTATTTTGTAAGATCATTGGGAAATAGATAAGGTGGAATCATGTTTTGTAATATAATAAACTTGTAAAAAACATGGATATAAGAATTCCGACAACTTTATTTCATGATCTCAAAGATGTTTACATAGAAATTGAACTAAGTATAGAAGGGACGTAACTGCTGGATACTCCAGGGCCTTTTTGTCTCTCCTAGTTCATCATCTATCTTTCTCTTTCTTTTGCGATTCGGCTTCTCGGGATCATCTTTCGTATCGCGAATGTCGACAAGATAATATGATCCATTCTTCATGGCTTTACTGATAACAAATGGTCCTTCCCATACTGGGGCCAGTTTGTGCTTTCTTTGCTGCACCAATCTTAGCACTAGGTCACCTTCTTTAAAAGAACGATGCATGATTTTTCGACTATGATAACGTCGTAAACCTTGCTGGTAGATGGCGGATCTTTGAAGCAAAAGTTCTCGTTCCTCTTCTAAGAGATCGACGACATCCTGTCGTGCTTTTTCGGCATCCGAGTCGTCGAAATCTTGCACTCTTGGGCTATCATGGATCAGGTCCGTTGGAAGGATTGCTTCCGCACCATAAACTAGGAAAAACGGGGTTTGCCCAGTTGACCTGTTTGGTGTTGTTCGAATACTCCAAAGCACGGAAGGTAGCTCTTCTACCCATGCTCCAGCTGCTCTATAAAGAGGAGATTCGAGTCTTGGACGTATTCCTTGCAGGATTGAGCTATTCATTCTTTCAACTTGTCCATTGGATAGCGGGTGTGCCACAGATGCGAGATCTGGGCGAATTCCCGTTTGTCGGCAGTATTTTGCCAACTCTCTAATGGAGAAATTTGTCCCGTTGTCGGTTATTATGCTGTGTGGAACGCCGTATCTCATGACTACGTCAATGATGAAATTTCTGGCAGTTACACCGTCAAGCTTTTTGATGGGTTTAGCCTCCATCCACTTGGTATATTTGTCCACAGCTATAAGTAGATGTGTGAGTCCGCCTCGTGCAGTTTTGAATGGTCCCATCATATCTAGCCCCCAGACCGCAAACGACCATGTAATGGGGATAGTTTTGAGTGCTTGGGCTGGCATATTAGTCTGCTTGGCGTAATACTGACATCCTGCACATGTATTTACTATGTGCTCAGCATCTGTCTTGGCTGTTAGCCAGAAAAACCCGGCACAGAATGCTTTTTTGACTATGCTTTTTGATTGAGCATGATGTCCGCAATCCCCGGCATGGATTTCTTGCAGGATTTCTCGTCCTTCTTCTGGTGAAATACATCGCAGAAAAATTCCGGAAGTACTGCGTTTATACATGCAATTGTTAATTACTGTGTATCCTTTGCATCGATGCTGGATCTGTCTTTGCAAGACTTCATCTGCTCCTTCCAGGTACTTCTGATTAACTAAGAAGTTTATATATGGGATTGTCCAATCCGGGTTAACGAGCATGATTTCAATTGACTCGGAAGTCAGAGGATAATCAACATCTCCACCTTTTATCGATGGTTCGTACAAGTGTTGGACGAATACACCTGGTGGTAGGATTTTTACCCTTTCCGATCCCATGCGGGCTAACGCATCCGCGTTCCAATTTTCTTCCCTTTTAACATGGAGCACTTCGAATCCGAAGAAACAAATGGCGAACTCGTCCACCGTTCACCGGTATTCGGCCATTATAGGGCTTTTTGCGTCCCAAGTTTGGTTGAGCTGATGCTGTACCAAATCTGAGTCGCCGTAGCACAAGATGCGCTTGACACCTATTTCTTTTGCAATATGCAAGCCATGAAGCAGTGATTCGTATTCTGCCACGTTGTTGCTGTCATTGAAGTGTATTTGTAATACATACTCCATTGTGTCTCCTTTAGGGGATTTTAAAACTACACCAGCTCCAGCGCCCTCCTTCATCCTGGATCCGTCAAAGTGCATGATCCAGTACTCGGACTCCGGCACTGGTGTTTTCTCCATTGCTTCCGTCCAGTCGGCGACAAAATCTGCCAAAACCTGGGATTTTATTGCCGTCCTGGGCTGATACTTAATGTCGAAGGCTGCTAGCTCGATGCCCCATTTGGCTACTCGGCCAGTCGCCTCCGCATTGTTTATTATATCCCCTAGTGGTGCTTTACATACCACTGTTATGGAATGTCCTTGGAAGTAATGGCGAAGATTTCTAGATGCGAAAAATACGCCATTTGCCAGTTTTTGATAGTGTGGATACCTTTGTTTGGATTCGGAGAAAACTTTGCTTATATAATATACCGGATGCTGGTCTGGTATGCTCTGTTCGTCTTTATTCCGTTCCACAACAATTACTGCACTGATAACCCGGTTTGTAGCCGTAAGGTACAATAACATAGGTTCTTCGTCTTTTGGGGATGCCAAAATCGGAGCTTTCATCAAAGTTTCCTTCAACTGAGTTAATGCCGCATCTGCCTCTTCTGTCCACTCGAATTTGTCGGATTTTTTCAGCAACTTGTAGAGTGGTAAGGCTTTATCCCCCAGCTGACTAATAAATCTGCTGACGTCTGCAGCGGAACCCGTCAATCTTTGGACATCTTTTACACACGTAGGTTTGGAGATGTTTAAGATTGGTTTGATTTTTTCTGGGTTTACTTCTATTCCTCTATGAGAAACGATGAAACCCAGAAGTTTTCCTGAGGGAACCCCGAATACGCACTTTGATGGATTTAACTTCATCTTGTAAGTGCGCAAATTTTCGAAGGTTTCTCGTAAATCCTCAAGGAGAGTATCTTTTTCCTTGGTTACGACAGCAATGTCGTCCACGTAAACGTGGACATTTTTGCCAATCTGACTATGCAAACAACGTTGCATGCAACGCTGGTAGGTTGCACCTACGTTCTTCAGGCCAAATGGCATGGTTATGTAATAGTACGTCCCATAAGGGGTTATAAAAGAAGTCTTAATTTGATCTTCCTTTTTCATGCGTATTTGATGGTACCCGGAATATGCATCCAAAAAGAATAAAAGCTCAGAGACTGCAGTGGCATCTATTATTTGATCAATTCGCGGTAACGCGAACCTATCTTTTGGACACAATTTGTTTAAGCCGGTGTAATCTATACACGTCCTAAGGGCAGTAGTATCTTTCTTCGGTACTAATACCGGATTTGCAGACCATTCGGTGTGTATAACTTCCTGGATAAAGTCTGCTTCTAAAAGCCGGATAATTTCCTTGCCAATAGCCTTCCGTCTTCTTCCGTCAAATCGACGGAGACCTTGTTTGACGGGTTTGGAGCCTGGAATCACCTTAAGTTGATGCTCAGCAAGTTCCCTGGGTACGCCTGGCATGTCAGCTGGACACCAGGCAAAGATATCCCAGTTCTCACGGAGGAACTTGATGAGCTCGCTTTCCTACTTGTCGGTCATCCCAGTTCCTACTACGACAAATTTTGTCGGATCTTTGGAATCTAGGATTACCTGTCTTGTGTTCTCTGAGGCCTTGAAGCTATCTGCTGGCTTCCAGGTTTCTTTTCCTGCCGGCATTTCTGTCGGCGATACCTCTTTGGCCAACTCCTTCAACTCTTCCTTTGCTATGATCTTCTCAGCGCAAAGGGCGTTTTCTTTTTCCAGTTTGTTTGCCAGCTTGAAGTCTCCAGATATGGTGATTACTCCTCCTTTTGGCCCTGGCATCTTCAGCTTGTTATAGATATAACATGATCTTGCCATGAATTTGGCGAAAGCTGGACGTCCGAGTATTGCGTGATACACGCTTTCGAACGGCACCACTTCGAAGGATACTTTTTCCTGACGGAAGTGATCTTTTTCTCCGAAAGTGACATCTAGGGAAATTTCTCCTAGGGATCGTGCTTGCCTGCCAGGAACAATGCCGTGAAAACTTATGTTGCTGTGGTTGAGCTGGGTCTCGGAGATTTTCAGATGCCTCGGTGTATCCAGGTACATTATGTTAATGCTGGATCCTCCATCCATCAGCACTCTTTTTAGCCTAGTGTTCTGGACAATAGGGCTTACTATAATAGCTTGCGTGCCGGGTTCAGGGATATTCCCGGGATGATCAGACTGATCCTAGGTGATTGGTGTGTTTGAATACTTCAAGAATTTCGGGGTTGCCGGAACAACCGCGTTTATTTCTCGAAGCGTTCTTTTTGCCACTTTTGCTGATGGAGTTGCCAGGAAAGTTAGGGCACACTCTCCATCAACCCTCGGAAAGTTGGGCTCGCCTTTTCGCTGCTGTTCCTGGATTTTTTTCATCAGTGTCTGATTCACTGTCTTCTTTCTCAGCTTCTGGCTTTTGCTTGGAAAACTTCCTTTTGGAATTTTTCCCTTTGTTTCCGGATCCTGCACTGACTTTCATATGCTTGTTCAGCCGGCATTGTGCGTTAGTGTGGGTGGGTTTCCCAAATTGCGAATGGTGGACGCAGGGTTCTGACTTAATCTTTTCCCATTCTTCCTTGGTGTAATTGATTGGTTCTGAACTGCGTCCTTTCCACCTATTCCATTTTTCACTTCCAAAGGCTATGTTAACTTCTTTGGGCTTTTGTGTTGCGTCTGGAGTTCCTTTTTTCTCAGGGCGAGGATTCTTTTTGGCCTGTATCAGTGTATCGATATTGCCTCCTCTAGCTCTGATGTCGTCTTCGGCTGCAGCGTGCTCATTGGCGGTTGTAAGCATAGATCCAAGATCTTTGTGCTGTTTGGAACCAACCATGAATGGTACAAGTCCGGGTTTTAGCCCATTGACGAAAGCATGCATTGCTTGTACGTTAGTTACTCCAGAGCAGTTATTTTTTATTGCAGTCCATCTTGAGATGAAATCCACGTATGGTTCGTCCTCAAATTGGGTGCAACGGTTTAGTTGGTTGATGCTATTCGGGCGTTTGTAGGTTCCCCGGAAATGCTGAGTAAATACTCGAGCCATATCATCCCAGCTGTCGACAGTTCTGGAAGGTAATCCGTTAATCCAATCTCTGGCTCCATCCAGTAACATTAGGGGAAGAAACTTTACAACTTCCAGGTCTGTCCCATTGTTAATCTGGACAGCTGTATAATAGTCTGAGAGCCAGGTATCCGGGTTTGTACTACCGGTGTATTTTTGGTACGTTGGACCAACTTTGGCAAAACCAGAATACAGAGTTATCCTTCGGATCCTATCTGTGAAGCACTTAGGTCCAAAGTATAGATCGTCTCTTTCCGCCCTATCCATGTGTGCGGAGTACCTGCCGGCTGAATGGATAGAAGGGGATATACTCCTTTCTTTCCCATTGTTGCGCGGACGCGCTTTTCCGGTATCATCTCTATTTCTTCCGATATCACGCCCGTTTGGATGAGGTGGAGTTCTACTCCTGTGTCTTTCCTTATCCCTGGGGGGTGTCCGAGATCTCTCACGCCTGTGAGGTATACCCTGTCTTCCAGCTTTTTCAGCTGGGTGTCTCGGAGGTGGCATTGCTTTGCCGTCATTCCGGTGTTTTTCTTCCCGATCGTGGGGGCTAAGTCCACCTTTCGGGAGATGGGATCCGGTTCTAGACGCTTCATCCTTGTTATCGGGATTTTTCTTGTCTTTTCTCGGATCCGTTTTCCTCTCTTTTGAGTTGTTTGAATCTCTAGGCTCCTCCGGTCCAGGTGCTCCAGCGTCGCAAGTAGCTGTTTCGCATAGGGCGGAGTCGTCATGCAACTTCCCTGATCGCTCTTGGCCCCGCTGTTGTTGTTGCAATGCTTTTCCTAGGAAAGCATACACCCCTTGAAGTTTTTCACCGTTGGAGTACATATCGTTGTTGAGAATGGCGAACGCTGCTTCCGCGTTTTCTGCTGCGGTTTTGTATATTGGTTCGCCTCTGGCATCTTTGCCGTTTACCCGCTTTTGCCAAGATGGGTTGTGAAACCTTTCTTTTGGCGGCAGTACTTCCGGTCTTACAATTTTGGGTTACCTTGTAGGTTTTATGGCAGATTTATTCTTTTTCTCGTACTCCTCGATTTCTTCCTTCATTAGCTTGATGTCATCCTGGGTTTTTTGGAGGTGTTCACGAGTTCTGAATAGATGTTGTTGTTACCTTTGGAGAGCTTGTCTCCTGGCTTCTAGCACTTCAGGGGGTTCATGCAATCCCACTGGTGTTTGTAGCAATTCCTGTTCTTCTTGCTCTGTCATTGGCAGAACAAGGATTTATTTTGTTTTCTTCTCCGCAGGTTTTATTCCGCTTACATCTCCTACTTCCGGCCTTTCATAAGCTGGATCAGCCGATTTCTTCTTCCGGAGTTTGTATTGGAGTTTTTTAGCGACCTTGTGCTTTTTCTTGGAAGAGGGAGGTTTTTTGACAGGTTCATCCTCTGTCAGTTCTTTAACATTGGGAAATATTGGAGAGGTTTCTCCGTCTTCTCTCTCTTCCTCTGGCGGAGGAGTTCTAGGGCTTCCCTGACTACCGGCATCCGTTTTTTCAGCCGGTTTCGCCATTAGTACTTCGTGGAATCCCTCCTGAAGAGATTTAACCTTTCTTTCGAAGGCGTCCTCGTCTTCGTCTTCGGAATCAAAGTCATCTGATCCGGTTTCTGAATCTAATCTCGCCTCAATGGCGGCTAACACAGAGTCAGCTCCCGAGTTCGTCTCTATATTGACGGATGTCGGATCTTCCACCTCTGTAGTGGGTTTGCTGTTTTCTGCCTCTTGCACGGGGTTACTCCCATCCGTGTTTTCGGCGACCTCGGATTGCACCATACCGATAAAGTGTGAATCACTTTTTTGTCGGCGATCTGAATAAAACCCGGTATCGTAGTCATCTTCGACTGGGTATAGGGCGGGTGGGAAAAATTTGCTTCCACCGCAAAACCCCATGGCCTCTGCAGTTAGTCCGATAAAGATATTTGCAGATCCAATCGGTAACACGCAGGCACTTACCAGATGATTTTGCGCCGGTACGTAAGATCCATTGTCGAGGAAGCGTCCAACATCGTCGTCGAACTCCAGGCTTCCGACAGTTATGGAACTGCCAATTCCGCCGAGTATCCCAGATCGAAACTTAACGCCTGACGTCGCTGGCCCCACGGTGGGCGCCAACTGTCGAGACATCGTAGTAGAATTTATAGACGGGGGTGCCATGAGACTACGGGTAGAGACGTGGGGGGACGTGGTTGCGTTAAGGACAAAGACACAGGTTTTAAACAGGTTCCATACGTCGTAGTAATACGGCGTTCCTACTCCTGCAATCTCACTATTCAGGTCTAAAGCCTGTGTATACAAAGTACAACGTGAGGTTCTGTTGGCTGTTCGTCGAGGATCAACCTCTCGGCGAGTTAGCTAGTAGCTTCTTCTCTCTCTATCATATCTCCCGTCCGGCTTTATATAATAGCCGGGTCAGGGCATACAGAGTAGGAAACCTAGAAGACTACGGTAACTATTAACTTGGAAAGTAAGAAATCCGCCTTCTACTCCAAGCCAGATCACGTGGGCCGTGATCCGGGTTCTTCTAGAATCTGTCTTCTGCGCGTCAGCCTACTGGGCCGCCCAATGGACCGTAGTCCACTACCATTTGGGCCACCCGGGTAATCCGGCACTTTAGACTACCATCTGATATACCCCTATTCGGTATATATCCGACAATCGTGTTCTTCGTGCGTTCTTCCCAATCTCCTCACCTCTCGTACGTCAATCCGTGAAGATCGGGCCACCCTAGAGGCCAAGTCTATATCACCACTTTTTTAGCGAATCTGAAGGCTAAAGGATAAGCCATTGTACATCATGTAACTAAAAAAATTAAGATATGGCGTCTTATTAACCATTGTACATGCCCGAATCCGGCAGTTTCGCTTCCTTTTCGACCAACAGCTTTTCATCAAACAATTCTACCTGAGATCTGCCCTTGGGCAAAAAGTTGCATGCACGTGGACGGTCCTGAAACTTCATGTCCTCAGGTGACCGGGATTGAATCAATGTTAATTTGTGCTTGATCACCTAAAATGTTACTACCACATGTGGTTTCTTAGCATGAGGCGGCCAACCCAGCTGCAGCTATATATAGTATATAACAAAAGAATTGTCGTTGGAGCTGACGTGGCCTAGGAGCAGATAATTTGTATTTAGAGGTTCTTTATCGTGGATGATCAGCAACCACTCCCGACAATAGTTGACCTACCTGACAGGGATACTAGAAACACAATATTGTCAGTTACTCCAGTTGGGGTTTTTTTTACTGTCTTTCTCAAAAAAAAAAGTCTGCCCGACTACGAGCCCATACGCTGTCTCATGTTTGTCAAAAAAAAAAAGTTTCCTCCTTCAAAAGAACTACGGTAACCGGAATCGGCTGCAATGCAGATGACCGTGGAGCATGGAAACAACGGCTTCCATCCAAATGTGGATTATGCTAATTGGCCAATGATCCCCAAGCTCCGGCCAGGAGATGTCGTATCTCCACGGTGAGCTACCTAGCTAGCTGGTCACGATTACGTACCGATTCATGCGGGGAGAAAGTGTCCATTATCAGGCCTGTCCATTATTTTAGGCGGTTGTTAAGCCCGACTAGCACTGTGAAAATTACACTAAACTACAAAACTGAGAAATCTTCTTAGTAAGCATAATATAATCTAGTACTGTGAAGGGTACACTATCGTCTATTACTTCAGGTTCAGGACTATTACCAGAAGTATTTCCAATGCAAACCTAATACCCCCTCGGTTCCTTAGTTATTACTTAGAAAAGTCAAATTTAACTATCTTTGATTATGATTTTAGAAAAAAATATCAATATTTTGGAATACTAAGAAAATAAATATGAATATTTTTTTATGATGAATCTAGTGATACTGATTTGATATTGTAAATTATAATAGTATTTTCTAAAAACTTTGTCAAAGATCATCTCTTTGACTTTATGTAAACTAATACATCTTATAATAATAAACAGAGAGAGTAATAATCTAGTGAAGGCATTTTTGGTACATCATGTTAAGCAGTGTAATGATTCGTCACCCAACTTTTTTTTTACCTTAGAGCTCTCTAATTGTCCCCGTAATACTTTTTGGACGCTCCCAAATACTCCCATGGTTTCATAATACAAATTTTTAGGGCATCTCCAGCCGTTGCGCCCCCCCAGGGCCCAAAACGCCGCCGTTTTGGGGCCGCCGCGGCGCCAAACGGCGCTATTCTGGAACCTGGGGGGCAGCGCTCCCAGTCGCGTCCCGAGCCCAAGAATCGGCCCAAAACAACGCAATTTGAAAAGCTAGGCGAAATTTATTGATTTAAGCAAATTGCGTACATATTCGACGGAAATTCAAACTAAAAACATCGACGGAAATTTAAACTAAACTTTATTTTCGATCTACGCCGCCGTTTTGGGGCCGCCGCGGCGCCAAACGGCGCTATTCTGGAACCTGGGGGGGCAGCGCTCCCAGTCGCGTCCCGAGCCCAAGAATCGGCCCAAAACAACGCAATTTGAACAGCTAGGCGAAATTTATTGATTTAAGCAAATTGCGTACATATTCGACGGAAATTCAAACTAAAAACATCGACGGAAATTTAAACTAAACTTTATTTTCGATCTACGCGGCGACTACCCCTACGCGTCGTCATTTTCAGCGGTGTCCTCGTCGCGGCGGTCCTTCACCACCAGCTGGTTGGAGGGGCCAGCTTCGCTCTGGCTCGCCGCGGCGAGCCAGCGTTGCTCCGCCCGCTCCGCTCGGGCTTGCAGGCACAGCCGGTGCAGCTGCGCCTGCTCGGAGGGCGGGCGGCTGCGGCGCTCGCTCTGCAGCGCCACCTGCCGTCGGTCGGCCTCGTAGAGGGCGATGATGCCCGCCTGCTCGGCCGAGGCAGCGCGCGCGGCCATCTGCCGGCGCACCTCTCGCGCCGCTTCCTCCCTCTGGTGTGTCTCCAGAGAGGCCCGGATGGCGGCCGCCTGCGCCGCCTGCTCAAGGACGCCGCGAACCTCGCGGTACGCATCCTCGTTCTGCGACGTCTCGAACGAGTGCAGCCCGGCGTGCTGCTCGGGCCATACCGGCTGCCTCCTCACCTCCCGCCTCCACTGACGGGCAGCCCGCCGTGCTTCTCGTGCCTCGTCCTGCTGCGGCTTCGGCGCCACCTGCTGCGGCTGAAGCTGCTCCGGCGCCGCTGGCTGCAGCTCGTCGTCGTAGTCGCTCTCGGGCCACGCGTCCCAGAGATGATCCATTGCGGCGAGGGTGAGGACGGAGAAGATGGAGAAAGAACGGCGAGGGAGGAGGCGAGAATGTGCGTACGGGGAGGGGGCGGGCACCATTTTTATAGCTTGGCGGGCCAGTCGCCACGCCGCGCGTGTCACCGCTGCCGCCCCGCCATTAATCCGGCAGCCTTTGACCGGGGCGCATGCACTGGCCGGCCGCCACGCCATAACTCCGGCAGCCTTTGACGGCGCGGGCGCCGAGAAGGAGGTCACGGGCGGTGGCTTCTGTTCCCGCGCTTTCCCGTCGCGTCGCTGACCGAGCTGGCCCACGCGCGCGGCCGCGCAGTTTCGCCCCCCCCCCCCCAGGCCGAACCCAGCGGGCTGGGTTTGGCCTGGGTGCCGCGGCGCTATTTAGCGCCGAAACGGCGCTATTTGGGCCTCTGGGGGGGGGGGGGCGAGTGGTGAAAAAGCGGCGCTATTCGCCGCTTCCGCCGCGAAAAAAACCCCCTGGGGGGGCTCTGGGGGGGACGGCTGGAGATGCCCTTAGTACTTGATTTGAACCAAAAATTTGGTTTGTTTGTTTTGGTCTTTTAGTAGTTTGGGCAACGGAAACAACATACATGTAAATTACAATACGCTTTAAGAGCATCTCTAGAACTGACTGGAAAATATTTTCATTTCGAATTTTGGGTGGTTTACGGTCCCTACAGAGACTGAAAATGAAACTGCAATTTTATTTTGATTTCGCGGGAACAAATGAACGAACACATAGATGATATTTATAGTTCATTCCGAAATGTAGACATAAATGAACTTAACGTACATAGATAAAATCCAAACCTAGTCCATAGTTGAATTCTAACGCTAGATCTCCAAAAAGGACGTCGGGAATACTTCATCGGGCCTGCATCGTCGACGTCGCCGACACGTCTTTTTAGTCGTCGGAGTCTGACGAGTGGCCGAGGAAGTCCAGCTAGGCAGTGGCGACGTCGTCCTACTCGCGGCGCTTGGCTTGATGCTCTGCATTTGCACGGAGGCCGGCCTCGAGCTGCACTACATTGTAGGCCTCGAGCGCCTTGTGGAATAGATCGTAACGCTTTGCTTGCCGGTGATCGTCGCACACCGACTTGGCAAGGACGACCTTGAGGAGCTCCTTGTTGGCGTAGACGTAGGAAAAGTCATCCTTGATGTTCTCCTCCTCCTCACTATCCTCCGCCTGGAGGACCGCCAAGACCGTCCCGGGTGACGAGGCGGAACAACACCCTATGAGTCCCCGGCCTCGTGGACGTCGTGGCCGAAGCCCCGCACGCATGCCCTCGTCCACGAAGGTCGTCGACCTCGTGGCCATGGTTGAGGCCCTGCTGCTCCCCGCGGTTAGCGCGCACGCCCTCGTCCTTGGCGGTTCTCGGGGGTGTCGGTTTTGGCGGTGCACTAATGCAGGCCTGAGACGTGCCTATGTGGTTGTTGACGGGCCACGTGGTGGCGGGGGAGGGTCGGCGGCAGAAAAGCGCGGTGGATGTGCTAGAATTTCTCGCGATAGTGGGGGAGTGTGCGCCGGGGATGGGAAACTACGACGGAAGTGGTGGCGGAACTACGACGGAAGCGGTGGCGGGGAAACTACGACGGAAGCGATGGCGGGGAAGTAAGGGTTTCGACCTGTGAATGTCTCCCCAACCCGTTCAAATGTCATTCTCTCGTGGGTTTGTACAGACTAGTGAAAACACTTTACAGACCACCGGTTTCTTAGTAACTCGGGCAATGGGAAACGGCCATCGATTTTTTTTTTAGTATTCTGTTGTGTAATGGAAAAGTGCCACCAAAATTAAAATGTTTTCTATTTAAGTTGTGAAATACTTGACTTCCGTTCCATTTTACATAAATTTATAGTTGGCTGGAATGAGTAGTTCACTTTCACAGATGTTTTCGATTCCGTGTTCGTTTTTAACAAAGCTGAGAAAGACCCACATATAATTGTTAGCACAAACGGCACCAGTACGCCCTATGTATCATTATCCGTGACCGTGAGGAGTGGGATCTTCTCCTTTTATCCGGCCAGGGAGATGAGATTTGGATAAGAAAAGCTAGGGCTCCGCGTTAGGCATGTCGCCTTTGCCCCAAGTGTCGGTGTACATGTGTACGTCCGTGCGTAGCTCGTGTGGTGGACGGTCCGCTTGCTGTCTAGTGGGTGGAATGGTACACAAAGCAAGGCGTTCTTGGAGGAGAGCTGCGCAGCTCATGGAGGCCGGGAGAGCCGGCGCTCGCCGGCCACTAGTTCGGCGGCCCATAAAAGAGAACGACGATATCATTTGAAACGTCATCTTCCCGCCCTAAAATATAAAGCCCTAGTTCGGCGATCACGACAGTCATGGTTTTGGGCAATCATATTACAAAAAACGCCACAGGTGGGCGATCAAATAGAGTCTAGATCGAATCACACAGACGGGCGCGCACGGCGTGGGCAAACGTAGGCGATCAGCCAGACGCGTCGGCCGGCGTCGGAGCAGGCGGCGAGCTCGGCGCAGCATCCTCCAGGTCGATGACGGCGTCGGAGCAGACGGCGGGCGCGGCATCCTTGTCGACGACGGGCGCGTCATTCTCCAGGTCGACGACGGGCTCGGCATCCTTGTCGACGACGGTCGCGGCATCCTCCAGGTCGACGTGCGTGCTCGTCGGCGCGGTGGTGTAGCTGGTGCCACCAGACGACGTAGTCGGGGCCGGGGGCGTGCTGATGTCGGTCAGGATGAGGTTGCACTGCGCCAGGAACCAAGCTCTCACCTCGGGGGTCATCTTGGCCGGGTCGCCGCCCGTGAGGAAGGCGAGGTCGTTGTTCCTCTTCTTCGCCGTTGTGCCAGTCCTGAGGAGGTCGATCTTGACCTGCGAGTTGGCCATGAGCGCCGCCCATCGCTGTTTGGCGACCTCCTCCCTCTTGCCGGCCTAGGCCTGGGCGTCGGCGATGCAGGTCTCGATGGACGCCTGGAGCTTTGCCGCTGCCGGCGCGCCGTCCCTTGCCAACTTGGCTTTCTTGTGGCCCATCGGCGGACGCTCTTCGGACGCGCACGCAACCACCGCGTCGGGAACGTACTCCTTGCCCTTGCCGATCGACCGCCGCACCTCCGCCCACTTCTCGCACTTCTCGATGACGACGAAGACGTGGAGGAACTTGAAGTCGGCGCCCTCGTCGTTCTTGTACGCCTCGAGCATCCGGACGATCTCCATCTCGCGGTTGGCGCCGCTCTGCGGCCTCATCGAGATGTTCTCCTGGATGTCGTGCCACTTGTTGCAGGACGCCTGGATGTTCGCCCAATGGTTCGCCATGGCCTTCTGGCCGCGGTCGGTGATGCAACAGGCGAAGTAGGGATCTATCATCCGGCGCTCGTCCTAGGCAGTCTTCACCCGCTTCCAGTAGTTGTCGACGTGCTGGTTGGCGCCGACGATCGGGTCCATGCGGATCGTTTTCCACGCCTCGGCGAGGAGGACGTCCTCCTTGTTCAACCACTTGATGCGAGGCTCGACGGGGGGCGGGGGTACCTTGGGTTCCTTGCGGGGACGGCCAGGACCACGGCGCTTTCGGCCTTCACCAGCCGGATCTGGCCCCTCTGGCGCTACCGGCGTCTCGTCCACCTCGTCGTCGTCGCCCTGCACCTCCGTCGCCTGCGTGCCCGCAGAGCACCCTTCGCCACCTCCCTGCGTGAAGAACTCCCCGCTCTACTCGAGGAAGCCAGGGCTCGCCGCCGCCGCCATCGTGCCGACCACGATGATCTCCTCCATGTAGCTGCTGTCCTGGGGCTGAAGTCCGGCCATGATCGCACGGCGGTGGGACGGGGAAGCTGCGTAGCCTGGCGACACGTCATACATCATCGGCGGGTGGTAGGGGAATGTGAGGTTGGGGTTGAAACCTCCCAGGGGGTCGCCTTCGACGAACCACGCAGGCGTCGGGTGCGGTGACAGGCGTGGCGACGGCGACGGCGACTGCTTCCATCCGGCGAAGACGGGGCCGAATGGGCTCTTCCGCTTGGCGAGCGGCGCTGTGGCTGCGACCGGAGTAGGCGGCTCGTCCGGCGCGACCTCATCCTCGCCTTCGACGAACCACGCAGGCGTCGGGTGCGGTGACAGGCGTGGCGACGGCGACGGCGACTGCTTCCATCCGGCGAAGACGGGGCGAATGGGCTCTTCCGCTTGGCGAGCGGCGCTGTGGCTGCGACCGGAGTAGGCGGCTCGTCCGGCGCGACCTCGTCCTCCTCCTCGTCCTCCAACTCCTCTTCCTCGGCGGCGGCCTGCTCCTCTGCCTGCAGCTGCGCCGTCAGCTGCCTCTGCCGCTACGCCGCCTCCCTCCCCCGGCGTTTGATGTTGGCCGTTTCCAGGCGCGATCTCTCGGCGATCCACTCCTTGGTGGCCATGCCGGGCGGCTCCTCCTTCGGCGCTCTTGGCTTGCGCGACTTCTTGCCGAGATCGGTGGTGGCGGGAATGGATACGGCGGTAGCGGCGGCGCGGGGTCCTGTAAATCGGGCGGGAGCCATGGCGTCTAGATCTCGGGGACGGGGGGGGATGGCGGGAATGGAGTGGGGGAGACATACATGAGGGGGGAAAGTGGAGGGAAACGCCGAAAAAAGGGAGGGAAATCGCCTTCCGTCGCCGACAGTTGTGGCCCACGCGCGCTGGGTTCGGCCTGGGTTCGGCGGCGCGAAACGGCGCAAAAAACGACGGAAAGCGGCGCTAAACCGGATCCTGGGGGGGGCGACTGGTGCGAAACGGCGCGAAACGGCGCGAAAAACGCCGCTTGGGGGGCTCTGGGGGGGACGGCTGGAGATGCCCTAAAGGGTAGTAGCGAGCGACACATGCTGTCGGAATCTTTCGGCGTTCACACGCATGCAGATCGAGTTGTCTGGAACACTCTCTGCTGCATATGATGCACTTGTCGAGTTAGTGTGCTTCCATCTCTCCGGCACGTCAGGAACGATCAAGCGTTAAGCTCCCGTCGCGTCCCCCAAACGCGTCCCCACAGCCTCTTCTCATCCAGATAGGGCCTGAGCGCGCCCAGTCATGTTTCCCATCGGGCTTTCCCGTCCGGACGCCCCCTTAGTTTAAATTTCATTCAAATTTGTAATATATTCTAAATATTTGAATGAAATCGTCGTTAAAAAGTTTGAAATTTTTTGGTGGGGGGGGGGGGCTCCAAGTGGGGCTGCGACTGGGCAGCCGCGCCCCCGCCCGCGCCTTTCCGTCGGGACGAGCCCCCAAAGGGCCTCGTTGGGTGCCCATCCGGACGCCTATTGGGGGCCTCGACTGGAGATGCCCCCAATAGTGGTCCCGATACACCATGTCCTCTTAGAGCTTCTACCGCCTCCGAGGCGTGTGCCGAGCCTTCCTCGCCGCGTGCGCCCACCACTGACGCCCGACGACTACCTCAACCCGCGCCTCCAGCGGGAGCTCTCCGACCGGTGTGCAGGGCGACACCAGGTACGGCCGGTCGCCTCAAGCCTCCCCTGCTCTGGGACAGGGAGGTGAACGCGGTGGTGGACGCGACGCTGCTCCCGCGTGCTGGTCCTGTATCCTCCTCCCCAGAACCCGCGCACCCCGTCGCCGGAGAACGAGAAGCCGAAGATGCCTCCCCTACTCTGGGAACGAGAAGCTGAAGCCGCCTCCCCAAGTTGATGACGCGGAAGATGCAGGAGCTGGGCGCAGGTGCTGGCCGAGCTCCGACGTCTCCGCACCGCCTCTCCCCAACCGAGCTCAGAGGCTCCCCAGACAAGGTCGATTGCGCCCTGCGCTGCGCTCTCTATGCCCTGCGTCGGAGGTGAGGACGAGAATGGAGTTGAGGTCAATGGTGCCGGAGTTGAGAACGAGCACGGCGGACCATGGCCCGTGCGGAACCTTGGCGAACTCTACTCCTCGTCGTCGTCGTCGGGGAACTCGTCGGTGACCTCCTCCTGGTCGTCGTCGGCGGCGAACTCGTCGGTGACCTCCTCGTCATCGTCGGAGGTGCATGATGGTATGTCCGAGATAGGCCCCCACCTCGGATCGTCGGAGGCCCAGACTTCGCCGGCGTGGTCGGCCCGGCGGAGCTCTTGGAGCGCCTTCGTCCTCGCCTCCCGAGCGACATCTAACGCGAGGTAGCGTTCGAGGCGGCGCTTCGCCCGCTCAGCCGTGCGGGTCTGCCAGAACTCCTCGTCGGCACTCTCCTCCTCCGGATTGTTCCGGTAATACTCGCGGACCACGCGGTCGTCCCTGGCGTCGACTACGCGCTGAAACGCGCGGTGGCGAAGGTGGCGGTGGTCAGCGGTAGTGATGATCTGCGGCGTCGGCGCCCTGGCCTCCGCTTCTCAGAGGGTTGGCAGTCGTTGAATTTCATCAACGACCGCGGGCAGTTGAGGCGCCAGGCTGCCGCGTCCCAAGCGCGGGAGGCCTCCGCCGCCGTCGCAAAGGAGCCGAGGGGGATACGGTTGTCCCCGTAGCGGATATGCGCGGTGAACATTCCGTTCTGCCGTGCTCGGACGCCGCGGAAGCCGGTGGTGATGTTCCTCCTCGGAGGTATGATGGCGGCGCGACGGTACGTGGAGAGGAGTGCGAGCGTGAAGAGAAGAAGACGCTCGAGGCGCGGCTGTTAGTACCGCGCGCTCGTCGCCGCTCGTCGCCACGCGACACAACTTTAAACACTTTTCATATTGAAAGTTTCTTCAAATTCGAAACCATTCATAAACTAGGGTTTTTTTAAATGTTTGAAAATTCAAAAATTGTTACTAGTTTAAATAGTTGGAATAATTATTATTTTTAAACAGAAAATGTATTTGAAATGTTTGTTCAATTTTAAACATGTTTTATATTGAAGGTTTTTCCTAATTCGAAATCATTTGAAATGTATTTGAAAAAACATTTTGAAAAAGTATTTAAACGGGACAGGGAAAAAAATGGCGGCGGGACAGGTAAAAGACCCCCTTTTGCCCCGCTTGGTGTTACCAACCGGGGCAAAAGGCCCCACCTATATAACCCCGGGCGGAGCGACCCTCCCGGGGCAAACCCGCAGAAACGCCTAAGTCCCTTGAAGACGAAATCCCCAACGACGCCGTCAGGCTGCCGGATTTTCGCCGCCAGAGATCCTCGCCACCCTCCGCGTCGCCAGTGCCCCTCCGCGGAGCTCGTGCCCCTCCGCGCCCCCCATGTCGTGCCTCCGCGCGCGCCCATCTCCACGCCGCCTGCCACTGTCTCCGGCGCCGCCCATGCCCTTCACTCTCTCGTCCCGCCGCCCATGCCCCTCCGCGCCCTCGTCGCCTCCGACGCCGTGCCCTCCGACTCGAGGTGAGAGCGCCGCCGCCGGCCGGCCGCGCGCGTGCGGTGGTTTTTTTTAACCACTATTCTTTTAGTGTTAATTAGTACAGTTACTAATTAGGGAATTAGTTAACACTTTTTAGTGTTAATTAGTTATGAGTTAAATCAGCGTTAACATTTTTAGCTATTAGGGCATTAGCTATTCGGGTATTAGTGTTAGCATGTTTTAGTACCATTTTTTCTTTTTCTTAGTACAATTAGCAATTAGCTATTTTCTTTTCTTAGTACCATTAGCTATTAGATATAAGTACCTTTACCTATTAAGTTATAAGGTATACCATTAGCTATTAGGTTTTTTCTTTCTTAGTACCATTAGCTATAAGTAATATGGATGAGGCCCACAAACCGATGATTATCCTAAATATACCATTAGCTATAAGTATAACATTAGCTTGTATGTGTCCCCCGCATCGCCATCACGAAGTTCAGGAACCAAGAGGGAACCGAGGGGAACCGAGAGGGAAACGATAGTGACGACGACGAGGGCGACTACGACGACTGCGAGTCAGAGTACTGCAGCCTAGGCAGGAGTATGACTAGCAGATCAGATCTACTGTTGCCTAGTAAACTTGCGACTCGAACGGGGCATAACAGATGTAGCATTCCAGATTATCCATGTCATGTGTGAAAACATTGCAGATCTCTTCCTCTTCTTCTTCCTTGGATGGCGTCTGAATCCCATCAATCAAGAAGAAGAGGGAGAGATCTGCAATGTTTTCACACATGATATGGATAATCTGGAATGCTACATCTGTTATGTCCCGTTTGAGTGGCAACTTTACTCGGCAAGACTCGATCTGATCTGCTAGTCATACTCCTTACTAAAGTGTACTGTTGTGATGATTGTTTAGTGGAATATTATTTTTTCAAGAGAATTTATAACTTACTAAAGTATTTTATCTTCCATTTGTATTAGTTGAGCTATGGACGACAGAGAGGGTGAAGAACAGGTGTTCGCGATAATAGAAGAAAGTACACTCCCCAGTGGACCCTATGACGGTGGAAGTCAAGACGACGGCTCGCGGTACTTGAATGAATCAGGTCAGGGAATGGAGGAAGAAGAGCAATTGCAAGGAACAGATGTGGAACTGGAGAAAACCAGTGATGAACAAGCCTTAGTGAAGGCTGCATCAACATCGCCTAGCAAGACGTCGAAACGAGGCCCAGCTCAAGAGATGAGCTTGAAAGTGCATCTGCGAATCGAGCAAGTCCATCGATCTGGGGAACCTGCTTGGCCCATCAAGATAGTAACTAGGTTTACAAGTCAATGTGGAGTTATTGTTAGGGACATGATCCCAATAAGTACTGAAGAATGGAATGCGCCAGCAAAGGACGAAGACGATCCTGACCATGTGGCAGTTTCATTTGTCTCAGATCGGGCCAAACAACTCATGTTCGACAAGCTGATGAACCATTTCAGTCTTCTAGAATGTGATACCGCGAAGACACAAAAGAAAATGTGCGATGCAGTGATGCGCTGGGCTCTGAAAAAGATGGTCGAGGCTTTTAATGCTTACAAGAAAAGATTATGGAAGGAATATTAGAAGAAAAAAGAAGTCCCAAAATTCGAGGGGCCGCTTGATAAGCATAAGGCACACTGGCCAGCATTTCTGGCGTACAAGGAATGAAAAAAGGGGAAGAAAAGGTCAGCCAAGAATGCGGCAAATGCGGCGAGGAAGGTATATCACCATAAGATGGGTTCAGGTGGCTACAGAGTTGCAGTGCCTAGGTTTTAAAAACTTGAGGAAGATCTGCGAGAGAAGTGCATCATTCCAGGTACTCAGGATTTTCCGTGGAGGTCAAGGAATTGGTTGCTTGGGCATGGGGCGACGTTTGACAAAGAAGGGTACCTTATTATGACTGAAAAATAAAGGTCCCCTTTGCGACACTTGAGAAAGTGTTCAAAGAGGTTAAAGAGGGAGAGTTCAAGCCATATCGAGAGAATGACGAGCTTTCAAAGGCCCTCGGGAATCCAGAACATGGCGGCTGGACACGAGGCAAAGGACGATATCCGTGGTGCTTTGGCTTCAAGCCGAAAGATTGTCTCTTTCCATATAGAAGCCGAGAGAAAGGAAAGATAAAGAAGGAGGCAGCGGTCGTAGAACGGGTTGGTGTCTTGGAAGCCGCAGTGACCATGCAGGAAAAATAGATTAATGAGCTTACTGAATGGCGCTCCCAGACGCAAGACACTACATTCGACGAAACAGACTCATCTCAACGCCGGAGTAGCGTGGCTTCAACGAATGTATCGGCTTCCGGTGCAGTTATGCTTTTTGAAACCCCTGCACAGACGGAGGTCGTGGATGCAATCAAGGAGAAGACAAACTGTGCGCTATACGTGTCGGTCTCAAACATATCCATCAAGGTGGCGGACAGCTAGGCTTTACCTTGTGTAGAGGGTGCGACCTCGCATGACCGTCCGATTACACCTGGATATGCTCGTGTCGGCGTTGATGATGTTCAGCCGGATGGGAGGATAATGCGGCTTGACATTCCCGGAGGTGACAATGTAGAGACACTTGGAGAGGCCGTCAATTCCATCATTCAATGGAAAAAAGAGTGGCATAGTGTTTCCCCCGAGCAGTCTGACGCCACCACCACCACCTACTTCTCCGAGACGCAGACCACCGCCAGCACAAGCACCTACTTCTCCGAGACGCAGTCCACCGCCGCCACCACCGCCACCTACTTCTCCGAGACGCAGCCCGGCTCAATCATCGCCAGCACACGTCAACGCCATGGACGTTAGCAGCCCAAGTCCGGCTCGATCTCCGATGCCTGAGCCGACTCCGCCGCCCACTAAGTCCTCTAAGTGGAAGGCTGCTGCCTCTAAGTCTTCCCCGAAGAAGAAACGTCCTACGAAGAAGAAAGCCAAGAAGCTGCCGGAAAAGTTGGCTTACCATATGAATGACGAGGAGACCGACGAGTGGGTGACTACGGACACGAAACGTCAGATGGCTTTGTGGGGAAAGAGAACCTCGGAGCCGCCAAAGGAACCAATAGATCCGACTGTAAAGAAGCACTTCAAGAATATGTTGGAGATTCCATCCCAAGTTAAGATGAATCTGCCATCTGACTATGATCGCGGATTAACGATGACTTATGACAAAGTCAAGAAGGCGGGGAGAACAATTCTCCAGCTCGAGAAGCAGCCACAACAATTGCCCCCCCCCCGGCTCAAGGTGCCGGACACTGTACAGACTCCCTACAATCAAGTTGATCAGGAAGAAGCTGAGAGGTTTGCCAGAGATTGTGGTATAACAGTTGACCAACTCCTAGGCCAATCCGACAACTTCGAACCGGCTGAATTGGCATGGTAATATGAGTTAGGGAAGTCTCTCGTCAAACATGATCAGCTCAACTCTTTGACAACATTCAAGCGCAAACTGCATACGTGGTACATCCAAACCGCCAATGAGGGTCTAGACCAAGTAATGCTGAAAATTAGAGAACATGGTTACCTCCGCGATGACTCGATCTTTATTGATTTTGAAGATCTTTTTTTCTTCTATAATCTAGACGCCCTCGACAAATCGATCATCAACACCTATTGTCTGTAAGTATCTACCTCACCTAGTTTGATAATTGCTTCTTATATATATTATCCTCACTGCATGATATATTTTATGCATGATGAAGATTCTGGAATGTAATGGAAATGGTGGCATTGGGTTCATTGACCCATATATCATCAATGATTACGTTTTAGTAAAATTCCCTGAAGAGACGGAGGATAACATAGTTATGTTTTTGAGGAAACAATTTCACTGTAGTGAAATACTATTTCCTTACAGACAAGAGTGAGTGTTACTGTCTTATGCATATTCCTTCACATTTCTATTTTGCTAAGTCGGTGTTAAGTGTAATTGATGAGTTATGCATGACTATGTATATAATCTCGTGTGCAGTTTTCACTGGATTCTTTTCAACATTCACGTTGACACTGGAATAGTTGATCTCATGGACTCTATGGATAAAGGCCAAAAGGAGTACAAGCCCATTATTTCAATGCTCACAAAGTAAGTTCAGTCGTTGTCGCACTAAATCGTCCCCTTTTGTTTAGTCATTATCGTACGATGACCCATATATTCTTTTTTATTTCCCGGACAGGGCTTGGAAGCGGTTCAGGAAGCAACAACCCGGTTTAATAGAGTTGAATATGAGATTTGACACACTCATCGTAAGTAGTACTTTCTACAGTCCCGCATATCTCTTTAATTCATTAAGCATTATTTGACTCAATTATATTTCTCGTAAAGTGCCCTCAGCAGCCACAGGGAACAAATTTATGTGGCTTCTATGTCATGGAGAACATAAGGACAACCGTGAATGAGCGGTTGGGTGGAACGACAAATATAATGCTCCACGATCTCCAGAGGGAGCTCCTACCGGCAGACCGCTTAGATGCACTACAAGAGGAATTTGCGGGTTTTCTGCTGAAGGAGGTCATAGCTAAAAATGTAAAATTGCATTGTTAAGTATAAACAATGATCTCAATGTGTATAACTCTATTCGGATGTAATGATCTAATTGAGATAAATGTAATTATCTTTTGATGATATCAATGCATGCAATAATTTTTATGATGATTACTGTCGATGTGCAAAAAATATGTCATTTACAGCCTCATCGAAAAGAAAACAACATAGAAATAACACCCCAAAAACAGCCCCAAAAAGAAACATGTCAAAGCTCTGCCGCGGCAGAGAAACTTTTGCCCCGGTTGGTGTTCCCAACCGGGGTAAAAGGGTGCCTGCCTGCACACTGCGCAGAGCACACGTGGGCACACATTTACTCCAGTTGGTAACAACCACCAGGTCATTAGGGGGAGCTTTAGCCCGGGTTTGCGAAACCCAGTTGGGCAGCCGGTGCGTAAGCCCCCCCCCCCCCCAAACCGGGGCAAAAAAGCTTCCCTCCACTAGCGCGGACTCCTAGTCATCCAACTACAAACAAATTGACTGTTTGGTTGGAATGATTTCATCGCCACTAGAGCTGCGCTTTTTTTTCCAGGTGAATACCTCCATTGCACCTTTGGTTGGCACGGTTCTTTGTGTTCAAATGGAAAAATCTAGTAATAGATTAGCTAAGGCCGTATTGTAGCGTGGAAGGAGAGTGCTTGTTGATGTCCGCACGAATTTGATCCACACAAGCACAACCCCATCGAGGCGGAGTGTTCATTCTTCCCAGCATAATGTCGAATTTGTCTTAAAAAAAGTTCGGATTTGCTATTTATCTGTCGACTGATTACTTTTCGCCATCTTTCGTTTTTATGTCCGTTGGATGTGTCTTTGCGATTCGTGCTGTTCTGTCATGGAAGACGACTGTTGTACGTGTCCATTTTCGAAGCGTGCGCCGATTTATTTTGTCGGAGCGGTTTTTTCGTTTTTTTTCCGTGTCTATGTTCTCTTCCTCCATTTCGCGAAGGGGGCGGGGAGAAGGCAGAGAGGGGGATGGCGGAGAGGTGGACGGGGAAGCTAGTAGCCGGAGTCTTGGTCGTCGACGGCGGGGGAGGGGGTGAACGGAGGTTTGCTTGCTCGTCGGCAGTGGCAACGGATTTCAGAGGCTTTGCTAGGCCTCGTCCGTTGCGGATCTCCGCTGGGATTTTACAGGTGATTCTCGAACTCACTGAATCGAATCTGCCCCGTTTTTTAGCAGCAGATCGCTGGATGTGTACTGTTGGTTGGCCAACACACTTGATTTGGGAATCGAATCAAATGTTGTTGTGTCCAGAAACGAGCTCGGAAGGGGGATTTCCGTTTCAAATGTGCGCTCTCGAGGGGCCGTGTTTTTGTTTTTCAGCAAGAGGTGGTGGGGGGTAGGAGCTTGTGTGTGTTCTTTGTTTTTGGTAACTAGCTTGGAGTTGTGTGTGTCTTCAGATTGATCTGTGTGTTTTCGTTCGTGATTTCGTCAGTAGTGTTTTTATCTCGTTTTGTTAGGTGTTTTTAGCTTGTTTTGTAGTTGTAATCTGTCTAGAGCTTGCAAAAGGAGGCAGTGATATGGTACAGACTGAATAATGTTTTGTGCAGGTTTAAGGTGTTTTGTGTTTTCGCCCCCAGATTTGTCGTATGATTTTTGACACCCTAGCAGTGAAGACACTCACTAGTGTGCTTTCTTTTTGTCCATCTAGTTGTAGTAGGGAATTGATTTTTTATTGCGAGAAATGCTCAGATGTTTTTTCTCAAGAGGGATTTGTGTTCTCTTCTTTGTCTAGTCATAGCGTAGTGTGTGATCTTCCTGGTTAGTCTGTTGTTTCATTGTTTTGTTTGTGCATCTGTTGGGTGTGATTTTTCTGCTTAATTTTTTTCAGAGAATGGAAAGCATACGTGCAGCTTATGCTGATGATTCATCATCGTCCGAGAAAATTGGAAGAACTGAAGTCAACTTCTACGAAGATGATATAAGTGATGATGGTGATTTTATCTTTTCATCAAAGGTTGAAATTAGTTTTTTATTGTATAAGCAATGTAGTTGTGTTTCTTTTATACTAGGGAATAACCTGCATCAATCAAAATGCTTATAATACACTTGTTTGTTTTATGCGTTACAGGATAAATCCATTCGAGATGCCAAGTTTGACAAAGTTCTTCTCAAGTTTTACATGAGCAATGTAATCCATTTTTTTTTGTTTTTGTCTGCTGTTTTTTTCGGGTTCCGTTTTGTTTTTGGTTTTGGTGGGGTTGATTGGGTGTGAGATTAATTATTTTCACTCAATTCAATGTGCAGAAAGTTAAACAGTTGAGGAGGAAATTAACAACAAACCGGGTTGAAAAGGTTTTTACTCGTCCACGTTTCGGTGTGTTTTATTTTTGTTTTATGATCTTGTTTTTTCTTTGTTACTTGCTGATATTTCCGTCCCTTTTTTTGGTGTATGGTTTATGTATGTAGGTGAAAAGACAACATGTTGAGACAAATGAGGAATCTACTATATTTACTTGGTATTCAGATAAATGCTTTTGTTCAGTTGCTAAGAGTCTAACTCAACATCAATTTGAAGTGATCAAAAAAATTGGTGCTGATTGTTTCTTGAAGTTTGAGAAAACGGAAGTGCCGCTTAGGTTTGTGAAATGGATTGCTGGAAAATTTGACACATGCACCTCAGAGATCCAGTTAGGAAAGAATTTCATCCCTGTCACGAAAGAAACAATCCATAACATCCTCCAGTTTCCAATGGACGGTCTAGAGATTGTAGCAGATAGGGAAGCTGGGCGTAATTTCATCCTAACACATTTCAGAGTCAAAACCATTCCTCATGTGACTTTCTTCGGGAACAAGCTTAGGTCACAAGAAAATTTAACTGACGAGGACATCTCCATTTCCTTCATGTGTGTTGTTTTCCAAAGCTTTCTCTGCCCCAACTCCAGTCTTCAACCAAGTTCAGAATACTTACACATTTTTAGAGATCCAAAGTCTTTCAGGAAGTTTGATATAGCAAAATTTGTGTACGATTGGCCTGTTATGAGTATCAAGAAATTCCGCAAAGCTACAAAACTGGCTGCAAGGAGACAGATAACACTTGGAGGAAACCATTACATCCTAGCGGTAAGTGTTTCCAAATTCTTTTTTGCCTTTTCTCTGTTTTTTTTGTTTTTGTTCTTTGTCCTTTTTACTTTTTCTCTGGGTTTTTTCATGCTTTTCGGTTTGATAAACTTACTCCTTCACTTGTGTATGTTTTTTATCTATATTTTTGGAGGTTGATTATCTCGATAATGTAGATTTTGGGCTCAAAGCACTGCTTGATGTTGTACCCCGAGTACTAGTGTGGAAAGGAAACAGAATAAGAGACTATGCAGATCTAGACAAGTATAGTGGCAATTCATACGGGAAGAGACCGATGAAGCGATTGTCTTACAAAGCTAATTATCAGGTTTGGTTTTCTACTCTCTATTAATTCTAAAAAAATCGCCAAACAAATTTGCTTGAACTTTTTAATCATTGTAACTTTGTTTTGCTATTGTTTTTCTTTAATTTTGTAAGGTGACCATTCTGATTCTAAAGACCCAGGCGGTATTATTGGTAACGACGAAACTTATGTGAATCAATTTACCAGCAAGTTGAGCAAAATGTTTGTGCACAGGCTAAGCGTTGAGGTACATTGAATATTCCTTTTTAGTGTATAGTTTTTTATGTGTAGAAAATTAACTTTACTTTCATTTATATGTGTAGCAAATTAAATATATTTCAAAGGTAGTAGAGACAAAAGCCTCGAGAAACCTCCTGGATTCCAAGAGTGGTGTGAAAGCGTCATATGCGATGTGTTGAGAAGCATATACGTTGAGAACAATAACTGGAATTCAATAGATGCATAGGAATCAACTCCAGTTATTGAATCAATTCATCCGGGAGAACCATGTTGTCCAAGCCCTACACTGAATATTTTCTGCAATGAATATTTCAGAAAGGATTCTCTAGGTGAAGCTACTGAACTGCGAATAATGTTATTTCGGACTTACTTATTTATTTTTTTTCCTTTATTTTCTTTTATGTTTGCTTGTTGTTCTGTTTTCATCTTATGTCATTTCTGTTATATCATTTTTTTCAGATATTGACTCTAGTTTAAGTAGGGGGAAACAAGCATCAGGTAAATACCAATGGCTGTCAAGTATGTTGAATACATGAAGAATTGAATTGGAAGCAAGAAAAATATCAGTTGAATAGAAACCAGAAGTATGATATGAAGTATTGACGTCAACTGGGATTTTTGATGGAAAGAACACCCCACAAGAAATTGAAGAAGATGCGCCAAGTATGTTTTATCTTTTTTAAACCCCTTAACATGCTTTTATATTCTTCATTTTTTTTTGTTGGCAACATTTTTGGTGGGGTATACTGTAAGGTTTCTTATTTTGTTTTTTTTCGTATTCCTCTGTTCAAAACAGAACATGCTGGACCTACCCCCAAACAGCACTATTAATGTTGCGCACTCATACCAAATTCCATCAGGTAATCAAAACCTTATGAAATTGTTTTTTTTTTCAGTTTTCCCAGCATGTTTGAATTGTATTGTTTTTTTCAAAAACAGAATCACCAAAGATGGGAGTTCATCGAAGAGCAAAGGAAACAGTTGTTGATTGTCAGCATTCAAAGAGCACAAGCACCAGGGAAACAGGAAAGCACCAAGCAAATAAAGTTACAATATCACCCATCGTGCCCATTAAACTGAACGATGTTTTCCATGAAGAGGTTTATCTCTAAACTATGAATCTTGTTTCTTTAGTATTTCCCTGCTAAACTCTGATGTTTGTTCTCTTTTTTTTGTATCACATGATGCAATGTAGAACAGTATAAAGAGCTGAAACATAGAGTCAATAGAATTCTTCAAGGAGAAAATGGTTGAAAACCCAATCAAATGTATTGGTTGTCTCGTTCGCAATTAGAGCATAAGCAAACAAAGTTTTTTTTCGCATGAGAAGAAATACCGACAAACGGAGCAAATGGTAAATTGTACTCCCTCCGTTCCACAATATAAGATGTTTTAGACATTTTCCACATTCACATATACACACATGTATCTAGACATGTTTTAGTTTATATGCCCACTCATTTTAGTACGAATCTAGACAACATGTGGAACACCTAAAACATCTTATATTATGGAACAGAGGGAGTACTTGTTTGTCAAAAATGTAGTGTCAAAGCTAACACATTCACCACATTGCTTATAACTCATCCTGCACCTTTTAACTGTCCAGAATATGCTTCTAATTTTGTCTTCAGTGTCAAGTTCAAATGAGTAGTAAAAACCAGGAGTTTCTGCTTTTTTTTCTGTTGAAAATGTTCACAACTTCCATCATGTCGGTGTTGTGCATCTCATGATTTATTTTAGTTCCAAAATTGCTCACATGCTTCTTATCATAAGGCAGCATTGCAACACCTCCTCTAATGTAGGCCAAGATAGCTACAATTTTCCTCGTTGGGTTGTTTGTCCTTTTTAAGGTCTGTATCAAATCTTTTTCTTGCTCAGACATATATGTATGCGCACGGAAGAACCTGCTCTTTGGTGACAATTCATGATTGTGTTCCAAATTTAACCTAGTAATTTCCTAGTGTCCTCCCTTTTCAGTTACAACCATTTCACACTTGGAGTCAGTCCTTTCTATGACAGTGCTCTGTCTCTGCGGCACAAGTTGCTCTCTTGGCACTTCATTAGTTTTAGCATGCATGTTACACTTCATAGTGTATCTTGTCACCTCATTTTTCCTTTTCTTGTTGATTGTTTTGTACTGCGAAACAATTATAGGAGAGAAGCCAGCTACACTGGAGTAGAAATTGAAAAATTCCTGCGACTCCTCTTTTGATTTGAATTTTTGTCTCAAGTGAGGTTTCAATTGGCTCTCAATGTTGTAAGTGTTCCCCTCTGCTGCTGCTTCTTCCTCATTGGACAGGAAGTGTTCGATGTCTTCTTCATTTAAGAATTCTTGATCATCTTCACCTGCTGCATGTCCTGCACTGTCTTCTTTCGTTCTCCCAGAATTATCCTCATGGTCTGATACTGTTCTGTCATTCCGTGGAAACAAGTTTTCATGCTCACTTCCAGAGTCATTGTTATACATGCTTTCAGGGCCATCGCGAGGACTTCTTGAAACCTTTTCAGCCCAAGGACTTTCAACTTCAGGTGGATCTGCAGCACATGGTTGTTGAATCTACAGAGGAATAAAAGGCATCGAATATGTCAGGTTTTCATAACAATTTTATTTTTTGCTTTTGCATTTCTGTTCATCAGAAAAGTTATTTTTGTTCTCGGCAAAACACAAACCTGATCGATATGAATGTTATCAAACAGGTTTGCAACAGTTTTAGTTACATCAACATCTCCCATGTTTTCATGTTGAATATGCTCCTGCCGGACACCCTTAGAAACAAAAAGTTAGTTTTGCTATTCAGTTTTTGTGGCAGGAGGGGGGAGGATAAGAGGGGAGTTGTGTTTTGGTTTTTTTTGCGGAAAATGGAAAATACCATGAGAGCTTTATCTTCACTATTTTGACCAAAGGGAACATTTTCTGGAAAGGAGAAATCCTGATATGCTATGCCACCTGTCAACAGACCTAAGTACGAGAAGTTTCCCTGCAAGGGTTAACATTTTTGTTAGTGAGGCATAAATGGTAAATAAATTGTGATGGAAATACAAAACTCATAGAACTCTAATGTGTAACCTCATTATCCACGTCATCTTGACTGCCCAAGTTGATCATATCTTGCAACAATTGTGTGAAACATCCCCCCTGCATAAGAACAATAGAAATCTGCTAGATTAATTTGCAGCAAATCCACCCCAAGAATTTTTTGATCCACAAGACAGTGAAAATCAGAGTATTGTTATCTTCTTTTGTTCAAGTAGCCTTTTTATCTGTTTTACAGTGAAAAATAATAACAATTACACGAAAACACAAACCCGTAAAAGTAGTTATGTAAATATGTAAGCTTGCATATTTTGTTTTTTCATGAATTTCTTTTGTTACAGTGTAACAACATATGAATTACACGAAACCCCCAACCCGTAAAACTAATGATCGAATTCTGTAAGCATGCATATATTTCTTTTTCTTCATACTTTTTGTAGCATCTTCTACAGTGAAACAGTATTTCAATTACACGAAACCCCAAACCGTAAAACTAGTCATCGAATTTTGTAAGCTTGCATATTTTCTTTTCTTTAGAATTTTTTAAACCCCTTAATTTACAGTGAAACAGGATAACAATTACACAAACCCCCAACTTGTAAAACTAGTCATCGAATTATGTAAGCTTGCTTATTTTGATTTCTTCAGATTTTTGTAAACCCCTTTATTTTACAGCGAAACAGGATAACAATTACACAAACCCCCAACCTGTAAAACTAGTCATCGAATTATGTAAGCTTGCTTATTTTGATTTCTTCAGATTTTCTAAAGCTTTTTACAGTGAAACACCATAGCAATTACACGAACCCCAAACCCGTAAGACTAGTCATTGAATTATGTAAGTATGTATATTTTGATTTGTTCAGATTTTTTTAAAGCTTTTTACAGTGAAACACCATAACAATTACACGAACCCCAAATCCGTAAGACTAGTCATTGAATTATGTAAGTATGTATATTTTTTTATTTTTACAACATTACTTCAAAACATAATAATTACATCGACACACTGAAATAATTACATGTTACCACCAGCCGTAAATTTACATATCGAACTATGTAAGCTTTTTTATGTTCTTTTTTCTTACAACGAAACAATCTGATAACCCAACCCTTAAAATTAGTTAGCGAAGTATGTAAGCATGGTGATTTTCTTTTCTTAAGCCTTTTTAATTTTTTTTACAGTGAAACAACATAACAATTACACGAACCCCGCAACCGTAAATTTAGGTATCAAACTACGTAAGCATGACTATTTTCGTTTCTTCCAATTTTTTTAACATTTTTGACAGCGCAAACCCATAAAATTTACATGAAAACACCAACTATATTCTCCAGCCTCACAGTAGAGAATATTCCTCTATTATTTTTTTGGAACAGACTGTGGATAACGCTGATACACCGACATTAATAATATCTGATACACTGAAAGTAAATGTTAACTGAAAGTACTGACAGATATCTTCCCTACTCTGATACCCTGAAAGTATTAAGACACTGAGACACTGACACTATTAATATCAAAACAGAGGAGCAGAAACCACTTGGGTCTCATGTTAACTGAATTTTTTTGTCATCATCGCAGTGCTGCAGTATATGAAGCAGGGTTTTCTCTGTATACACCAGTGTTTCAGTGATGCTTTGCTTTTTTTGCAGTCAAAACAGCGAGTGGTCCAGGAGTTTCTCTATTTAAATACAACCTTTATTGCTGCCCTTTACTACCGAATTCATGCATTCAACATCTATTTTTAGCCCATGCAGTTACTCCCTGTTGATCGAGATTTTAATGGGTTATACTAAATAGGGAAATGGTGCATACAACAATCTATATATAGGCCCCCCATCTACCTTCTTCCTCAGTCTAACAAGCTATCTTTCTTTCTCTCTATCTTTTCTTGTTCACTGAGTAGTGAGCAGTTTAGTTTGTCAAAGGTACAAATTCAACTTGTGCGAAGCTCGCTCTTTATTTTTGGTGGAAGTTTATGTACTTTTTGTGGTCAGATTTGTTATACCTTTGATTTTTTTTTGGCAGATGGCATGCGACTATTGTGGAACTAATGCCGGGATCTGCAATGGGAGGAGTAGTGTCAGCGAGCCTTTTAACGTGCATCTCTCTCAAGATTTCAACAAGTTCATGGTGAATTTTTGCCTTTGTTGTTTGATTCTTTTTTCTCACTGTAAACTCATTCTTTTGTTACATAAGTTTGTAAATCTGTTTTGTATTTTTACACAGATTGTGCCCTGCCATGTAGAAAACTCATTTCAGAGGAACACCGGCAATGTGATCCTCGTGCAAGCTCTTGTAGGTAATGAGTACTACTTTAATATCAGGACCAAACCTGGACAACCAACTCGCTTAAGGGGAAATGGTTATCAAAACTTTATAGCTGATTACGGCATGACTGTGGGAGACCAAGTCACATTCTACATGGCTGGGCGTCCTGAAAAAATTCCTATTTTTCCATATTCATTTAATGGAGATGCAAAGAACCGTGTTATACGTATTTTTTTGTTATTGCTTATTTTTCTTCTTTTCATATATATAAAACCCTCTTACTAATTTTTCGTTTGTTTATAACAAATTTCTATATTTTTAACAGTTGATAACGCAACAGTTATAATTTGCAACTCAAAAACATCCTTCATCCCACTTGAGTTAACCAGAATACCATTCTGAGCTGTTATATTTTTTGAGTTGCAAATTATAACTGTTGCATTCTCAGCTGTTAAAAATATAGAAATTTGTTATAAACAAACGAAAAATTAGTAAGAGGGTTTTATATATATGAAAAGAAGAAAAATAAGCAATAACAAAAAATACCTATAACACGGTTCTTTGCATCTCCATTAAATGAATATGAAAAAATAGGAATTTTTTCAGGACGGCCAGCCATGTAGAATGTGACTTGGTCTCCCACAGTCATGTCGTAATCAGCTATAAAGTTTTCATAACCACTTCCCCTTAAGCGAGTTGGTTGTCCAGGTTTGGTCCTGATATTAAAGTAGTACTCATTACCGCAAGGGTCTTGCACCAGGATCACATTGCCGGTGTTCCTCAGAAATAAGTTTTCTACATGGCAGGGCACAATATGTGTAAAAAAACAGATTTACAAACTTATGTAACAAAAGAATGAGTTTACTGTGAGGAAAAAGAATCAAACAACAAAGGCAAAAATTCACCATGAACTTGTTGAAATCTTGAGAGAGATGCATGTTAAAAGGCTCGCTGACACTACTCCTCCCATTGCAGATCCCGACATTAGTTCCACAATAATCGCATGCCATCTGCCAACAAAAAAGCAAAGGTGTAACAAATCTGACCACAAAAAGTACATAAACTTCCACCAAAAATAAAGAGCGAGCTTCGCACAAGTTGAATTTGTACCTTTGACAAACTAAACTCCTCAGTACTCAGTGGACCAGAAAAGATAGAGAGAAAGAAAGATAGCTTGTTAGACTGAGGAAGAAGGTAGATGGGAGGCTATATATAGATTGTTGTATGCACCATTTCCCTATTTAGTATAACCCATTAAAAGCTAGATCAAGAGGGAGTAACTGCATGGGCTAAAAATAGATGTTGAATGCATGAATTCGGTAGTAAAGGGCAGCAATAAAGGTTGCATTCAAATAGAGAAACTCCTGGACCACTCGTTGTTTTGACTGCAAAAAAAAGCAAAGCATCACTGAAACACTGGTGTATAGAGAGAAAACCATGCATCATATACTGCAGCACTGTGATCATGACAAAAAAAAATTCAGGTAACATGAGACCCCAGTGGTTTTCTGCTCCTTTGTTTTGATATTAATAGTGTCAGTGTTTTAGTGTCTCAGTACTTTCAGGGTATCAGAGTAGGGCAGATATCTGTCTGTACTTTCAGTAATCAGCTATAATGTTTTCATAACCATTTCCCACAGTCATGCCATAATCAGCTATAAAGTTTTCATAACCATTTCCCCTTAAGCGAGTTGGTTGTCCAGGTTTGGTCCTGATATTAAAGTAGTACTCATTACCGCAAGGGGCTTGCACGAGGATCACATTGCCGGTGTTCCTCTGAAATGAGTTTTCTACATGGCAGGGCACAATCTGTGTAAAAAACAAAACATATTTACAAACTTATGTAACAAAAGAACGAGTTTACAGCGAGAAAAAAGAATCAAATAACAAAGGAAAAAATTCACCATGAACTTGTTGAAATCTTGAGAGAGATGCACATTAAAAGGCTCGCTGACACTACTCCTCTCATTGCAGATCCCGGCATTAGTTCCACAATAATCGCATGCCATATGCCAACAAAAAAGCAAAGGTATAACAAATCTGACCACAAAATGTACATAAACTTTCACCAAAAATAAAGAGCGAGCTTCGCACAAGTTGAATTTGTACCTTTGACAAACTAAACTGCTTAGTACTCAATGAACCAGAAAAGATAGAGAGAAAGAAAGAAAGATAGCTTGTTAGACTGAGGACGAAGGTAGATGGGGGGCTATATATAGATTGTTATATGCACCATTTTCCTATTTAGTATAATCCATTAAAAGCTGGATCAAGAGGGAGTAACTGCATGAGCTAAAAATAGATGTTGAATGCATGAATTCGATAGTAAAGGGCATCAATAAAGGCTGTATTCAAATAGAGAAACTCCTGGACCACTCGTTGTTTTGACTGCAAAAAAAAGCAAAGCATCACTGAAACACTGGTGTATACAGAGAAAACCCTGCATCATATACTGCATCACTGTGATGATGACAAAAAAATTCAGTTAACATGAGACCCAAGTGGTTTTCTGCTCCTCTGTTTTGATATTAATAGTGTCAGTGTTTCAGTGTCTCAGTACTTTCAGGGTATCAGAGTAGGGCAGATATCTGTCAGTACTTTCAGTTAACATTTACTTTCAGTGTATCAGATATTATTAGTGCCGGTGTATCAGCGTTATCCACAGTCCGGTCCCAAAAAATAATAGAGGAATATTCTCTACTTTGAGGCTGGATTATATAGTTGGTGTTTTCATGTAAATTTTATGGGTTTGCGCTGTCAAAAAGGTTAAATAAATTGGAAGAAAAGAAAATATTCATGCTTACGTAGTTTGATAACTAAATTTACGGTTGCGGGGTTCGTGTAATTGTTATGTTGTTTCACTGTAAAAAAAAGTTAAAAAGGCTTAAGAAAAGAAAATCACCATGCTTACATACTTCGCTAACTAATTTTACGGGTTGGGTTATCAAATTGTTTCTTTCTAAAAAAAAGATAACAAAGCTTACATAGTTCGATATGTAAATTTACGGTTGGTGGTAACATGTAATTATTTCAGTGCGTTGCTGTAATTATTATGTTTTCAAGTAATGTTGTAAAAAAAATACATACTTACATAATTCAATGACTAGTCTTACGGGTTTGGGGTTCGTGTAATTGTTATGGTGTTTCACTGTAAAAATATTTAAAAAAACTGAAGAAATCAAAATATACATACTTACATAATTCAATGACTAGTCTTACGGGTTTGGGGTTCGTGTAATTGTTATGGTGTTTCACTGTAAAAAGCTTTAAAAAAATCTGAAGAAATCAAAATAAGCAAGCTTACATAATTCGATGACTAGTTTTACAGGTTGGGGGTTTGTGTAATTGTTATCCTGTTTCACATTAAAATAAAGGGGTTTAAAAAAACCTGAAGAAATCAAAATAAGCAACCTTACATAATTCGATGACTAGTTTTACAGGTTGGGGTTTGTGTAATTGTTATCCTGTTACACTGTAAAATTAAGGGGTTTAAAAAAATTCTAAAGAAAAGAAAATATGCAAGCTTACAAAATTCGACGACTAGTTTTACGGTTTGAGGTTTCGTGTAATTGATATATTGTTTCACTGTAAAAGATACTACAAAAAGTATGAACAAAAAGAAATATACGCATGCTTACAGAATTCGATCATTAGTTTTACGTTTCGTGTAATTCATATGTTGTTACACTGTAAAAAAAGAAATTCATGAATAAAACAAAATATGCAAGCTTACATATTTACATAACTACTTTTACGGGTTTGTGTTTTCGTGTAATTGTTATTCTTTTTCATTGTAAAACAGATAAAAAAGCTACTTGAACAAAAGAAGATAACAATACTCTGATTTTCACTGTCTTGTGGATCAAAAAATTCTTGGGGTGGATTTGCTGCCAAATTAATCTAGCAGATTTCTATTGTTCTTATGTAGGGGGAATGTTTCACACAATTGTTGCAAGATATGATCAACTTGGGCAGTCAAGATGACGTGGATAATGAGGTTACACCTTAGAGTTCTATGAGTTTTGTATTTTCATCACAATTGATTTACCATTTATGCCTCACTAACAAAAATGTTAACCCTTGCAGGGAAACTTCTCGTACTTAGGTCTGTTGACAGGTAGCATAGCATATCAGGATTTCTCCTTTCCAGAAAATGGTCCCTTTGGTCAGAATAGTGAAGATAAAGCTTTCATGGTATTTTCCATTTTCCGCAAAAAAACAAAACACAACTCCCCTCTTATCCTCCCCCTCCTGCCACAAAAACTGAATAGCAAAACTAACTTTTTGTTTCTAAGGGTGTCCAGCAGGAGCATATTCAACATGAAAATAGGGGAGATGTTGATGTAACTGCAACTGTTGCAAACATGTTTGATAACATTCGTATCGATCAGGTTGGTGTTTTGCCGAGAACAAAAATATCTTTTCAGATGAATAGAAATACAAAAGCAAAAAAATAAAATTGTTATGAAAATCAGACATATTCGATGCCTTTTATTCCTCTGTAGATTCAACAACCATGTGCTGCAGATCCTCCTGAAGTTGAAAGTCCTTGGGCTGAAAAGGTTTCAAGAAGTCCTCGTGATGGCCCTGAAAGCATGTATAACAATGACTCTGGAAGTGAGCATGAAAACTTGTTCTCACGGAATGACAGAACAGAATCAGGCCATCAGGATAATTCTAGGAGAACGAAAGAAGACAGTGCAGGACATGCAGCATGTGAAGATGATCAAGAATTCTTAAATGAAGAAGACATCGAACACTTCCTGTCCAATGAGGAAGAAGCAGCAGCAGAGGGGGACACTTACAACATTGAGCGCCAATTGAAACCTCACTTGAGACAAAAATTCAAAACAAAAGAGGAGTCGCAGGAATTTTTCAATTTCTACTCCAGTGTAGCTGCTTCTCCCCTATAATTGTTTCGCAGTACAGAACAATCAATAAGAATAGGAAAAATGAGGTGACAAGATACACTATGAAGTGTAACATGCATGGTAAAACTGATGAAGTGCCAAGAGAGCAACTTGTGCCGCAGAGACAGAGCACTGTCATAGCAAGGACTGACTGCAAGTGTGAAATGGTTGTAACTGAAAAGGGAGGACACTCGGAAATTACTAGGTTAAATTTGGAACTCAATCATGAACTGTCACCAAAGAGCAGGTTCTTCCGTGCGCATAAATATATGTCTGAGCAAGAAAAGATTTGATACGGACATTAAAAAGGACAAACAACCCAACGAGGAGAATTGTAGCTATCTTGGCCTACATTAGAGGAGGTGTTGCAATGCTGCCTTATGATAAGAAGCATGTGAGCAATTTTGGAACTAAAATGAATCGTGAGATGCACAACACCGACATGATGGAAGTTGTGAACATTTTCAACAGAAAACAAGCAGAAACTCCTGGTTTTTACTACTCAATTGAACTTGACTCTGAAGACAAAGTTAGAAGCATATTCTGGACAGTTGAAAGGTGCAGGATGAGTTATGAGTAATGTGGTGAATGTGTTAGCTTTGACACTACATTTTTGACAAACAAGTACAATTTACCATTTGCTCCGTTTGTCTGTATTTCTTCTCATGCAAAAAAAACTTTGTTTGCTTGTGCTCTAATTGTGAACGAGACAACCAATACATTTGAGTGGGTTTTCAACCAATTTCTGGTAGCTTTGTATGGAGTTCCACAAAGGTCAATTATAACCGATCAGGACAAAGCAATGCAAGTGTCCATTGGGAGAGTTTTCCCTGATGCGGTGCACAAAGTTTGTTTGTTTCATGTTAAGAAGAAAGCAGAAGAAAAGATAGGTCCATGTTTCCAAGCCAATGAAGGGTTGTACGAAGAATTTCAAGATATCGTTGATAACAGTCTCACAGTAGAAGAATCTGAAGCTTTGTGGCAGCAAATGATACAGAAATACCAAGTTCAGCATATAAAATACTTTAACACTATGTGGAAAGCGAGAGAAAAATTTGTTCCTGTATACTTCAAGGACAAATTTTTTCCTTTCATTCAGACAACAGCTCGCAGTGAAGGGATGAATGCTCTTTTCAAACTAGGGGTTGGTGCAAAATTCAGCATTATCAGTTTCCCCCGGGAGTACCAAAATATTCTTGATTTTATTCAAGATAATGAGGACCATCTTGATCACACAGTACGCACAAAGAAAGTTCCAACAGACAAGTATTGGTCGAATCTATACATAGAAAGGCAGTCACACCACCCCTACAACCTCAGTATATTCAGAAAATTCCAATGGAAATTGGAAGACACAACAAGACTATAGTTGCTTGAGTTTGAAAAGGAGAAAGTTTACCTAGTTAAACAGGATGAAAACTACCTACTCAAAGAACACAGAACAAGAATTTACCTTGTACAAGTTGATGCCAAAGAGAAGGATTATTCTTGCATCTGTTGTGGCTTTCAGAAAGATGGGATTCTCTGTTCCCATATATTGAAAGTTATGATCCACTTGAATGTACCTGAGATACCATAGAAATACTTTATAGACAGGTGGAGGAAAAAAATACAAGAAAGTATCCACTACTCAATGGATGTGTGAACCAATCCAGGGAGAAAGTCCTACTCTGAGGTATAATATGCTTTCAAAGCGGCTTGTGCGTGTGGCTTCAAATGCTTCAAAAACAAAAACAAAAATAAAAAGTGAATATCTGTTACAAGAAATGATTAGGATTGAAAAGGTTATGGCTGAAATGGACACTGAGCAAGAAGTGGTTGTACCTTTTTCAAGTACTTCTACTCGCACGGTCACCCATGTGCCATCTGCTGGAGATTCTGACAAGAGTTCAGCAAACATTCAATTGCAAGATCCAGATGTCTCGAACACAAAGGGAAGACCTAGGATGTTGACTATAAGGGAGGAAATTAGGAAAATCAAATTCTACTCTTGTACCCACTGTGGTTCTAATGCGCACACAAAAAAGAATTGCGACAACCTTGACAAGGAGTATAATCTTCCTCGAAAGCATCGATCAGCGGCTAAAACCCCAAGATACCAGAAGAAAGGTACCAATCTACATAAAATTCTACACAGTTCTTTGTTTGTCATTTTAAAAGAGAAATAAAAACTGTTTGCGTTGTTCTTTTATACTTTCAGCTGACATGGGAAATAAAAAGAATCAAATAGACCAAGAAGGAACAACCGTTGAATGACAAGAACCCAAAAGTAAGAGGAGAACAAAACAAAAGGCAACAAGCAACAACCTGGAACAGGGACACGACATTGACGAAAATCTCTGAAGAAGTGGGAAAAACTAAGAATATGTACTTCAAAGTAATTTCTGTATGGATGATTAAAGAAAAAACAACCAAGCTATTGCATAATTTGTATTGTGTTTTTCATTTTGTTATGTAATTTTCTGAATTACTTGCCGTTCAGCAGACTACCACCCCCGCCCCGATATTAATTGAAATGAACAGACTCTTACGAGATAGATATTAGGTATCTGGAATCCTCATCATTTTTTCCTGTATTAGGGAGTTTTTGTGTGAACAAAAATGTCTTGTACTAAATCTTACTGCTGTAAGCAAAAAATGTTGAAAATACTACACCGCTAAAAAATAAGACAAACCAACTTGTCAAAGTTTTACTTAAAAAAACATGGATGCTTGAAAAAATTTAAGCTATGAACTCTTAATTTAAATGGATCAAAATGATAGCACGAAAGACAAAAGAATCCGTGACCAAAAGCAAATCAATAAAAAAAGCAAAAGAAATTGGAAATCATGAAGAAGCAATTTAACTCAAGTGCATAGAAAAAACTAAACTCTCTTGTGACAATGTAGTGTATCAGAACACCACGCCTGTCAAAACTCCTAGGCAAATTTGTTTCCTAACAGTGGCGGCATAAAATAAAAACAGCAAACCTTGCTGCAAAAACCGTATAAAGTCTACATGTAAATTTTGTGAACCACAATTGAAAACTAAAACACTACAGGATTTCCTAATTACATATTCTAACTATCACTTTGTGAACTGAAATCTTGCAAGATTCTCCTTTTTGGGTCAAGCCACTGTCTGCTTCCCTTCTATGCTTCCTCCTTTTTCTACATTCCCACCTGTAAGAAAAAAGGGTATTGCTAATGTAAAAAAAATAAGATAAAACTGACAAACGTAGAGAAGATTAATTCAGTGCAAAGGGGAAATTATAAATCATACGTCGCCAAAAAACTCAGAGACTACTGTTTTGTCCAGAGTGTTGAATTTGCTGAAGTAGATTTGATTTGCGAACTTTATCCTCAAATTCAGGATGTCTTCTTTTGAAAATATGTTGTGTAGCTGAGCTCTAGGGTCCCATATTTCCATTATCTTCATGTTAAAAACTCCACAATCATCACTGTCGAAAATCGAAAAATATCAACTAGGGGTCAATGAGGAGAATAAAAAAACTGTCGATTATAGGTACATAAAGTATTAGGAGGTTGAGAATAACAATATTTTCCTGTAGAAAAAATATGGGCATACTAAAACAGTAAACAAAAAATTGAAAATAGGCTTGTACCAAATTGTGTCTGACGAAACAGTTGTAGATACAAAATGCACATGCAAGAACCCAAAAAACTTACGCATTATTTTACCTTGGCACAGAAGGGTCGATAATTTGAAATGTGTTGAAGTCAATTGGTTTAGTCATTTGGGGCCCTACAAGTATATTCCACAGAAGCACAAAGTTGTTCACCTAAGCAAAATTAAAAAAAAAGTTCATCAAATTAGACATGTGGGAGGTAAAAAACAAAACAACAACAACCTTGATTGAATTAGATAGTTAAGAAATCAACACTGTACACAGTAAAAACACAAAAAGAAAGTCCTGAAAAAACAACTCACTAGAGTGTTGTCGATTCCTTGATGGAACTGTGACTTCGAATCATACAATGAATCTAAAAATGCAAATAACTTTGACTTCAGGAAAACTGCAAACACAACCAATGTTTGTCGATGCACAAGGGAAATGATAGCCATTGAAAAGAAAACACAAACAACTACATTAGTCTTCTGTTGTAGTGGTAAAGGATTGTACTGCTACTGAACATTTAACGTACCTGGTGAGATTTCCACATAGGATAAGCAGAAGTTGCACCGTCGAAGGCTGTTTGAATTACATCTCCATTAAGACCATTATACTTGAGTATAGTTTCCTAAGGGGAAAAAATATCACATCAAAAAGAAAACATACAAACAAAAAAATACTACATAAAAAGTATTTAAATAATCAGAGCTTACCCCAATATATGAGAAGAATGTGTGCTTCTTTGAAACCTTTGGATGACACTCATGAAATAACTTCCGGCAGTACACTAACACTAGATAGTTATCAATATGTCCATAAGGTTGCAGTGTGGCTAGTGACTCAAATGAGCGAAACATCTTCTCGTACCTTACTGCTTCGTGCCTTGAAAGAAAAAACTGTTGCAAAAAAAGGCAGATGAGTTGATTTTGTTGTATCATAAAGCAAACAATTGCCATTATGATTTAATTTACTTTTGTACACTTACTTTTTCCACTCTGTGTGACTGCCAATTTGACAAATAGCACTGTCGTTGCGTCTCTAAGAAGCCAAAAGTGGGAAACAGTTTGCTTGGTTTACATATGGATCACAGTTATACTTGCCAGGCATAGTGAACCTCGTTGGCACGAAAATAGATTCACTACGACTGCAAGAACCTGGATCTTTAATATGTTGCTCCAGTTGTAGTGCGCTTGGTCTTTCTTGGACAACAACTTCCTTTTTGGATTGCTTTCCCTGCTAAACAGACATACGACAAACAGAATAATTTTTTTCAAAAACCCACCTCGGTTATATGTGCCTAGCAAAACATAATAGGCCATAAAAAAATACTAACCTCACTAGATTCATTCTTAGGTTGACTTATACTTATATACAATATGTCGCACCCGGACTTCTAGAGGATACTCGCAGTTCCGTTGAATAGTAGTTGATTGGATTACGGGGCTTACCGGCACCCGCATCTCTTACGAGTAGGCCAACACACGTATGTGTGACAACCAACCCCTACTGTTCATCGTCTACGTAAACCATCCCATAGAAATCAGGATACTACCATTGACGTAATTCATACCATACACACATGGTACGTCAACGGCGTTTACCAGAATGATAGCACAACATATCTCTAAGACACAAATAAATAGAAATAAGTTGCAAATAGCTCTCACTAGAGCAGAGATAGCAAATACAATCATCCAGAGGACACATGTCCCAACATATCATCATTACATCTCAGCGGAAGCATTCAAAGGGTCTGAGTACAGACAAATCCAAATAGGCTTAAGAAGCCGGGAATGAAAGGAAAACGAAGCCCATCCACGATGCCTCGGATCCTGCCCGGGTCCGCTATCTACTCGTCAGTAGCCTCGTCAAACTCCACGTAGTAGCCGTCACGGGGATCCTCGTAAGCGTAGTCTGCGGAAACCACAGCCCCAAAGGGGTCAGTACATAAACATACTGGCAAGCAAGACTCACAGTTCATCAAAGTGTAACCCGTCAACACCAAGCACAGATGCCTTGGGTTCAACAGAAGAAAGGATGATACGAAAGATGCGGCAGCTGGCTGCACTAACCAACTACAGAACATGGTACAACTTCCGGCTAACAGAAAGGGGATAAGATAGCGTATCGTAACCAACCATAACTAACCACCAACAAACCCATCCTGGATCTCGCCCCTTATCCAAAGAAGCAATCCGAGGATAACTCACACAGTTGGATTAATGATGGTTCAGATTGTTGTGTCAATAAGACTATTACTAGTCAAGTTATCATTAGTTAGGTGTAAGTTGTTCTGAGTACTTGTTAGCCAGTACTTTCACAAAGTCAACCATAACCGCGGAAAACACGGCTTCTCGAGAAGATTTATCCCTGCAGGGGTGCACCAATTTGGCCGTACACGTAAGAATATCCCGCCAGACGGGAATCAAACCCACCAAGCGAGGCACTCTACACAACTCACCTCGTCTTCGCATCAAGCCCAAAGAACCACGTGATGTGCGTGCGCGGCTAATCGAGCCCCACGAAGAAAAGGGGACCCTCATAGCACTCTAAGACCACGGCGCCCTAAATGCCGACTACAAAAGTTCCACCCTGGCCTCGGGTTCGTACCTGCATATGAGTGCATCAAATGGAAAACCCGAACTAAGTGTGGAGATTTGGACGAGATGCGAATCGAATCAAATTGAGGGGGGCGCCCATACACGCTTCCCACATGCGGATAGTGCGCTCATCATGGATCAGTAGACAAACCCTTTTCCTAATTAGGGTCGACACTAGCAGGCCTCAAAACCACGCCGGGCCTCCTGCCGGTGCCTTATCAGCAAATTATTATTACCTCAAGATTAACAGGTTGTTGTTTAACATCAAGCCCCAGAACATAATAGAAATATAGTAACAGGAAGTAACGGGTAGCAGACTCGAGCAAAACAACCCTAAGCATGCTAGTAAGACACGGGCAACAAGCAATGGGGTTATAGGTGTGGAGGTGAGGCTATATCAGGGTTAAAGGATAACATGTGATAGGTTCGTAACAGAAGCAACGATTCATAGGGCTAGCAGAATAGACAACGGAAAGTATCGGTAACCAATGTTGAAAGGAACACAATGGTTCATGTGAGTGAATACTTTCCTGCAAACTCAGCAGCCTGGTACTGAGCTAGATCCTCAGAAGGGGTGTCGTAAGGCTCGTCTGTCTCAACGTCGTCGTCTATCCGAGAAGAAGCAAACAAACAACGCAAAGAGATAAACAATCAATAACATGGCATAGTTCACAATCATGGGATGATGCATGACAATTTAATTGATGCATCAAAATAAACTAGTTGATATGGTAACAACATGATTAAATGGACCCACATGCAAATTGAGTTGCATATGAAAAGCCCATCAATTAAGGTTGGAATATTTGTTTTACAAGTAATCGACATGTGAGAGTGGATTAGTATGATGCATGGATGAGGAAAACAGAAAAATAACAACAATAGAAACAATTTAAAATAAGGTTTACCAAATTTAGAAATTTATTTATTAAGTTAGGGAATTTTGGTTACTTAAAGGTGTTACACAATTATTTGTTGTTTTCACCAATTTAAATTGTTCAAAATAAATAACAAAATTCATATTTGGAAAGTACACAAAATTTTAGGTGGAATACATGTTTCAATTATTGAAAAAGGAATTACCATGATTTAATTATGAATTGAACAAGTTTAAACAAGATTTAAATGAATTAAATTCAAGTATGAATATTATTTGAATTTTATTTGTTCAAAACATTAAATAAAATTCATATTTGAAAAGATTATGTTTTTCTGAGTTGAAAACATATTTTATAAGTTCAAAAATAATTTAATTTGAGCAAGTTATGAATTTAGCAAATTTAAATGATTTAAACAAGGTTTAAATTATTTAAGCAATTTTAATTATTCAAAACAGGAAACAAAATTTATATTTGGATAGATGGTTCAAAATAGCATGGAAAGCATATTTTATTTATGTTATTTGGATTAAGTATGAATTAGTTATGCAATTATTCAAATTTCAAATGAACTGTTTGAATTTGAAATTTGATTGCATTTGAATTATTCAAAACAGAAAACAATTGGTGTAAATAGATAGATAATTTAATTTGGTGCAGCAAACATATTTTATTTTTATTATTTGGATTTGTAAAATAAAAGTTATTAGCATTTTATTTTCAGGGACCAATCTGTAAAAGAATTGGACTTAAACTGAAAAAAGAAAAGCTGGAATATTTTCTACACCGTGCAGTGACCTAGCCCAGGTCACTGCCAGTGGGCCCTGGGGCCAACGTGGCAGCAGTGCGGGCGCAGCAGCTGACAGGGGGGCCACCCTGTCAGTGCCCTTTGCAAAAATGGGGTTTTTCTGCGGGAGGGGGGACTCGAACCCTGTCCCTCGCGCTCGCGCTCGCTGTCGCCCTACCACTACGGTGCGTTTCTGTCTTTGTCAGTATACGCGACGCAAACAGGATTAGGTTCAGTTAGCGAATCTGAATTTTTAACTGACGAACGTTTCTGAACTTGGACAGAAGGTGGACGGCGGCCGGCGGCGAGCCGCAGTGCTCGATGCCGTGGACGCTGCAGTGCGTGTGCTGCTAGCGGATGCGTGCGTGCCCGTGTTTGCGATTCAGAAAGAACAGAGGGGAGTTGGAGGGCACGGTGGTGCTCACCGGCGGCGTAGAGGTAGCAGCGGCTCGGGGAGGACGGCGGCGTCGACGTCGAGGATGGCGGCGTGGAAGAAGGGGGTCTCCGGCATCGTGGAGGTGTCGAAAACGTAGCTGGTACTGCTGCGACCTCGTTCCCGCTGCTAGTTCGCGCCGAGAGCCATTGGATGCAGTGCTCGCCGGAGAAATTCAGAGAGGTGGCGCCGGTGGATGGTTGCAGTGAGGTGGAGGGTGGCAGAGAGAGGGGAACGGCGGCGGAGCTCGAGGGAGGAGGGTAGCAGGTGGTCTAGGGCTACTCGGGGGAGGCCTAGGGGGTATTTTATAGGGTGCAGGGCTCGCTCCCGGCCGTTGCCTGTGCGCGCCGTCGACGTGGCGCCGGCGGATGCGCGGCCGTACAGCGGGAAGAAGAGAGGGGGGTGAGCGAAACGGTATCGGGCTAGGGAGCTGGGCTGGGCTGCTCCCCTGGCCTGTGCCTCTCCCCCCTCTGCGCGTTTTTTTCCTTTTTTTTTATTTTTTCTCTTCTGTTTTTTTTTTGCAGAAATAGAATTAGGAAGAATTAGATAGGTTTTTGGATTAGTAAAAATTTAGAAAAATTTGTGTGAGTTGATTAGGTCAACAGCAACCAATTGCCAACTTTGGTCTTTCAAAAGTTCAATTTATTTTGCTGTTTTGTAAATTAATTCAAATTTGGATGAATTTTATTATTAAGTGAAATATTTGAAACAAGATTTTTAAATAGGGTGAACCCTAAAGTTTTAAATGGAACAAAAGGATTAGAAATGTTTTGGTAATTTTCATAATTTCAAATTGGGTGTTGTTTGTGATTTGATTTGAATTTTGAATAACATTTGAATTAAGTGATTGATTAAAAGCCACCATTTTTAATAGTTGAACTTTATGGATTAATTGGAAACAATTGAGGTTTTGAGTTGAACTTTTTATTTGAAAAAGATTGTAACATAACAAGTATGAAACAAAGGTTTGAAATAATGTTTGAATTTCAATTGTGAAAACAGAGAAAAACAGATGCAAACAAAAGGAAAACAAATGCAACAAATGCAAACAAAGTAATGAGTATGATGACATGATGCAAAACTTTAATAAAACAAGAATCAAACATGCTAGGGTGTTTTTTTCATACTTGGGATGTTACAAAACGCCCCCCTTGAAGGAATCGCGCCCCGAGATTCCTACTGAGAAAGGAAAAGGTCCGGATACTTCTTGCGAAGATCCTCTTCGATCTCCCACGTTGCCTCCTTATCGGAATGATGCGACCATTGCACTTTCAAGAACTTGGTGCTCTTGTTGCGAGTCTTACGCTCGGTCTCATCGAGAATACGAACAGGGTGCTCCTCATAAGATAGATCATCTTGCAGTTCAATGGAATCATGATCAACTGCACGATCTGGATCTTTGAAACACCTCTTGAGCTGTGACACGTGAAACACATCGTGCACCTTTGATAGATTTTCTGGAAGTTCAAGATGATAGGCATTTTCCGCACGCCTTGAGAGAATGTTGAAAGGACCAATGTATCTTGGTGCAAGCTTTCCTTTCACACCAAAACGATGAGTGCCTCTGAGTGGAGTTACACGGAGATATGCCTTGTCACCAGGTGCATAGATCATATCCCTGTGCTTGCTGTCATAGTAGCTTTTCTGACGAGACTGAGCAATCTTGAGATTGTCACGAATGATGCGAACTTTCTCTTCGGCTTCCTTAACAATGTCAGGGCCTAAGAGTGAACGTTCACCAGCTCCAGACCAATTGATTGGACTCCTGCATCTGCGGCCATAGAGAGCTTCAAATGGTGCCATGCCTAGGCTTGCCTGGAAGCTGTTGTTGTAGGAGAATTCAACATATGGAAGGCAATCCTCCCATTTCATGCCAAAGGAGAGACCACATGCTCTGAGCATATCCTCGAGAATCTGATTGACTCTTTCGACTTGCCCTTGAGACTGAGCGTGATAAGCTGTGCTGAACAGAAGTTTGGTGCCCAAAGCTTCCTGAAAGCTTTTCCAGAAATGAGAAGTGAAGATACTTCCACGGTCTAAGCTTATTTCCAATGGAACACCATGAAGAGGAACAATCTTTGCTGTGTAAAGCTCTGCTAACTGGCTAGCTGAGATTGTTTCTTTGACAGCAAAGAAGTGAGCTACTTTAGTGAGACGATCAATGACAACGAAGATTGCATCGTTGCCCTTCTTGGACTTTGGGAAACCAGTGACGAAGTCCATTTCAATCATGTCCCACTTCCACTCAGGGATTTTCAGAGGTTGGAGTAGACCGGCTGTTTTCTGATGGACTGCCTTAACACGTTGACAAACGTCGCATTCAGAAACGTATTGAGCAATTTCACGTTTCATGCTAGGCCACCAATACAGTGTCCTAAGATACTGGTACATCTTTGTACTTCCAGGGTGGATGGAGAGAGGAGTTTCATGAGCCTCCTTGAGAATAATATCTTTGAGACTTTGAACTTGGGGAACTGCAATGCGTCCTTCGAAGAACACAGTTCCCTTGTCATCAATTGAGAAGGACTTAAATTTCTCCTTGCCTTCTTTGATGTGTTCTACCATCTTCTTGATTTCAGCATCACGAAGTTGTTCAGAACGAATCTTGTCCTCGAGAGTTGGACTGGCTGTCAAGCTAGCAAGATAGCCTTGAGGAACAAGACCAAGGTTCAGCTTCTGGAATTCTTCATGAAGTGGAGGTTGGCTTTCCATGATCATGAGATTACTGCAATACGACTTGCGACTGAGAGCATCGGCCATAACATTAGCCTTGCCTGGAGTGTAAGAAATGGTGAGATCAAAGTCTTTAATCTTTTCAATCCATCTACTTTGCCTGAGGTTTAGATCTGGTTGAGTGAAGATGTATTTCAGACTCTTATGATCGGAAAAGGTTTCAGTGCGATTACCCAACAAGTATTGCCTCCATTTCTTGAGGGCAAACACAACTGCTGCAAGTTCTAGGTCATGTGTGGGATAGTTTTTCTCATGTGCATTCAACTTACGTGAAGCATAAGCCACAACTTGACGTTCTTGCATAAGAACTTCACCTAGACCTTGGAGAGATGCATCGCAGAATATCTGGAAAGGTTTGGTAGTATCTGGGCCAACCAGAACTGGTGTAGAAGTGAGTTTAGTTTTCAGGAGATTGAAACTTTCATCACATTGTGGAGACCAAACGAACTTCTTGTCCTTCTTTGTGAGATCAGTGAGAGGTTAGGCAATCTTGGAAAAGTTTTGGACGAAACGACGGCAATAGCTAGCCAAGCCAAGAAAACTTCTTACTTGCTTTACCGTCTTAGGAGGTTTCCAATCAACAATTGCCTTAACCTTTTCTGGATCAATGGCTATGCCCTTGGCAGAGATGACATGACCAAGGTAAGCAACTTCTGGAATCCAGAACTCACATTTGGAGAATTTGGCATATAGACGATGCTCGCGAAGTTTCATGAGAGTGAGACGAAGGTGTTCTCCATGCTCTTCCTCAGATTTTGAGTAGACCAGAATGTCATCAAGATATACCACAACGAACTTGTCGAGGTATTCATGGAAAACAGAATTCATGAGTCGAGAGAATGTCGCCGGTGCATTGGTGAGACCAAAGGACATGACGGTGTATTCATATAGACCGTACCGAGTGGTGAAAGCTGTTTTTGGAATATCTTCCTTTCTGATATTTATTTGATGGTAACCCATCCTCAAGTCCACCTTGGAGAATATTGAGGCTCCAGCAAGTTGATCAAAAAGATCATCGATACGAGGAATTGGATACTTGTTTTTTATGGTTTTCTCGTTGAGAGGACGATAGTCAACCACTAGTCTCTTTGTTTGATCCTTCTTCGCAACGAATAGAGTTGGGCAACCCCAAGCGGAGGAACTAGGTTGAATGTAACCTTTTTCCATGTACATATCGATTTGCTCCTTTAACAGTTTCAGTTCAGGAGGAGCTATCTTCTATGGATGCTTAGAGATTGGAGCAGTACCTGGTTCAAGCTCGATCACGAACTCAACTGCTCTGTCCGGAGGCATCCCTGGCAACTCTTCTGGAAAGACGTAAGGGAATTCACAAATCACCGGAACATTTTCAATTGCAGGAAGAGGTTTTGCATCGAGGTTGTACAGCTGAACAGAACTTGATTCATTTGGAGAATAGACTATCTGGCCAGAAGGGTGGAACAGAGTTATTGACTTCCGAGCACAGTCAATCGTAGCTTTATTGGCCTTCAACCAATCCATGCCAAGAATGACATCAATGTCAGAATTGCCAAGCAGAATGAGAGAAGCAAGGAATATGTGGCCTCCAATTAGAATCTGATTTTCATGACTGATCTTAGACGTTTGCATAGTTGCTCCAGGGGAGTTTACTACTAGCGGGGAACCCAAACCAACAAAGGGGAGTTTAATTTTTGTCGCAAAGATCTTTGACACGAAAGAATGCGATGCCCCGGTATCAAACAACACTTTAGCTGGAAAAGAGTTTACGGGGAATGTACCGAGAACGACGTCAGGAGCTTCCTCAGCTTTGTTGATCTTGACATGATTCACCCTTGCGGTCCTCCCGACAGGCCTGTTGTTGGAGTTGAAGGCTTTTGCCGGGGGAGCATGCACCATTGCCTGGTTTGTGTTGGGACGAGGTGGTGGTGGAGGTAGCTGCCTCTGAGTGCACTTGTCAGCGTAGTGCCCCGTCTGTTTGCATTTGTAGCAAGTGACGACACGAGGAGTATCTGGCCTTGGATGCCCCATTGAAAACCTCTGACCTTGCATGTGAGCTGGGTTGGGTGGGCGGGGAGCAAAGCCTGGAGAAGCTTGGGCATATGGAGCCCAAGTGACAGCACCATTTGGCACCCAGATGCGGCGCTTCTGCGGAGGGGTGGTCATGTTGGAGGAGGAACCACCCTCACGCGAGTGCTTTCGAGACTCCTCGAACGCCTTGCGCCCATTTTCTTCATTGAGCGCGGTGTTAACGAGCTCCTCGAAGTCTTTGGCCTTGATGTTGGTGAGGTCGTACTTGAGTTCCCGGTTAAAACCTCTGCGGAACCTTGCCATCTTCTTAGCCTCAGTGGACACCTCATCACCAGCGTAACGAGCGAGGCGATTGAACTCACTCTGATAGCCAATGACGTCCAGTTTGCCCTGCTTGAGAGAGCAAAACTCTTCACGCATCATTTCCATGAGACCATCTGGAATGTGGTGCTTCAGGAAAGCTTCCTTGAAACAACCCCAGGTGATTGGGTAGCCAGCTCTCATGGTCTGGTAGTTTTCCCACCAAGTAGCTGCCTGACCCTTCAGTAGGTAGGAGGCATACTTGACCTTGTCTTCCTCAGCAACGTGAGCAATCTCCAGAGCCCTAGCTATCTCACGGATCCAGTCATCAGCATCCAGAGGCTCGCGTGTTGCCACGAAAGCTCTCAGGCCCAGACTCAGAAACTCCTTGATACTGACTCGTGGAGCATTCTGGTTGTTGTGCTGGTTAGTCTGGAACTGGGCCATCTGTGCCATGACTTGGGTCATCTGAGTCAACAGCTCCGTAATTGGCGGTGGCTCAGGCGGGTTGTTCCTTGTTGGCGGCATCCTGAATGGAAATGCATTTTAGCACAACAACAGAAAAGGATAGACTTGGAAACCGAAAGCGAGATTATTCCGACGCATGAATAGATAACCAACAGGTACATCATCACATGTTCAAATACATCAGAATATCCAACACACCATAAATGGTTCGAAAGCCAAAGGATAACTAAACATAGCTAAGAATGGATACATCGGTACTCCCATGCTCATCACGCAGGACGGCGGTGAGTAGTACGACGAGAGGTACGGTGAGGAGCACGCCCACGAAAGTAGGTAGAACGATGATCCACATAGATCTGACGTGGTCTGAGAGCGACTCTAGGTGTGGTGAAGTACATAGCGTCGACTCCCTGTGCTACAAAGCGTGGAATCCCAGTGTAACCAGCACCGAGGTTGAGGAGTGGACCTATGATCGGCTCATACCCTCCAGCATCTGGCAGACGACGACCAACTGGCTGATCGAAACGTGCAAAGCGCTCATCTCCAACAAAGTCTGTGGTGTACGTCGCCAGACGAGTCAAAGCAAGGTAGAGCTGCTCTCTGACTGAAGCCAACTCCTGAGATAGTGTGCTGGCAACTGCGTCACTGTGCCTCACAAACTGAGCGGTGGTGTGCAGCCTGGAGTTATCATGCTCGTAGACATCCAGGTTGTCGTAGAGAGTGAAGTGAGCTCCCTCCGAAGTGATGTAACCACGGGGGATGTGGCGATAGATAGAATCGTCAAATCCCCAGTAGTCAGCACGGAGGACGGTGAGACTCACATAAGCTGCCTGCTGCACGGCCATATCCACTGTGGAACCTACTGCCTCGTAGCGGTGGACAACGCTCATGCCATCATCTGACAGAATGTAGACGATAGCCTGGTAGTAGGTCTGGTCAAACTCTCGCTGGTGCTCGTAGACCTGGTACTCTGGTGCCCAACGGAACCCCAGATAAGTGACCATGTCCCTCAGCATCTCCGGATAACCGGCAGTGCTCTCGCAACGAGTCATCCGAACCACCTGCGGGTAGAACCTGAGATCCATCTGCAGATGATCGGGGAAGTTTTGATTAGACGCCGGTAGAGAACTGAAGTGGAAAGCAACAACAAGGTTTCAACGGACGAAAAGGATGTTGAGAAGAACAGGATATCGAAGCAACAACGGGAAACACGAGACCAACACTCCTGAGGTACTACGGAAAACCCATCCGGGCTTCTAAAGGATCAATATCTACTGCTTAAGGAATAGAGGATTTGCTTCCGGGGCTTACACGCCTCCGTTCTCAATCGTGAGTAGGCAACATGATAAATCATGTCACAACCACCTCCATTCCTATGGTCTAGTAGATATAACTATCCCAGAGAAACCAGGATTCGTGAAACCCTAACTTGAAAGTTTAGACGAGAAGAGAAAACAACGTTGCACTTCCTTACCAGAAAAGGGTGGGTGGGTGGGGAAAGAAGAAAAATGGCAGAATTCCTACTCTCACGTTTCATTTTTCCTATATAGCTACAAAATAGTTTCTAGACTCAACTGCGACCAGTAAAAGGGATCCTACAGGCAGACAGGCTCTGATACCATTTGTCGCACCCGGACTTCTAGAGGATACTCGCAGTTCTGTTGAACAGTAGTTGATTGGATTACGGGGCTTACCGGCACCCGCATCTCTTACGAGTAGGCCAACACACGTATGTGTGACAACCAACCCCTACTGTTCATCGTCTACGTAAACCATCCCATAGAAATCAGGATACTACCATTGACGTACTTCATACCATACACACATGGTACGTCAACGGCGTTTACCAGAATGATAGCACAACATATCTCTAAGACACAAATAAATAGAAATAAGTTGCAAATAGCTCTCACTAGAGCAGAGATAGCAAATACAATCATCCAGAGGACACATGTCCCAACATATCATCATTACATCTCAGCGGAAGCATTCAAAGGGTCTGAGTACAGACAAATCCAAATAGGCTTAAGAAGCCGGGAATGAAAGGAAAACGGAGCCCATCCACGATGCCTCGGATCCTGCCCGGGTCCGCTATCTACTCGTCAGCAACCTCGTCAAACTCCACGTAGTAGCCGTCACGGGGATCCTCGTAAGCGTAGTCTGCGGAAACCACAACCCCAAAGGGGTCAGTACATAAACGTACTGGCAAGCAAGACTCACAGTTCATCAAAGTGTAACCCGTCAACACCAAGCACATATGCCTTGGGTTCAACGGAAGAAAGGATGATACGAAAGATGCGGCAACTGGCTGCACTAACCAACTACAGAACATGGTACAACTTCCGGCTAACAGAAAGGGGATAAGATAGCGTATCGTAACCAACCATAACTAACCACCAAACAAACCCATCCTGGATCTCGCCCCTTATCCAAAGAAGCAATCCGAGGATAACTCACACAGTTGGATTAATGATGGTTCAGATTGTTGTGTCAATAAGACTATTACTAGTCAAGTTATCATTAGTTAGGTGTAAGTTGTTCTGAGTACTTGTTAGCCAGTACTTTCACCAAGTCAACCATAACCGCGGAAAACACGGCTTCTCGAGAAGATTTATCCCTGCAGGGGTGCACCAATTTGGCCGTACACGTAAGAATATCCCGCCAGACGGGAATCAAACCCACCAAGCGAGGCACTCTACACAACTCAACTCTTCTTCGCATCAAGCCCAAAGAACCACGTGATGTGCGTGCGCGGCTAATCGAGCCCCACGAAGAAAAGGGGACCCTCATAGCACTCTAAGACCACGCCGCCCTAAATGCCGACTACAAAAGTTCCACCCTGGCCTCGGGTTCGTACCTGCATATGAGTGCATCAAATGGAAAACCCGAACTAAGTGTGGCGATTTGGACGAGATGCGAATCGAATCAAATTGAGGGGGCGCCCATACACGCGGATAGTGCGCTCATCATGGATCAGTAGACAAGACCCTTTTCCTAATTAGGGTCGACACTAGCAGGCCTCAAAACCACGCCGGGCCTCCTGCCGGTGCCTTATCAGCAAATTATTATTACCTCAAGATTAACATGTTGTTGTTTAACATCGAGCCCCAGAACATAATAGAAATATAGTAACAGGAAGTAATGGGTAGCAGACTCGAGCAAAACAACCCTAAGCATGCTAGTAAGACACGGGCAACAAGCAATGGGGTTATAGGTGTGGAGGTGAGGCTATATCAGGGTTAAAGGATAACATGTGATAGGTTCGTAACAGAAGCAACGATTCATAGGGCTAGCAGAATAGACAACGGAAAGTATCGGTAACCAATGTTGAAAGGAACACAATGGTTCATGTGAGTGAATACTTGCCTGCAAACTCAGCAGCCTGGTACTGAGCTAGATCCTCAGAAGGGGTGTCGTAAGGCTCGCCTGTCTCAACGTCGTCGTCTATCCGAGAAGAAGCAAACAAACAACGCAAAGAGATAAACAATCAATAACATGGCATAGTGCACAATCATGGGATGATGCATGACAATTTAATTGATGCATCAAAATAAACTAGTTGATATGGTAACAACATGATTAAATGGACCCACATGCAAATTGAGTTGCATATGAAAAGCCCATCAATTAAGGTTGGAATATTTGTTTTACAACTAATCAACAAGTGAGAGTGGATTAGTATGATGCATGGATGCGGAAAACAGAAAAATAACAACAATAGAAACAATTTAAAATAAGGTTTACAGAATTTAGAAATTTATTTATTAAGTTAGGGAATTTTGGTTACTTAAAGGTGTTACACAATTATTTGTTGTTTTCACCAATTTAAATTGTTCAAAATAAATAACAAAATTCATATTTGGAAAGTACACAAAATTTTAGGTGGAATACATGTTTCAATTATTGAAAAAGGAATTACCATGATTTAATTATGAATTGAACAAGTTTAAACAAGATTTAAATGAATTAAATTCAAGTATGAATATTATTTGAATTTTATTTGTTCAAAGCATTAAATAAAATTCATATTTGAAAAGATTATGTTTTTCTGAGTTGAAAACATATTTTATAAGTTCAAAAATAATTTAATTTGAGCAAGTTATGAATTTAGCAAATTTAAATGATTTAAAAAAGGTTTAAATTATTTAAGCAATTTTAATTATTCAAAACATGAAACAAAATTTATATTTGGATAGATGGTTCAAAATAGCATGGAAAACATATTTTATTTATGTTATTTGGATTAAGTATGAATTAGTTATGCAATTATTCAAATTTCAAATGAATTGTTTGAATTTGAAATTTGATTGCATTTGAATTATTCAAAACAGAAAACAATTGGTTTAAATAGATAGATTATTTAATTTGGTGCAGCAAACATATTTTATTTTTATTATTTGGATTTGTAAAATAAAAGTTATTAGCATTTTATTTTCAGGGACCAATCTGTAAAAGAATTGGACTTAAACTGAAAAAAGAAAAGCTGGAATATTTTCTACACCGTGCAGTGACCTAGCCCAGGTCACTGCCAGTGGGCCCTGGGGCCAACGTGGCAGCAGTGCGGGCGCAGCAGCTGACAGGGGGGCCACCCTGTCAGTGCCCTTTGCAAAAATGGGGTTTTTCTGCGGGAGGGGGGACTCGAACCCTATCCCTCGCGCTCGCGCTCGCTGTCGCGCTACCACTACGGTGCGTTTCTGTCTTTGTCAGTATACGCGACGCAAACAGGATTAGGTTCAGTTAGCGAATCTGAATTTTTAACTGACGAACGTTTCTGAACTTGGACAGAAGGTGGACGGCGGCCGGCGGCGAGCCGCAGTGCTCGATGCCGTGGACGCTGCGGTGCGTGTGCTGCTAGCGGATGCGTGCGTGCCCGTGTTTGAGAATCAGAAAGAAAAGAGGGGAGTTGGAGGGCACGGTGGTGCTCACCGGCGGCGTAGAGGTAGCAGCGGCTCGGGGAGGACGGCGGCGTCGACGTCGAGGATGGCGGCGTGGAAGAAGGGGGTCTCCGGCGTCATGGAGGTGTCGAAAACGTAGCTGGTACCGCTGCGACCTCGTTCCCGCTTCTAGTTCGTGTCGAGAGCCATTGGATGCAGTGCTCGCCGGAGAAATTCAGAGAGGTGGCGCCGGTGGATGGTTGCAGTGAGGTGGAGGGTGGCAGAGAGAGGGGAACGGCGGCGGAGCTCGAGGGAGGAGGGTAGCAGGTGGTCTAGGGCTGCTCGGGGGAGGCCTAGGGGGTATTTTATAGGGTGCAGGGCTCGCTCCCGGCCGTTGCCTGTGCGCGCCGTCGACGTGGCGCCGGCGGATGCGCGGCCTACATCGGGAAGAAGAGAGGGGGGTGAGAGAAACGGTATCGGGCCAGGGAGCTGGGTTGGGCTGCTCCCCTGGCCTGTGCCTCTCCCCCCTCTGCGCGTTTTTTTCCTTTTTATTTTTATTTTTTCTCTTCTGTTTTTTTTTGCAGAAATAGAATTAGGAAGAATTAGATAGGTTTTTGGATTAGTAAAAATTTAGAAAAATTTGTGTGAGTTGATTAGGTCAACAGAAACCTTTTTATTTCAATTTATTTTGTTGTTTTGTAAATTAATTCAAATTTGGATGAATTTTATTATTAAGTGAAATATTTGAAACAAGATTTTTAAATAGGCTGAACCCTAAAGTTTTAAATGGAACAAAAGGATTAGAAATGTTTTGGTAATTTTCATAATTTCAAATTGGGTGTTGTTTGTGATTTGATTTGAATTTTGAATAACATTTGAATTAAGTGATTGATTAAAAGCCACCATTTTTAATAGTTGAACTTTATGGATTAATTGGAAACAATTGAGGTTTTGAGTTGAACTTTTTATTTGAAAAAGATTGTAACATAACAAGTATGAAACAAAGGTTTGAAATAATGTTTGAATTTCAATTGTGAAAACAGAGAAAAACAGATGCAAACAAAAGGAAAACAAATGCAACAAATGCAAACAAAGTAATGAGTATGATGACATGATGCAAAAATTTAATAAAACAAGAATCAAACATGCTAGGGTGGTTTTTTCATACTTGGGATGTTACACAATATCAACTTGTTGTAAGCTTCGTTTGTTAATTTTTACAATGCATTGCACTTTTGGTCAAAGTTTACTTGTCCAATGATTTCCACCTCGTTGGAGCTTTGAATCTGCTCAGGTGAATGGCAAAAACAAAAAAAGAAGTAACAATTAAATTAGTAAAGATTTCATAGATTGGGAAAAGTACAGTATGCATTGTCGAGGTTGGGGGTTTATATCTTTAATCACAAAAAATTTCCTACTGGTGCAATCTCGAGAGCTTAAGTCAATGCAATTTTTCTGTAACAAGAACAAGCTGTTGTTCTTCTTATATTGATATTCAGAAGGATTTTTCGTACATTCCTATCGTATGAAGATAAAAAAGAAAGAAGGCAAGATAAGATAAATATTCATACTGTAAAAAAATTAAATTAAGAATCAAACGCAACCCCAAAACCCTTCCTGAAACATTGTATGAAAAAAAAACCATGCAAATTCAAACAGTACCTTTGCTACTTGTGGTGTCAGAACATATTTCTCCTTGAAGAATTCTATTGACTCTACGTTGCAGCTCTTTATGCAGTTCTACATTACATCATGTGATACAAAAAAAGAGAACAAACATCAGAGTTTAGCAGGGAGATACTAACAAAATAAGATTCATAGTTTAGAGATAAACCTCTTCATGGAAAACATCGTTCAGTTTAATGGGCACGATGGGAGATATTGTAAGTTTATTTTCTTGGCGCTTTCCTGTTTCCCTGGTGCTTGTGCTCTTTGAATGCTGTCAATCAACAAATGTTTCCTTTGCTTTTCGATGAACTCTCATCTTTGGTGATTCTGTTTTTGAAAAAAACAATACAATTCAAACATGCTGGGAAAAATGAAAAAAACAACAATTTCGGAAGGTTTTGATTACCTGATGGAATTTGGTTTGAGTGCGCATCATTAATAGTGTTTTTTCGGGTTGGTCCAGCATGTTCTGTTTTGAACAGAGGAATACAAAAAACAAAATGAGAAAACTTACAGTAGACCCCACAAAAAATGTTGCCAACAAAACAATTAATGAAGAATATAAAAGCATGTTAAGGGGTTTAAAAAAGATAAAACATACTTGGGGCGTCTTCTTAAATTTCTTGTGGGGTGTTCTTTCCATCAAAAATCCCAGTTGACGTCAATACTTCATAGCAAACTTCTGGTTTATGCTCAACTAATATTTGTCTTGCTTCCAAATCAATTCTTCCTTTATTCAACATACTTGAGAGCCATTGGTATTTACCTGATGCTAGTTTTCCCCTACTTAAACTGGAGTCAATATTTGAAAAAATGATATAACAGAAATGACATAAGATGAAAACAGAACAACAAGCAAACTTAGAAGAAAATAAAGGAAAAAAATATAAATAAGTAAGTCCAAATTAACAATCTACGCAGTTCGGTAGCTTCACCTAGAGAATCCTTGCTGACATATTCATTGCAGAAAATATTCAGTGTAGGGCTTGGACAACATGGTTCTCTCGGATGAATTGATTCAATAACTAGAGTTGATGCCTCTGCATCTATTGAATTCCAGTTATTGTTCTCAACGTATATGCTTCTCAACACATCACATATGACACTTTTACACCACTCTTCGAATCTAGGAGGTTTCTCGAGGCTTTTTTTCTCTACTACCTTTGAAATATATTTAATTTTCTACACATATAAATGAAAGTATAGTTAATTTGCTACACATCAAAAACTATACACTGAAAAGGAATATTCAATGTACCTCAACGCTTAGCTTGTGCGCAAACATTTCGCTCAACTTGCTGGTAAATTGATTCACAGAAGTTTCGTCGTTACCAATAATACCGCCTGGGTCTTTAGAATCAGAATGGTCACACTACAAAAGTAAAGAAAAAAAATAGCAAAACAAGGTTACAATGATTAAAAAGTTCAAGCAAATTTGTTTGGCGAATTTTTTTTAGAATTAATAGACAGTAGAAAACCAAACCTAAGAATTAGCTTTGTAAGACAATCGCTTCATCGGTCTCTTCCCGTATGAATTGCCACTATACTTGTCTAGATCTGCATAGTCTCTTATTTTGTTTCCTTTCCACACTAGTACTTGGGGTACAACATCAGGCAGTGCTTTCAGCCCAAAATCTACATTATCGCGATAAGCAACCTGCAAAAATATAGATAAAAACATACACAAGTGAAGGAGTAAGGTTATCAAACCGAAAAACATGAAAAAACCCAGAGAAAAAGTAAAAAGGACAATGAACAAAAACAACAAAACAGAGAAAAGGCAAAAAAGAATTTGGAAACACTTACTGCTAGGATGTAATGGTTTCCTCCAAGTGTTATCTGTCTCCTTGCAGCCAGTTTTGTAGCTTTGCGGAATTTCTTGATACTCATAAAAAGCCAATCGTACACAAATTTTGCTATATCATACTTCATGAAAGACTTTGGATCTCTAAAAATGTGTAAGTATTCTGAACTTGGTTGAAGACTGGAGTTGGGGCAGAGAAAGCTTTGGAAAACAACACACATGAAGCAAATGAAGATGTCCTCGTCAGTTAAATTTTCTTGTGACCTAAGCTTGTTCCCGAAGAAAGTCACCTGAGGAATGGTTTTGACTCAAAAATGTGTTAGGATGAAATTACGCCCAGCTTCCCTATCTGCTACAATCTCTAGACCGTCCATTGGCAACTGGAGGATGTTATGGATTGTTTCTTTCGTGACAGGGATGAAATTCTTTCCTAACTGGATCTCTGAGGTGCGTGTGTCAAATTTTCCAGCAATCCATTTCACAAACCTAAGCGGCACTTCCGTTTTCTCAAACTTCAAGAAACAATCACACCAAATTTTCTGATCACTTCAAATTGATGTTGAGTTAGACTCTTAGCAACTGAACAAAAGCATTTTTCTGAATACCGAGTAAACACAGTAGCTTTCTCGGTTGTCTCAACATGTTTTCTTTTAACCTACATACGTAAACCATACACCAAAAAAAAGGTAGGGAAGTATCAGCAAGTAACAAAGGAAAAACAAGATCATACAACAAAAATAAAACACACCAAAACATGGACGAGTAAAAACCTTTTCAACCCGGTTTGTTGTTAATTTCCTCTTCAACTGTTTAACTTTCTGCACATTGAATTGAGTGAAAATAATTAATATCACACCCAATCAACCCCACCAAAACCAAAAACAAAACGGAACCCGAAAAAAAACAGCAGACAAAAACAGGAAAAAATGGATTACATTGCTCATGTAAAACTTGAGAAGAGCTTTGTCAAACTTGGCATATCGAATGGATTTATCCTGTAACGCATAAAACAAACAAGCGTATTATAAGAATTTTGATTGATGCAGGTTATTCCCTAGTATAAAAGAAACACAACTACATTGCTTATACAATAAAAAACTAATTTCAACCTTTGATGAAAAGATAAAATCACCATCATCACTTATATCATCTTCGTAGAAGTTGACTTCAGTTCTTTCAATTTTCTCGGACGACGATGAATCATCAGCGTAAGCTGCACGTATGCTTTCCATTCTCTGAAAAAAAATTAAGCAGAAAAATCACACCCAACAGATGCACAAACAAAACAATGAAACAACACACTAACTAGGAAGATCACACACTACGCTAAGACTAGACAAAGAAGAGGACACAAATCCCTCTTGAGCAAAAACATCTGAGCATTTCTCGCAATCAAAAATCAATTCCCTACTACAACTAGATGCACAAAAATAAAGCACACTAGTGAGTGTCTTCACTGCTAGGGTGTAAAAAATCATACGACAATTCTGGGGGCGCAAACACAAAACACCTTAAACCTGCACAAAAACATTATTCAGTCTGTATCATATCACCGCCTCCTTTTGCAAGCTCCAGACAGATTACAACTACAAAACAAGCTAAAAACACCTAACAAAACGAGCTAAAAACACTACTGACAAAATCACTAACGAAAACACACAGATCAATCTGAAGACACACACAAATCCAAGCTAGTTACCAAAAACAAACAACACACACAAGCTCCTACCCCCCATCCCCTCTTGCTGAACATCAAACACACGACGCCTCGAGAGTGCACATTTGAAACGGAAATCCCCCTTCCGAGCTCGTTTCTGGACACAGCAACATTTGATTCAATTCACAAATCAAGTGTGTTGGCCAACCAATAGTACACATCCAGCGGTCTGCTGCTAAAAAACGGGGCAGATTCGATTCAGATGAGTTCGAGAATCACATGTAAAATCCCAGCGGAGATCTGCAACGGACGAGGCCCAGCAAAGCCTCTGAAATCCGCTGCCGCTGCCGACGAGCAAGCAAACCTCCGTTCACCCCTTCCCTACCGTCGACGACCATGACTCCGGCTACTAGCTTCCCCGTCCACCGTCCACTTCTCCGCCCTCCCCCTCTGCGCTTCTCCCCGCCCCCTTCGCGAAATGGAGGAAGAGAACAGAGACACGAAAAAAAATGAAAAAAACGCTCCCGACAAAATAAACCGGCGCGCGCTTCGGAAATGGACACGTAGAACAGTCATCTTCCATGACAGAACAGCGCGAATCGCAAAGACACATCCAACAGACAGAAAAAGGAAAGATGGCGAAAAGTAATCAGTCGACAGATAAATAGCAAATCCGAATATAAATACACGCCTAGACCCTTTGTATCAGTTCGGACTTTTGGTCTATATGGTTAGTGCAATAATTCTATATGGTATCGAGAGCCACCTCTTCCTAGAGATCCAATCTATGGAACCTACCGGCAAAAAAAAAGTGAGGAAAAAAACCCACCCACCCTCGCCATGGCAGCTTCGTCCAGCTCTGGTCTGATGCCGCTCGGGAATCCTCCATCGGAGAAGCTGATCCGGACAAACTATCCGGTCTGGCGGACGCAGGTCCTGCCGGCCATCCGTGGAGCTCAGGCGATGGGCTTCCTAGACCGCACTGATACCGCGCCACCAAACACGTTGGCCAAGGAAATGGAGACAGAGACTATGCCCAACTGTCGTGGTGGTATCACGGCAGATGCCATGGGATGGCTAAAGTTGGGGCCGATGGACGCTGGAGGTGCTCGGGGAGGGATCGCACGGCGCGTAGCCGCGTGTGATAGATCACAAACAATGCAAACACCAAGATCTTACCCAGGTTCAGGGCCCTCGTGTGGAGGTAACACCCCTACTCCTGCCTCTCTCTTTATATGTGTATCACCGAGTAGCCACAGTACAATCAGGCCTTCAGCCGAGTAGCCACTCTTCTCTCTAGTTCTCTCTACGTGAAGCCAATGCTCAATATCTTAGCCAACGCAGCGAACCTCCCACCGGAGGAGGCAGGGCACCTTATATACTGGTGCCCAGCCGAATAGAAAACAAGTATAAAGTACGACGAGATGTGACAGGAGTCCTGCAGAACCGCGCACGCCTCCGGGTTCCCGCTGACACTCGCCCCGTAAGTCGTTGCGCCGTTCGGAGATGGGACCTGTCCACCCTTGTCAGTGAGATAGGGTAGGCCCCTAGCCCTGTCCTGTCCCCTCTGTCAGTGACAGGACTAGACAGGCGCCTACCGCACTGTAGCCACGCCGTGGTGCGGATAATCACGCACTCCGTAAGTTGAACCGCACGCCGTACGGACGCAGGATACGCGGGATCCTTTGTCAGAACGGCTCCATTGAAATCTGGTCCGAGTAGGAATCCACTCCCTCTACTCAGACCACCTCATCTACTCGGAAGAATATAACTTTCTTGATTCTTCCTCCTGGCCATTGGTAGGTACGGCCGAATAGCTGTCCACCGGGTAGCGGGTACCGGGTAGCCAACCAACTTGGCCAAAACTGCTTTCTGATCTTGCCTTTAGCACTCGCCTTACCCCTACTCGGGGGTAACCCCCCGACACCACCCCTGCATATGGTGCGTGGCTTGCTCGCGATCAGCAAGTCCTCAGCTTCCTCGTGAACTCCTGCTCGTCGGAGATCATCCAACATATTCTCCGACTAGAACATGCCGCTGATGTATGGTCAGCAGTGGAGGCTATGTTCTTTTCCCAAAGTGGATCCAAAATTACGAACTTGCGAATCGCGATTGCGAACACGAAGAAGCTCAACATGACAACCCCGACGTACTTTGCAAAGATGACAAGTATTGCCGATGCCCTAGCGGCTGCTGGACGTCCGCTGGATGACGAGGAGCTTGTCTCCTTCATATTGGCTGGTTTGGGCCACGACTATGACAATCTTGTCGGTGCTATTGGCCTCATGCAAACCCCGATTACCTCCACCGAGCTGTATGCTCAAGTATTGGCTCAAGATGAACGCCAAGACATGCTCGGCGTCAATCATGGCAATGGTTTTGAGAGCTCTGCCAACGCTACTATGCGCTCGCGCCAAGGTGGCAATTTCCGTCCACGCGGCGGAAGGGGTGCGCCACGCACTCGTGATGACCGTCCCCATGAAGATCGACGTGACGACCGCTCATATCGCAATAATGGAGGGGGAGGGCGCGCAGCTCCCGCAGGTGGCGGACGTGGCCGTGGTCGCGGTCGACGTCACACTTCTCCATGGGTAGATGTCACCTATCAGATCTGCGGCAGGGAAGGACAAGCCGCCAAGAACTGGTGGTACCTCTTTGAGGATGACGATGACGACTCCTATGATGATAAAGAGGCGCATGTTGCTTTCTATGGTGTGGATACAAACTGGTATTCCGACACAGGTGCTACCCATCACATCACCGGGGAGCTCAACAACATGTCCGTTCGTGACAAGTATCGAGGACATGACAAGGTGAACACCGCCAATGGACAAGGTATGGCAATTAGCAATGTTGGTCACTCCATTATTCATAACCCAGCTCAAAATTTTCATCTTCGCAATATCTTGCATGTGCCCAATGCCTCGAAAAATCTCATGTCCGTCCATCGCTTTACCTATGATAATCATGTCTTTATCGAGTTTCATCCCTTCTTCTTTTTGATCAAGGATCGGGCCACAAGGAAAATAATTCATAGAGGACGATCCGTTGGTGGTCTCTATCCTCTTATTTCATCCTTGGTCCCTTCATTCAGAAGTCAGAAGCATGCGTTCATCACCACCAAGCCAACCCAAGCCAAGTGGCATAGTCGTCTAGGACATCCCTTCGTCATGATTGTTAGGCAAATTATTCGCAAAAATAAACTTCCTTCTGTTAGAGAGTTAAATATTTAGTCTATTTGTGATTCGTGTCAACAAGCTAAAAGTCATCAGCTTCCTTATCATGTGTCCATCAGTGTGTCTAATGTTCCTCTTCAGTTAATCGTTTCTGATGTATGGGGTCCTGCACCCACGTCTGTTGGTCGTCACAACTACTATGTAAGATTTATTGATGATTATAGCAAGCTTACTTGGATATATCTACTCAAAAAGAAGTCCGATGTGTTTGCTGCTTTTGTTACTTTTCAAAAGCTCGTTGAACGCATATTTGCTCAAAAAATTCTTACCATTCAATCTGATTGGGGAGGAGAGTATGTCAAGCTTAATGCTTTTTTCGCACCGAGTAGGAAATCTCCAATCGACTTTTACATGGTATCAGAGCCACGAGGTCTCGAGTTCGAGACCCTGCTCACGCAGTATTAAAAATAAAAAGAAAAAAGATTCTGCGACCCGCACCAAACCCACGCTAATGACTAAAATAGCCTAGTCGTGAGGGGGAGTGTTGAAATATAAATACACGCCTAGCCCCTTTCTATCAGTTCAGAATTTTGGTCTACATGGTTAGTGCAACTATTCTATATGCTCTGTTCATGGGAGAGCGACGAGTCTACCGCTACTAGGACGAGGAAGGTGGATAAGCGCGCACCGGAGCGGAGTCATTGTGCTGAGAATATTTGTTTGTTTCCGGTGGTGGACTCGTGGGCGTGGGCGTGGGCGCGCATCCCATTGAGCAGCTGCTTTTGTTTGTTTCTTCTACCCAGTCCAGTCCAGATTTGCACTCCGGGTCTCTGGCTAAGAGCATGGCCAGCAGTCGCGCCATTCCGCGCATCCGCACGGAAAACGATGGCCGAGCGCTCCAGCGGAGGGGCGAAAAAGGCGCGCGAAAAAAATCATCCCGGCGCGCGGGGAAAAGCTCGACCGTGTGCTCTTCCTTTTGGGCATCCCATCGAGCGCGCGCGACGACGACGACAGCATCTACCACCAGGACAATTCAGCGTGCGCTGCGAGGAAGCAATTTTTCCACCACTGCCGGCCCGTCTCCGCCGCGCCACCCATTTCGCCCCCATCGCAGCTGGTCGCTACTCGGCGCCGCGTCGCGCTCCTCTGCCTCCCGCCGCCGCCGCCGGTCCGATCCTGCGCTTCCCTTCTCCGCACCCGACGGACTCCTCCGACGCTCCGCTTCGACGCCGCGCTACCCAGCCGCCGATCTGAGCCCGCGCCCTTGGAGCATTGCACGCCGGCGCCGGGCGGCAGAGCAGCTACCACCACGCGCAACGTGTTCGACGAATTGCCCGAAAGGTAAAACCGGCGCCGAACCGCTTTGTATCCACTTTGACACATTCCAGTTTACTGAAAGAGCGAAATTCTAATATGTAAATGACTTCAGTGTACGATTCATCATCATCTGATGAGGATGAGGAATTTGATATGGAGGAAGAGGAAGAGATTGCACTGTTGTTGATTTGGTGAGATAGGAAGAGAAGGAGGCTCGACGGTTCTCGTGTCGGCCGAGGGAGATTGTGGAGGTAACGGATTGATGGCCACAACAAGTTGATGCAGAACTATTTTGCTGAGCCTCCCGTCTATCCGGAGAAATATTTCCGTCGCCGTTTTTGGATGAGCACCGAGTTGTTCAAGAAGATCGCGGAGGACGTCATGAAGTATGCTCGTTTCTTTCGGCAACGGAGGAATGCCGTCGGAAAACTTGGTCATATAACTTATCAGAAGGTGACCGTCGCCTTGCGTATGTTGGCATACGGTATTCCGGCGGTTCTAGTGGACGATCACTTGGCAATGGGTGAGAGTCAAAATATCTTTTATGTCAAGCGCTTCGTGGTAGCCATTGTAGAAATATTCGGTCCGGAGTACTTGAGATCCCCCAATGCTCAAGATGTAGCGAGATTGTTGGAGTTCAACAAAGATCGGGGGTTTCCAGGTATGATTGGCTCTATTGATTGCATGCATTGGGTGGAAGAATTGTCCAACGACATGGCATGGACAGTTCAAGGGGATGAAGAAGGATTGCACTATCATTCTTGAGGCAGTGGCAGATTATGAGAGTTGAATTTGGCAATGCATGGATCTTGCAATGACATCAATGTGCTTCACCGGTCACCTTTGATGAACCGAATTGCTAATGGTGAATTACCAACTGTCGAGTTTAAAGCAAATGGGCACACTCACAACTAACCCTACTTGCTTGCGGATGACATCTATCCAAAGTGGCAAACCTTCGTCAAGCCGGTGCGCAATCCGAGAGGTACAAAACAATCCTCTTTTCATGCTGCACAAGTTGCAGTTAAGAAGGATGTGGAGAGAGCATTCGGGATTTTGCAATCCCAATTTGCATTTTTGCGAGGTCCGACTAGATTTTGGTATCAAGAGATCCTTTGGTACATCACGACCGATTGTGTGATCATGCATAACATGATCATTGAGAACGAGCGTGGACAAGATGTGGACTACTCTGTCTATGATTTGATGAGACGGCCGGTGAGAGTGAGAAGGAGAGAAGAGAGAGTTGTCTGCTTCATTACATCGTACCATTCCATTCAAAAAGACGATGTGCATCATAATCTTCAAGAAGACGTCATGGAGGAGCGGTGGAATTGGCATGGACAAAAAATGGCTAATTATATTTTTCTATGTTGTGTTCTTGATGAACTATTTGATGAACACTTTGTTGTAATATGTGAACTATCTATTATTTGTATTTGTATGAAATACTTGCTTGTGTTGTAATAATAATTGTTCGAACTATTTTTTTTAATTTTTTGATGTATGTTTGATCTAGTTTGTGCAATATATGAAATGTATTGTCTCTGTCTGGTTGCTTTCTCTCTTCAACGACAAAATTATCTGTTCCAGAAAAAAGAACGAATATTTTGATATTTTTTGCTTTTATTATTCACGGACACAGATTTGGAGCAAAATCTCATCTCAACGTGCCTCACTAAACAGACCGGGGGTTGACAACTCCGGTGTGTCCTAAACATGCCTAACTTTGGTCCATGTTTTAACACTGTCCAACTTTCATATGATTCTCCTCCTCCATGTCCCCTTGCGCGCTCGCAACCACGCATGTGCACTTACCCACCTACCGCACCATTTCTATAGTCCATCTCACCGCCGTCGTCGCTGAGTCCTGGCTAGGCCCCCGCTTGCCACTTTCGACGCCGCCACCGAAACCAGGCCCGCACATCCGCGGCCATGGCATGCCGTAGCTCGTTCCAGTACTCCACACACATGGACAGTTGCACACGCAGGAACTGACGCCAAACTAAAGAAATGTTCAAAAGCAAAACAAAAGAAGGCGTTTTTTTTCCGTTAAAAGCGGATAAACTAGTTATTTGTTTCCAAAATAAATGCTTATTAGATGATGAATCTTTTCAGGTCCACAATTTTAGAGTCCACGGTCTGGATACATTATCAATACAAAAACTAGCTAGTTTCAAGTCCACAATTTCCCCCCAAGTGACCGATGTAATTGTCGACATAGACCCCTTTGTCTTGTGGTTTCTCTAGTGATTGAGAACATCACATGTGGCAGTGTAAAAGGGGGCAGTAGCCTCACAGATCTCTCTTTTAGCTTCGAGAACACCTACGTGTTGATGCTAGAGAGAAAGCATCCCGTTATTTAGGGAATCTGGCAGTTTCCTTCTCGACCAACAGCCTTCATCAAACAATTCTAGCCGGGATCTGCCCCCTCACAAATAGTGGGCAAAAAGTGTGCATACACGTGGACGGTCCCTGAAACTTTATGTCCTCAGGTGACCGGGATTGAATCAATGTTAATGTGCGCTTGACCACCTAAAATGTTACAAGTACTAGCTAGTTTCAAGTCCACAATTTCCCCCCAAGTGACCGGTGTAATTGTCGACATAGACCCCTTTGTCTTGTGGTTTCTCTAGTGATTGAGAACATCACATGTGGCAGTGTAAAAGGGGGCAGTAGCCTCACAGATCCCTCTTTTCGCTTCGAGAACACCTGCGTGTTGATGCTAGAGAGAAAGCATCCCGTTAATTAGGGAATCCGGCAGTTTCCTTCTCGACCAACAGCCATCATCAAACAATTCTAGCTGGGATCTGCCCCCTCACAAATAGTGGGCAAAAAGTGTGCATACACGTGGACGTTCCCTGAAACTTTATGTCCTCAGGTGACCGGGATTGAATCAATGTTAATGTGCGCTTGACCACCTAAAATGTTACAAGTACTACCTAGTTTCAAGTCCACAATTCCCCCCCAAGTGACCGATGTAATTGTCGACATAGACCCCTTTGTCTTGTGGTTTCTCTAGTGATTGAGAACATCACATGTGGCGGTGTAAAAGGGGGCAGTAGCCTCACAGATCCCTCTTTTAGCTTCGAGAACACCTACGTGTTGATGCTAGAGAGAAAGCATCCCGTTAATTAGGGAACCCGGCAGTTTCCTTATCGACCAACAGCTTCATCAAACAATTCTAGCTCGGATCTGCCCCCTCACAAATAGTGGGCAAAAAGTGTGCATACACGTGGACGGTCCCCGAAACTTTATGTCCTCAGGTGACCGGGATTGAATCAATGTTAATGTGCGCTTGACCACCTAAAATGTTACAAGTAGCATATTTGGTTTCTTAGCACGAGGCAGTCAATCCAGCTGGAGCAATACTATATAACAGAAAAAATGTCGTTGGAGCTGATGTGGCCTGGGAGCAGACAATTTGTATTTTAGGATTCTTTATCGTGGATGATCAGCAAGCACGCCCGACAGTAGTTGACCTACCTGACAGGGACGGTAGAAACACAAGGTTGTGAGTTAAATGCTAGTACTATGGTTCGAGTCTGGCCGACTACAAAGCCTATACCATGTCTCTCCTTGTGTTTGTCGAAGAAAATGTCTCTTCTTTCAAAACAACTACTCCAACCAACAACTAGCATTGACGAAACAGGCTTTACGCCCCGCTTTATAAATAAAGCAACCACCAGTCATACAACAAGTTCGGAACCACAGTCGAAAAAGAAACGACAAACGAAAAAAGTCTGTTGAGGCAACAACACAACAATGCCCAACGAAAAGAACAAGATACAAAAAGGAGCGCTGCTCAGCGGCTGGAAGTGGAACAAATGCGGCGAGCCGCCGTCACGAGTGCCTGAATCGCGCCATCCAACCGCTCCAAGTCCCGCTGTCTACATAGCGGATGCCACTGCTGCAGAAAAGCCAAGAATTTAAACATCGAGTCAGAGGCACGCCTAAGAAAGACTCGCTCGATAACCATCTTGTTACGAATAGTCCATAAGGTCCAGGTCATCGCAGCGAACAATAACCAGAAGAGGCACCTCCTCCTCCCGCTACGGTTCGCCTGCACTTCCATGAACTCGCTGAAGTCTAGGGCTCGCCACTCAGGCCCTAGCGCTTCCGCCATGAAGTTCCACATGAAGCGAGCCGCGGGACAATAAAAAAGAATGTGCGATCCGGTCTCCGGCACCGCACAAAGGGGACATACCCCATCTCCCGGACCAAACCTCTTAAGCACCTCCACCCCCGACAACTAGCATGCGAGGACACTACCGGAATCGACTACAATGACGAATGCCCGTGGAGCTTGGCAACTACGGCTTCCATCCAACCGTGGATTATGCTAATTGGACAATGATCCCCAAGCTCCGGCCAGGAGATGTCGTCTCTCCACGGTGAGCTAGCTAGCTCGGCATGAATACGTAAGGACTCATGCGGGGAGAAAGCGTCCATTATCAGGCCTTTTCCATTATTTTAGGCGGTCGTTAAGCGCAACTAGCACTGTGAGTCTGTGACTATGTGAGAGTTACACTAAACTACAAAACTGAGAAATCTTCTCAGTAAGCGCAAGATAATCTAGTACTGTGAAGGTACACTATCGTCTATTACTTTAGGTGCAGGACTACTACCAAAAGTATTTCCAACGCAAGCCTAATACCCTCCTTACTTCTAGTGTTTAGAAAAGTCAAATTTAACTATCTTTGATCATGATTTTACAAAAGAATATCAATATTTTGGAATAGTAAGAAAATAAATATGAATATCGATTCATGATGAATCTAATGATACCGATTTGATATTATAAATTATAATAGTATTTCCTAAAAACTTTGTCAAAGATCATCTCTTTGACTTCTATAAAAACTAATACTTCCTCCGATCAATAAAAAGAGTGCTCACTTGGTATAAAATGTGTGGTACTTTTTATGGATCGGGGGGAGTACATCTTATAATAAGAAACAGATAGAGTAATAATCTAGTGAAGGCATTTTTCGTACATAATATTAGTAGTTCGCGATGGAACTTTTTTTTTTTACCTTAGAGCTCTCTAATTGTCCCTGTAATATTTTTGGATGCTCCCAAATACTCCCACAGTTCCATAATATAAACTTTTACGGTGATTGGGACGGAACCACGAGTTCCGTCCGGCTCCGTCGAGGGCTTTTTTTCAGACCTTTCATTTTAACATGATTTTTTGAAACCGTCGATTAAAACTAGATGTAGTCTATTTTTTTTTCTTTTGACACGTGTTGGTACCGATCTGGGTTAGGTTTTTTTTTTAGGGAACAATCTATCGTACAATTTGCTATCTGAGCAGCCAACGCTAGAGGGCGTTTTTTTCAGAGCCAACGAGGCAGACATCAAAAACGTGAGCAGCCGCCACCGCCCTTCACTGCAGCGGATCGTGATTTGTGAGCACCGCCGCGGTGCACCACTTGCACCGCCCTCGCCGTTGACGTACAGAGGATGCCTGGGAGCTCTACGAAGCTGGAAACTTGAGGAGGTGGTTGATCCTCGCCCTCAATAGGATGCCATCCGGTACCTCAAGGTGGCCCTCTTCTGCACGCAGGCAGCAGCGGCGAGGCGCCCCTCGATGCCGCAGGTGGTGAAGATGTTGTCCAAGCCCATCCGTATCAACGAGAGCGAGCTGACAGCACCGGGCTACATCAACGAGTACAAGACCTCTGGTTACAAGGCGACGGCCTCCACCGATCCTAGATTGAAGAACTCGACAGCGGAGGATTCCCACATGTTCAGCACGGTCGTTCCGCAGACGGTGACCGATGTGAGCCCAAGGTGAAAAGGGGAACCAGGTAGGGTGGTGCAGCTATGTAGAGAGACAGTACCATATAGAGCGCACAAATTTAGATGTGCATTATGCCTGCTCTTCGAGAGACCATTGGCGGGTGCCTTTGCACTCTCTGCAGGCTGCTTGGTCCCATTAGCTGGGGCTGGCGCACCATCTTTCGCCGCATCCTTAGAGCCTTTCTTAGCAGCAGGCGCTGGTGGAGGCTGCATCATGTGCGGCGGTGGCGCATGCTTCAACTTCACTAGGACCTGGCGCATCCGGGACAGGTCAGTGGGCTTGCCGGGCTTAGGGCCCTGAATGACCGCGATGGATGGCTTTCCCGTCGTCGCCAGCCGCATCCTCCTCCTCCTCCTCCTACTTCCACCTCTCCCCGTGCGCCAGAGGAGATCCTCCATCCTAGATGCGAGCGGGTTGGCCAGAGATGGGAGACGGGTTGGACAGAGATGCGAGCGGGTTGGCCAGAGATGGGAGACGGATGGTGTGGCTACGGCGGCGGATCGGCCGGAGATGCGAGCGGCTTGTGGCGGCGGCCAGAGATGCGAGCAGGTTGGGGAATGGGGAAAGTGAGAGAGAGAGAGAGAGTGCGTTCGACGACTTTTAGAGTGAGGATGTAATTACAAAACTGCCCCCCAATGTTGGTACGTGCAAGTGCAAGTGTGCCACCTCAAAAAAAAAAAATTGGTGCAGCAATTTTGTACCGTGTAACACAATTTTGGTACCGTCCCCACAAACTTTTTAGTACCGTCCCCACGTTATTGGTACCGTCCCCACAATTTTTTTGGTTCCGTTCCCACGCTTTTGGTACCGTCCGGTTCCGTCAGTCCGGTTCCGTCTATTTTACCACCGTTAGATCGGGTTGGATGGACGGTTTATAAAAATGTCAACCACCCTAAAACTTGTACGAAAGTTAAACTAGTTTGGTACGAATGATTATATTGTGAAAAAGATATAGCATTATACTTTTGGAGGCGTCTAGACGAGTGTTTGTAGGTTCGGGTATTTGGTTTGAATCAAAAAATTGGTTTGTTTGTTTTGGTCTTTTAGTACTTTGGGCAACGGAACAACATACATGTAGATTACAATACGCTTTAAGAGCATCTCTAGCACTGACCCGAAACCACAGAACTGAAAAGATGGGTTTTAGTTCGAGTTTTGGGTGGTTTACTGTCCCAAATATCGCTGTGCAGAACAGAGACTAATAACAGAACTGTAATTTTTTTTTGATTTTCCGGCAACAAACTAGTGAACACATAGATGATCTTTATAGTTCATTCCAAAATACGGACATAAACTAAGCAACGTACATAGATAAACTCCAAACCTAGTTCGTGGCTGAATCCTAACTCTAGATCTCCAATAGGGACGTTGGGAATACTTCACGGAGTCGGACGAGTGGCCGAGGAAGTCCAGCTGGGCAGTGGCGACGGCGTCCCACTCGTGGCGCTTGGCTTGATGCTCCGCATCCGCATGGAGGTAGGCCTCGAGCTACACTGAATTGTAGGCCTCGAGCGCCTCGTCGAAGCGACGGTGCTGCTTCGCTTGCCGGTGCTCGCTGCACACCGACTTTGCAAGGACGAACTTGAGGAGCTCCTTGTCGTTGTAGACGTAGGAAAAAATTCATCCTTGATGTTCTTCTCATCCTCACTCTCCTCCGCCTAGAGGGCCGCCAAGACCGACCTCGGTGACCGAGGTGGGACGACACCCTGCGAGACCCCGGCTTCGTGGTCGTGGAAGCCTTGGTCGAGGCCCCTCCACGCATGCCCCCGTCCACGGAGGTCGTCGGCCTCGTGGTCGTGGTTGAGGCCCTGCTACTCCCCGCGATTAGCGTGCACGTGCTCGTCCTCGGCGGTTGTCGGGGGTGTAGGCTGTGTGATGACCCACAAGCGTAGGGGGTCGCAACAGTCTTCAAGGGGAAATATAACCCAATTTGTTGATTTGATCCAAGGGAAGCCAAAGAATACTTATAAGTCTTAATAACTGAGTTGTCAATTCAGCTCCACCTGAAAAATAACTTGCTAGATACAATTTATCAGTAGGAACAGTGATATAATGGCAGTTGTAGCGTGATAGTAATAGCAGCAGTAAAATAACAGTAGCAATAGTAACAACGAAAGTAAACAGAGTGGACAGTAGTACTAAAATACCGTGGGCAAATGGATGATGTAAGGGTGTTGCATGAATGATATCAACCATGTATTAGACTAACAAAGTGCAACACAAATATATAAGAGAGCATCCAACTCACTAACAATCATATGCATGTATTCCGGAAATATTTGCGTGTGCTTGTAATAAGAATTTGCACAACATGTTTTGTCCGGCCATCCCGTTGCTCCGGGGCCGATTTGGAACTAATTGTAATTAAGATACTTGCTTAATCAAGTACCGGATCATAGCAGTAACACTCGATGGATACATGTAATTATCAAACTAAAATTCATCCCCTCTGATATCCAAACTGTCACCGTTAGGGTCTCGAGTTCCGGATAATAATAGATGTATACAACTCATAGATATGATCCAAAATATCATTTATATTCGCGATCACTAGGGATCGGATGCCGATAGTTAACGTCCCATCGGACTAGTGCATGGCCATTGGATCAGGTTGTGCGGGGTCGTAGGATTTGTTCTCATCTTGCGGCTCATCTCTTCGGGGTTTCCAAAACAAACATTTATTTAATTAAAGATGCTTCCGAAATTAGTTTCGATAATCACTTCAGATTTGTTCCCATAATTTCTCCCTACACGTGTAGATCAACTTCCTCTAAGCAGGTACACTAGTTTCCTTGATTTGTTCCGATAATTTCTCCCTGCAGGTGTAGATCAACTTCCTCTAATCATGTACACTACATTCCTTGATTCACGTATTTGTTTCCATCATACAAGAATATTGCTTCCCTTAGTTCTAGATACGCTTCATCATTTGCATTTTGTTGTTGTTGCTCCAAGCATTGTCACTTATGCTTTTTATGGTTTTGTTTATGTATTTTAAAGATGTCATATATTACGATCAATCCAAGTTAGTCGCTCGCAATATGACAACAATGTTCGTCACATGCTTCCACACTATGCGTTCTTCCTATATTTTTGTATATGATTCCATGTGTCATGCTTGTTGTTGTTTTTGATTTACGACCATTTAAATGCTATGTACATAATTTTGTAAAGCTTCCTAGGTTATCCTTTCGTGCTTATATGCCATAACATAAAGCAAACCAAGCATGACCCCATTACTTTCAGTTCATGATTCAACACTACACCAACACAATTTCACATATACATATATTTGCTTCCTATTTCTATCACTACTGCTTCACGTTATCAAAGTACAAAATGAGATTGGTAAAGGTCTTCAAGGAGCTTCTGGTGTGGAGGGAGTCGGCAAAGTAGAGTATGTGAGGACGCTTCATTCAGTAAACTTTTGTTCGAGTCGAGTGTATTAACTTCTTCTAAATCTCAACGCGGAAGCGAGGGATTTCCTGCAAAAAAAAAAACCCAGTACACATCTTAAACTTTGAAAAAAAAATTGAAACATTTTCTACTGGAGGGGAGACCCCCACAGCCCTTTATTGCCATCACAAGAGTTTACAAATATTTACAAATGTACATAGCAGGATAGACTAAGATAATCTATCACACACTAATGAAGGGTATTAAGCCATGATGATAAATCCGCAGCCAAGGAAGCACTCAACCTATGCTTAAGCATAAGGAGATCTAACATGAATCCAACTTTCCAACCCTTGAAGGAATGCCTCTCAGACTTGAAAATAACTCCATTCCTCTGTTTTCAGATGTTCCAACAAGTAAGAATCACAATCTCAGTGAAACATGGACCTTTGAAGTTCTTTTTGGCAATAGAAACATTAGTCAGAACTGTGTTATCACTCCATGAAATTTGCAGATAGTTCCAAATCCTGGAGCTGAAAATACACTCAAAGAACAAATGTGTCCAATCCTCAGGACAAAGTTTGTTGCAAAGGACACAAAAATCAGTCACATCAATCTTCCAATTCCTTCTTTTAATCATACCCTTGGTATTAATCCTATCCTTTAGGATCAGCCATGCAAAAAAATTATGCTTTGACATGCATTTGGATGTCCATATCCACTTAGCTGGTTTATCATCATTCAAATGAGCAAACTGCAGCTGATAAAATTTACTGGAAGTATATACCCCTTTATTAAAGTTACAGGACCAGACATCCTTATTATTATTCACCTGAACATTTCCCAGTATGCCTTGAAGATCAACAAATTCCTGAAAAGCCTCATTAGAAAGAGGCAGGTGAAAAGCCTCCGAAAGATCAGTCATCTCTTTCAAATCCCTCACTGAGGCCATCTGATCCTTAGCAAAAGAGAACAATCTTGGCAATTTCATTGACAGAGCATGTCCCATCCAAGAATGTTTCCAAAAAAGAACAGAATATCCATTCCCCACTGTGCAAGAAGAGAACGAACACCAAGTACCTGATAATTGCATAATACCTTTCCACCAAAAGGATCCACAAGAGGTAAATGCATGAGGAACCGACTGGAAGTAGTATGCATTCTTGACCAGATTTACCCAAGGAATATCCACAGAGTTGTAAAATTTTGCTACAAATTTGTGCAACAGAGCCCTGTTTTGAATCTGGAGATTAATGACTCCTAAATCACCTTTACATTTTGGCTTACACACCATATCCCAAGCAGCCAAAGAATTTACTCTTTTCTTGTTTTTATCTTTCCTCCATAAGCATCTCCTCCTTGCTTTATCAATAATATCAATGACTCCTTTAGGTATCACTAGTATGCACATATAGTATGTGGGCAAAGAGGAAATAACTGAGTTCACAAGAACCAAGCTGTCACCATATGAGAGGAAGGATACAGTTGCAGAAAGTCTCCTCTCAACTCTGTCAATGAGAGGAGCAAAATCCTTAATAGATGGCTTAGTGGTGCCCATAGGCAAACCTAGATATGTAAATGGCATAGAAGCCACCTTACAGTCCAAAACATTAGCCAAATCAATAGTTTCCTGCTATGATAAATTAATTGGTATCATTGATGACTTGTTGAAATTCACCGTAAGACTTGTGATCTGAGCATACAGGTTAAGTAGATTCTTAAATACCAACAGTTGATCAGGATCAGCAAGCAAGATCACTAAAGTATCATCAGCATACTAAACAATAGGATAATCCCCTCTAATAGGAATTGGTAAACGAAGGCTACCATCCCTGAGAGCCAAATTAACAATACTTTGAAGCAAATCTCCACCCAGAACATAAAGAATAGGTGACAAAGGGTCACCTTGCCTGACTCCTCTTCTGCAAACAAAAGGTTTACCAGGAACCCCATTTAACAGAACAGAAGAGGAACCTGAAGAGAGAATTTTCTTCACCCATTTGATGACTAAAGATGGGAACCCTTTAGAACTCAAAATCTGAAGGATGGCACTGTGCTCAATAGTATCAAAAGCTTTCTCAAAATCAATCTTGAAAACCACCACTTTCTGCTTAGAATGTTTACACTGGAAAATGTATTCAAAACACCATGCCAGGCAATCTTGAATAGTTCTGGATTGAATGAAACCATATTGATTGTCATGGATGAAGCCCAGGATTTTTGCTTGGAATCTATTAGCCAGAATCTTTGTGATAAACTTCAGACAAGTGTTGGTTAGGGAGATGGGTCGAAAATCATTCACAGTCTCAGGAGAGTGTGATTTTGGAGTGAGAGTAATAAAAGAACCATTAATACTTTCCAAAGAAATCCTTGCACTATGGAATTCATTGCAAAGTTTTATAAAATCATCTTTTATAATACTCCAACAGTGCTTAATGAATAAACCAGTGAAGCCATCAGGACCAGGAGCACGAGCAGGTTTGAGGTGTTTGACCACACCCTCCACTTCCTCAACAGAAAAAGGATCGGCAAGATCCTCTAAGCCATCAACCACGGGCAAGAACTGGGATAAATCAATATTAACAGTAGGTGGGCAAGAGACACCCATTATGTTTTGAAACAAGACCAAAAAGCAACAACTTTCTCCTGGTGATCCACCAGTAAATTCCCTGAAGCATCCGAGATAGAAGGAATTGCATTTTGTCTAAACCTCTCAGTGGCTCGGGCATGAAAATATTTAGTGTTTTCACCAGAAAGCTTAGCCCATCGAATGGTACACCTTTGTTTCGACTGCAAGGATAATAATTTCTTTATATGCTCTTTAACAATGAGTCTGAAATTAAACTCTGGAACACTCAGAGATCTCTCATCTTCGAGCTGATCAAAAAATAGAATCACTTTACTACTCATCTCAATAAGTAATTTCAATTGAGAGAGATTCCTTCCCCAATCCTTTAGGGCATATCTAAAAATTTTCAATTTTGCTGTGATTCTGGTGGTGATCGATTTGGCCATGACAGGTGTATTCCAAATTTTGGTCACTAGTTCCATAAAACCAGGCTGATTAACCCAGTGATTCCCAAATCTAAAAATCTTTGCCTTTGGAATGTTTGTTCCAATTTTGATAGTGCAGGGCAAATGATCAGAGGTGATTTTGGACATGGGCAAAACCAAGGTGTTAGGAAAATCCAAAGTCCATTGACAGGATGTAAAAAAACAATCCAGCTGAACAAGTAGAGGATCCTTTTGCATATTAGACCACGTATAATTTCTACCCTTAACAGGCAATTCCAATAAACCCAAGTGGCTAATGACATCATTAAAAATAAAGATATCATTTAGGTCATCCCCTAGCTTATTTCTATTATCCAAGGATCTAATAAAATTGAAATGCCCAAGAATCAACTAATTCTGATGTATAGGGATGGAAAGGTTGTATAACCAGTTGACAAACTCATCTCTTTCCACACCTTTGCAAGGACCATAAACATTCACTAGAAACCAAGTAACAGAGTTATGAACCGAAGTGAATTTTAAATGAATGGCAGAACGATGCACTTCCAATAATTCTCCATTGAAAATGGAACTATTCCATAGCACAATTAATCCCCCAGAAGCTCCAACAGAAGGAGAAACAAAAAATGATCAAACCTTTTAGGACAGAATGACCTAATAAAAGAATGATCAAAATCCTGGCATTTAGATTCTTGGAGGCAAATTACAGAGGCATGACTTTCCTCAATTTTATTATAAACAACCTCTCTTTTAGATTTATCATTTAAACCTCTCACATTCCAGTAAAAAAGAATCCAACCCAAATTCATTGAAGACGTACTATCCATTGAATAATAAACCATGTTGGCCAACATAAATGACCAACAAAGAGAAACCCAGACAGTAGCAACCTTGACCATATATCAATACATTATAAATCCAGGATAGAAAACAAAATGTAGCAACAAGGTCCAAGACACACTCCAGGGGCCAACAAGGCCCAATAAAAGAAGAAGGCCCACTAATCATCAGAACTTGATGGGCTTGTGGGCTTCTTCGGAGCAGCTTCAAGCTTCTCCACCGTTAGTTCAGAGTCATCAATCTGAAGCATTTTTCCCGCTCTCCTCAGTACAGAAACATGCGTGATTGGAGGCACACCATCAGCAGAAGCCTGAGGACGTGAAGATCTAGCTTTCTTCCTTGGTTCAGGCTTGTCAGATCCAGGCAGAACCCGGAAACCTGTGTTCTTAGCTAAACTCCTCGTCACACGACGCTCCTCAATGACTAAACGAGTTGCAACCTTTCGCGCCCTCTTCTTGGAAGCAGCAGGCACAGGTGTAGCCGGATTAAACTCCAGCAACAAAGGAGCAGGCACAACAGGGATCTCCACTGGCAGCAAGGAGGACAGAAGTTCAAACCTCTGGTCAAAAATGAACCTGGCTTTGTGTTCCTGAAAGTATCTGGACCACTCCCCAACAGGATCAGGCAGGAGCACATGCATGATCTGGACCTCATCCTCTTGAACTGCAGCATCCACCTGTACTGGTGGAACGAAAGGAACAATGGCCAATTGGTTATGTTCCACTTGCTGCTGCAGCTCAATAAAATGTTCAGGCCCTTCTGCCCTGACAGCATTTATCGAGTCAACCGACGCACCAGAAAATTCAATAGATACAGATGATTGTACTTGTTCAGGTTCTGGTGGCTGGTCGACCGGGCCATCCTGTCCAACATTCTCTCCCTGAGCCTCAATATTCCAATTGCCCCACCCTTCCTGCTGCTGCTCAGGGACAACCGGCGGCACCCATGCATCTTCAACAGGAGCTGCAGGTGCACCGAAAACTGGGTGCGGATTACCATCATCAGGAACAGGGGACTCATCCCCAGGCAAATTATCAGCTGGATCACTGTCGAGAATAAAGACAGGGAAAGACCAGGAAACAACATGTCCCCCGTATCGCTGCACTTCTCGAATAACAATTGATCTCAGAATATCAGCTGCTCCTCCATAAGAAACTTTGAGGAGAGTGCAAACAGGAGAAGCATCCTCCCGCCACCAGGACCTTAGCTTTCCAAATTTGGATACCACCTCACGAAGAAAGTCATCGGTGCGGTAATCCATATGCAAATTCAGAATCATAATCCACCAGTCCTAGTGTAAACAGTTGCTCTTAAATTCTCCCCCTCGTCATGCCTAACGAAAGAAAGCATTCTACCATCTAGAAATATAAACGGAGCCGAATTGACCAAGATGTCTCTGGCCACCTCATCTGCCAAGCGGTACATGCCAACTCCAACCGCACTTTCCGAGAAGGAGATTACCTGCAAGTTGTGCTCTTGGAAGATGTGATCTACGATTTGTTGCAGGACATCATCAATCTCTTCAACAGGTGGCCGGGGAGCAAGCTGAGCATTGGCCCAAGATTCATAGCGTCTGACAGGGGCCATGGAGGAGGTGATGTAGACTCCAGCAGGTTGTTCCTCTTGCGCCCAAGGCTCCAGGATATGCATCCCCGCCGGGAGGAACCTGGTAGGATCACAGGGAAAGTTTGCCATTGACAATGGTGGTTCCAAATCGAGCGGAGACTCTGGCGAGGGTTTTCGTGGAACAGTAGCAGAGGGAGGGTATAGAACAGGGGGAGGGGACTCCTTGTTTCTGACTGCCGACAGTTTAACTACCCATCGAAGAGTTCCATTAATTCCCGGGCAGTTTTTGCGGATATGTCCCGAACGTGAACAAGACCAGCACCGAATCCGGCCCGTACAATTTTCTGTTCCATGTTTAGCTGAGATACAGTTAGAACAGGGCCATACCTGGGCCGCCATCTTATCAATTAATTTAGCAAAACCATCATCGACGGTAGTGGAGGCAACAGAAGGAGCCACAGGAGGAGGTTCCATTACAGATGATGCCACAGAAAATCCTGGCTCAAAAGAGCCAAACTTAATGGCAGGCAGAACAGAATCAAACTTAATGGAGGAGGTCCCAACATCCGTAGAAGAATCATCGGACTCCTTGGTCTGATTAATAAATGGTTTATGCATAACTAAATGATTCCGTGGGATGTACTGGTTATTAATTACCTTTTCTTTTTCCTCGAGACCAAAGTCCACTCCTTATCCTGATCATCATTCCACTTCTTTAATTCACCCAATTAGGCCCGCCAAAGCTCCAGAGATGAAAATAACACTTGAAGTGAAAGCATTTAAACCATTTAATTTTCATGATGTGAAAACTAACCTCCTTGGAGGAAACCTCAAAAGAGAAGACCCGATCATGAAGGCATTTAACATTGAGCGAGCCACAATAACCACCAATAGCTGCCTCGAGAGCTAAAGCAACCGTGTCTTCATCAATCTTAAAAGAAGCGCGTCCAAAAGAGACCACCAATTTAAATGCACCATACTTCTTAGAGGCATGAAAATCTGATCCGAAAAGCAATCGGACTTCTTTAGCCAAAGCAAGACCTCTAGAAAAATCCAGGTCTAAAACCCTAGCCGCATGAACCACACCCACAGAAGGGTCAGTTGGATTCCGATCCAGCAACGAGATCAAAGAATTCACATCCAATATTGGAACAATAACATTAGAATAGTCCAATAGAAAGCCATTGCGAGGCACCAAGTGATCCTGAACCTTGGCACGATGACACGCAAAATGGATCTCAGATCCTGGATGAACACTTTCACGTACCTTGAGAAAACGTTGATCAAGCACAAAGCCTGCTTGATCTACAAGTTGAATCTTTTTGTCTTTCGGATCCAAAAGAATAAATCCCACGTAGATGGGATTGAAATTCAGATCCAGGTCAGAGAAGAAGAGCGCCCTCCAACGCCAACAAGAGCGAGAGAAAAGAGACTTAGCCTTGGACATAGCGAAGGAGAGGTGGGCGACAGTGCCGGAGTGACAATTGTCGTAAGAGAGAGGCTTAAACCCTAGATCGCCATGAGATTGCCATGGGCGCCGCCTAGGGAGAGAGTCGACATCACCTAGTGAGCATGTTAGTGTGCTTTCTTGAATCATGCCCTTTGAGGCATAGAAAATTTACACATAATGCACAACTGCACAGGTATGGAAGGAAGGAAGCAACAATTGAGACCGACGAAGCTGTAAAGTCCATGGCAGGAAGCACGTATGACCCCATGTAAACAAACATTGCACCGTCATCGCGATCACGTCGACGTCTTGCCTCTTGGAGTGCCAACACTTGCTGGCGAAGGGCATCAACGTACTAGGAGCAGCACAACCATCTAGCAGGGAAGAAGTTACTCGTCCAGAGAGGTGGTGCTTCAAATAAGAGACACTTGACCAGCATAATCTTGACCTCAGCATGCCCATTGTCAACGACGTTGTAGCCGGCCAACAACACCCACTTGGGGAAAATAATCAGAAATGTGTTACTACCATTAGCAGCGTTTATAGAAAATGTAGGAAGCATGGGGAAAGGTTTAAAGCATCATCCGGAAGCTGAGTACTTGCGATGTAGACATGTAGACGACAAAGACGATTTGGCGAGACACGCATGTAGCGGCTAGGTAGTCTATCAATCTAGCTAGTAATACTTGCAACAACACGCTATTTGATGGATTAGTAGTGGATACTCACAGAAACCCATGAAAAACACAGGAACTACAGGCAACGACCCGTGCGATTGTGATTAACTAACATGAGTTACAAACTTCAGTTGATCTAATCGTTGAAGGAAGCAGCCTTAGATCCAATTTTCGTGGGGAATGTAGCCTGGACGCCACGGCTATGCTGTGACTCCACACCTCCGGCCGGCCGGCGGCGGTCAGAGAGGCCCTGATGTGCATGTGCAGGCATAGGCGGGGTGTGAGGATGTGAACAGATGTTGCTTTAATTTGGGAGGAGAAATCCAGCTACAGTTAATAGGATTGATTTGACGACGGTAATTATGGGATAGCTGCGTTGTTATCGGATCAGATTTTTTTCTTGTGAAGCATTGATGCATGCATGTAGGATGGAATGGAAATGTATGGGATCTGATTGGTCTGATAGTTTGCTTTTGGTTGGACTGCGATAGGTAGTATTTACCTTTATATTTATGAAAACATAACATGGTCAGATCTAAAAGCGTGGAACTCGGGCCCTAGTGACAAGCATTAAGGACTCCAAGTTGCAACAACGATAGATAACGACTATAGTGGATACTAGGCATCATGCCCTATCAATCTCATGAGCTATTACATGGTAATTACATCCAATCCCTACCATCCCCTCTCCCCCATGTGGCTACAGCAGACAATTACTGACACGTCGAAGGGGGGATAATGGAGGGTTGGTGGAGACACGTTGGAATCCCCATCGATACGTCATAAACGTATCCATTATTTCTGATGTTCCATGTTGTTTTCATGTTGTATGCTACATGTTTGCTATACACTTTGTGCCATTTATTATCGATTTTCTTGGACTAAATTGACAAGATGGCATAGAGCGAGTTCTTGTTTTCTGCTGTTTTTATTTTCAGAAAATTTGTTCTGGAAATATTCTCGGAATTGGACGATTCGAAGCCCGGAAGTCTTAGAAATTTGTCGAGCACATGGAGTCCGGAGGGGGGCCACAGAGTCCCCACACCATAGGGCGACGCCCCCCCCTTTGGCCGCGCCTAGGGGTGGTGTGGTCCCCCTGGCCGCCCACCGACGTTGCCCTCATGCCTATGTATTCTCCTTGAAGGGTTAACCCTAAATATCAGAGCCTTTTGCACCAAAACCATCTGCAGCCACCGTCATCATCAACCCTAGTTCGGGAGGGTTCTGGAGCTCTCCCCGACACCCTATCGAGAGGGGGAATCATCACCGGAGGGCTCTACACCACCATGCCCACCTCCGGAATGATGCGTGAGTAGTTCATCCTTGGACTACGGGTCCATAGCAGTAGCTATATGGTTGTTATCTTCTCCTTTTGCCTCATGTTTAGATCTTGTGAGCTGCCCTACATTATCAAGATCATCTTATTGTAATGCTACATGTTGTGTTTGCTGGGATCCGATGAATATTGAATGCTATGTCCAATTATTATCAATCTATCATGTTTTATTCATGTGTATGTTATTTATGATCTTGCATGCTCTCCGTTGTTAGTAGATGCTTTGGCCAAGTAGATTCTAGTAACTCCAAGAGGGAGTCTTTATGCTCGATAGTGGGTTCATGCCTCCTTTGCATCTGTGCTCGAGTGGCAAAAACGTGAGAGATGGGGGATGTGCTGTTGCCATTAGGGAGAAAACAAAGATGTTTACATGTCACATCCCAGTGTTTGGGAAGTTATAAGGATCAAAATATAATATGTGCATTTGCAAAGCATGCATCTGAAAATACGAGAAATTTTGGCGCGAAAGGTTAAACGAAGCAAAGTGACCAATGTTTCACTTGAGATAATGAAATAGGTGTAGATCAACTGTTCGAGAGTATGGAGTGATCTTTATAAGATGTATCTTACAAACAAAATTATTTGCTTACACAAACCAACTTCGGTTATGACTAACATTAACTCCCAACAAATCTAACCTCAAGTCTATAAGTGAGTTGAGAGAATTAAACTAGGTTTTTAGAACTCAAAGAGGGGTGAGTATCCAAATCACATAACTAATGATTATACTTCCACAAATGAGTATTACACAACTGAATCATCTCATCAACAGAGATGTTATCTCCTATAAAACAACAACTCTCTAAGTTATCAATCAATTCACATAACACCTTTATAAATTATCTCACAACTATTAAGTAAGCCTTTAGAAGGGAATAACAAAGGTTCAATAGAACACAAATGATACCCACACGTGTTAACTCAAAACCCACAAGTGGGAAATGACATAATAATTGTATTAACACATTTATAGAATATGTACATATATCATCAACCATAACAGAAGAACCTAAAAGACGAAATAAATCTTCTTAACCTAATGTTAAACCTTGATCATTACATATGATCTTCCCAAACCTCTATATCTACATTATGCATGACAAAGATTACATAAAGAAGAATATCAAGTAAAACCATGACACCTGAGAAAACAACTAACAACTATGACATAAGTCATTAAACTCCAATAACCTTCATATGCTTCATGTCTCATTCATGTTATACAAGTGAGCATATCAAATTTCGACACAAAAATGAACCATTTGATCAGCTTACTATCTTAAACTCATTCCACAAACACTCCACATTTCTATTCAAATCAACATCCAACAACTAAAGTATCTATGGATACCACTAATGAATAACAAAAATTTATAACCTCTATTAGAGGAATTTTATTGATAGCTAAGTAAAACCAATCATATATGAAACAAGTACATATCTTATGGAAAATAAAATCAGAAGCATATCAAAGGAGAATAAAAGATAACTAACTCTTAATCTAGATCTTTCTACCTTGTCTAGACCATCATGTTACTTAGTCTAGACTATGTTATTATCTTGTTCCCAATCTTCTCGAAGACATTCTACAAAAAAAGCAACCCACAAGAAAGAGGAACTACCACAAGAAGATCTTAAGAAGGATTCTTTAGATATTCCTAGAAGTGCTAACTCAATCTATCCTGGAGAATTTGGAAAATCATACACCAAGATCTATTCTTATTAAACCATCTAGAAATAATGTGGTATTCCAATGTTGGTGTTATATAGAAGTTGTTTGGTAACAAGTTTGCAACCTTGTTAACAAATCACTTTTGTAGGCTCTAACAATTGAGTGTCATATACAAATAAACAGAAGGTTAGATAATCATGTAAATCTCAGCCACTTGGATATGAAAAGTAGTTCGGGTGCAAGCTTTGCAACCTTGTCAACAAATTCTTCTGATATGCATAGGGAAAATTGGTATTATAAAATACACCTACATTTTGTTATAGATACAACCATGATCCATACAAGTAGAAGAATAACAAGGTGAAATAATAAACCACGTTATAACTCGAATAACACATGTTCTAAGTAACAAAGAAACCAAGATAAGGAAGAAAACAAGTAAACTGTTGAAATCCAAGTGTTTGGTGTTATATAAGAATAATTTGGCCACAAGGTCAGATCAACCTTGTGAACACAATATTCCTGTAAGTATTAAAACAACTGAGTTTCAATAAGTTAATCTTTATCATAATTGAATACATCAGAGGAATGAAATGGTTATGGAATCCAATGAATGCATTTCACCAGGAGATACAGATTACTACTGAAGTTATATCCTATAAGCTCTAGTGGTGACATTCTGAAGATAAGAGACCAACAAGGGAGAGGAAACACTAGGTAGTCCAAGAGATGATCTTACTTGCAAAGGACCAAGGCAATATCTGAAGACAAGTGGCAACTAGAGACAAGTACATCAGGCAACTGAAGTCAACAAGGAGCAACACTACCACGGTAAGGGAGCATAAGCAATTATCTAGTGAACCATTAGGTGAGGTTAGAGAACTTAGAATCTCTATTCCTTGTCAAGCTCATCAGAGATGAGGAACACATAATAATCTCTTAAATGGAAACAATTATCTAGTAAGAAATAATAACAAGCCATTGCATCCAAATGTCTTGTGATATGTTGAGGTAGGTGGAAATAAGCTTAACTACCTTGTTTTCCAGATCCTTCTCATCCATAAGTCAAATAGATAATAACAAGAATCATCCATACACCAACTTGTACATAATTACATGTTCTAAAAAACATTGGATAATATCCATACTGGTAAACAAGGTTGGAAAACAAACATATAGTCTCTTCATATTAGGAACCAATGTGGGCCTAAGCCACTCATGTTTTCCACGTGATCAAGTACTTATATATAAAAATATGGCTTACACACAATATAAGGAAATGTCCACCAGACTTGATAAGAACCTCAAATATGAAAATAACAAAGCCACACAAAAGAAAACAAATCAATTTATTACCCAACAACATTTGGCATGATATGGAATAAAATTCCCTATTTGGTGATTTTAATAACAAACCATAAAAAAATGCTACTAAGTAGTTTTACAAATTATCCCTATAATACTTATATCCAAAATGGTTCAACAAAAACACACCATTATTTCTATAACATGATTGTTGTGTTATATTCATGTGATAACATGTATGAAAGAATTTTCAAATCCATCTGAAGTTGCAATGAAGAGAAAATAACTATCTCACTTAAATTGAATATCCCAAGTGAAAATTTAAATCTTAATCAATCCACCAAAACAAAACATGGTGAGGTTGAAATTTTGATAAGGATTACAAATATGATTTTTAATAATTTTATTCAAACAAAAAATCCCTGAAAACAATGTTTTGAGTTCAGTTTTTAATACTAGAAGGACCTTTCTGCGAATTCCAAAAACTTGTAGGGGTTATGTGAAATTGTTTCGTCTTTAACCTTTTGACAGAAGATCAGTGCATGTCGATGCGGGGATCATCGTCGTTCCACCTCTTGTGTGTCTCCATGTCCTCGAAGATAAGACCAGAGATACGTCCTCGTCGAGCTCTACCTCCCCATACCTCTCTTGATCTCTCTCTCTCTGGAGCATTGCGTAAACCGAAACCCTAACCCTAGCCGTACGGCCTCCGCTCGCCTCCGTCGACTCCGGCCTTGCTAGGACCAATTGAGGCTGCCCTTGTGAGCGCCATTCTTTCCTCTTCCACCTCCCCAAGTCACACAAACAGGGAGGGATGGAGCTTGCCGAATCGTGGCCGTCTTCCTCACCGCGGCAGTCGCCGGCAATTTCGACCATGCCGTGTCTCACTGTCCACACCAACACACTCCTGGTGAGCCACTAATCCTCGCGATTTATTTCGTTGTGCGAATCAGGCATGTTTTGGCCGCTGGCGTCGGTGCCATGGTCGCCGCCGGTCATCTCCGCCAACTATTTGGTCATGCCGCAGCCACCCTTAGACTCCACTCGATCCCCTAGAGCTAATGGAGCTAAGAAATCAAGCTAATTCGAAGCAAATCAACAGATTGCAGAGCCACAGGAGAAATCTCCTCCACGGCTGACATGACCATGATGTCATCATGACCATTTTTATTTATTTAATTTTTATTTTTGATTTAAAAATCGTATATGATAGGTGGGACCCACATAACAATTAAAAAATGATAGAAAAAAACTAAAATTATTAATTCAATAACTTTAATTCTGTTTATGAAAAAAATATGAAAATGTTTAGAAAAATTGTTGGGGGGCTACCCCGAGTAGGGGTAAGACAGGTGAGAAACAGTGTTCAAGATACGGTCCTACCGAGTAGGCGGCTACCCGGATAGTCTGGTATCCGTTAGTTGTTATTCGGCATGAGGTACTGAAGGCCAAGAGGAGATCCAAGTGTCGTTCTGGGTCAGCCGGGTAGCGCTCGGGTGATCCGGATAGACAAGAAGTTGTTCTACTCGGGCACAAAGTCAATGACGCCGTTGTGGGAGATCCCGTGTATCCAGGGTCCGTACCGGCGTGCGGTTCAACTTACTAGGCGCATGATTATCCACACTGAGACGTGGGAACAGTACAGGTTGGTAGCTGTCATGTTCTGTCACTGACAAGGGGGACAGGACATGTCAGTGACCTACCATAAGAGAGTGACAAGGTGGACAAGACCTGTCAGCCGCCTACCGCGGAGACTTTCGGCGACGGTGTCAGCGGGAACACGGAGGCGTGCACCGTTCGGAGTAGTCCAATCAGTCCTTTTATTCGTAGAATACTAGCTGGCCACCAGTATATAAGGTGTCCATCCCCCTCCTGCGCGAGGGTCACTCATTGAGTCACCCGATCACTACTTCATTCACTTAGACACACGCAGAGAGAGCTAAGCGCTAGCTACTCGACAAAGAGAGAGATACTGAGATATTGTAACTTCTGTACTCAGCACAGCTTAATACAGAGAGGTAGGCAGGAGTAGGGGTGTTACCTCCACACGAGGGCCCTGAACCTGGGTAGATTGTGGTGTTAGCATTGTTCTGTGCGTGCCTATTCGGCGTGCGATCCCTCCCCGGGTACCTACAGCGTCCATCGGCCCCAAAGTTAAGCCATCCCATGGCATCTGTCTTTACCTCACCATGACAGTTGGCGCCCACCGTGGGGCCAGCAGCGGCGCTGGCTGGGGTGCATATCCAGACGGGACCTGTTTCTCCGTCGGGGGAGCGCGTGGTTTGTGGCCTTGTCCACAGATTCGGATCCTTCGACTTCGTCACCGTAAACGCGGGTGATTTCGGCGGCAGGCCCGTGCCTGCATACGGCTCCATCCTCTCCTTCGGCACGCACTTGGTGTACGTCGCCACCACCGTCATCCGCGAGTACCCTGAGGAGGTGCTCGTTGCTCAGGACCCTCCTGCTGTTCTCGCTGTCCGCGGGAAGCCGGCCGGCTGCTCTGCGAGCAGCATGGGGGTGATGATGACTGGCACGGCTATCGATGCCGGAAAGATGCGCCCACTACGCCTGAAGTCGACGAGGAGCAGACTGCTCGCAGGGGCCACAAGCCCTACGACATGCCCTAGAATCAACCGGGCTACGTGGACCCTTCCACGTCGACTGCGGTACTGGCTGCTCGTGCTGGCGTCGCCGAGCAGCTGGGCATGCCTCTCGCCACAGACGCGGATCCGGCTGTGGTGAGGGCGCAGCTCGAGCAGCAGCGTCAAGCTTTGCTCAAGGAGGCCCAGGAGCTGGAGAAGGTTAGGCTTTAGCTTAACCTGGATCAAAACGAGTACAGTAGAGCACATGGGTTTACTCCTGTATCTAGAAATCTAGCAAGATAGGAGTTATTCGCCGCAACCTAGGTGCTGAGCTAGCTAGAGATGGTAGAGCTGCTAGCAAGTCTACTAGTTTAACCACTACTGATAGGCCAAAATATAGCTCTCCTGCCAAAACACTTAGAGCCGCTGAGGCAGTTGCGGCCGAGTTGCCGCATCTCACTGGTGAGGCTCGCGCTAGGCAGCAGGACCGGCTCAATGAGTTGGTTCTAGAGGCAGGCGGGCAAAATGAGACTTTTCGACAGGCCAATCCGGAGCTGGTGCGTCCCATGTTGTTCATTCGCATGGGGCAAGATTCGTGCGACAGGCCTCATCGCCACTTCTCGGCAGTGAGAGGGCCCAGAGTGTGAACTCTGGGAAGAACAAACAGATGTAGGTGTACGACCCGGCTGTCGCCGGAAAACAGCATGATGTAGAGTGGCAGCCCAGCCAAAAACACAATGCTGCGGGTACTGGCTACCAGGCCGCCCGAGATCACCAAGAGGGCAAGGAGGAAACCGAGATGGTCCATCGCGGTGTCACGCCGCCAACCCGGTTCAGCAGGTGGTTCAGCCACATGCAGCTGTTGCAGCGGCCAACCCGGTTGCTCAACCCGGTCCGGTGCACCAGGATCGCTACAACGATGGGTACTCGGCAATGGAGCAAGCCGGGTACGCCGACCCAAGAGATGTTACTACTCGGTTGGGAGGAAGAATGCTGGAGCCCAGCGATGCAAGATACAAGATGGACAGGATTTACCGGTCCGAGGAGATAGAAGCAAGAGGCCCACCCGGACCAAACTGTTTCGGTCCCAGGATCATGGGAGAGCCCGCTATTTCCAAGTTCCAGTTGGCCAGGGGGACCAAGACCTATGACGGAAGCACCAAGCCGGATGACTGGCTGAACGACTACGTCACTGCCGTGCACATCGCTGGTGGTAACAGAAGATGGGCAGTGAGGTATGTGCCTCAAATGCTGGAGGGCCCTGCCCGGCTTTGGCTCAACAACTTAACGAGGGACAGTGTCAACTGTTGGCTCGACTTCTCGGAGGCCTTCATCAGCAACTTCGCCAGCACTTACAAGAGACCGAATAGGCCGCAGAAGCTCTCGGCGTGCAAGCAGAGGGAAGAGGAAACTGACTGCGAGTACCTTACTCGGTGGAGCACGCTGCGAAACACCTGTGATGGTGTAAATGAGTCACAGGCGATTGCCTGTTCGCTCAGGGCTGTAGGCATGGTAGCATGTTGTGGCAGAAGCTGCAGAGGGAGATGCCGAGTACACTCCCATAGATGTGATTCCTAGCTGTCGGGTGCGAGCCCGTTCAGGTGCATGCGATAACGCTTGCAGATGTGCTCAACGTGTAGGAGGAAACTCTCGGTACGGGTCAAACGGAGGGCTACCGGTGAGACTATCAAGATTGCAGATATGTATGCTCTCGGTGACCCTACTCAGCCTCTGCTCGATTCCTTCGAGCCGAGAAGAAGAAACCAAGATGGTACCCGGCGAAATGACCGCCAAGACTTCCGCAATAAGCGTAGAGATGATCGCCCTTACGCCCGCTATGGCTCGGAGCAGGTGAATGCTATAAACCAGGATCCTGCAGCTGCAGGGAGCAACCAGGGGCAAAAACTGCTGGAGCTCAGTACAGGCAAAACCAGACTCGGGGCCAGAACTTCAAGAAGTAGTACAATGCTCCTCAGCAGGGCAATGCTGCCCAGGAATTCGGAAATGCTGCTCAGAGATTTATCTTTGAGACCATGAAGGATAGACCTTGCAGCTTTCACACTCGGTGTCGAAGGGTCGTGTCGGCAAATCCCTCGGGTGATCCGGTAGGGTTTTGAGTAGAGGAACGATACGCGCTGGTGATCTCGACGGGGCAAGATTTACCCAGCTTCGGGGCCCTCGTAGAGGTAAAAACCCTTACTCCTGCTTGTCTGATCTGTATTTTGGCGAGATAGTCGAGCTGTTTACAATGGCGATGCCATGGTGAGGCGTACGGGGTATCCCGTGTATTGCCTAGTCTAGTTGTGGCTTGTATCTTCCTCTGTCTCGATTGGACCCCTTTTTGTCTCCTCCCTCCTGGCTTTATATATGTAGCCAGGAGGGTGTTACATGAGTCCTAGTAGATTACGTATAGGAGTTCTTGTCGTGACCCGCAAGTCTTGTGGGTGGGCTTCTGTTGGGCCTTCTAGAACCGCGGGAGATCACCTGTCTTTGGGCCTAGGTTTTCGGCCTTGGACTGGGTAGGCTCACCCGATAGGTCCAGGAATCATCCCCACGTCAGTAGCCCCCGAGTGTTCAGTCGACTGAGAATCAGTCGGGTGGGCACTCAGAGTCCATTATTGATTTCTTCGATTGGTTATTCAATCGTCTGGTTTTGAGGGTGTATACCCTGTGCGCAATGCGCTTTCCCATACTCGAGTGGTAAATGTGCCTGGTGTTGGCTGTTTTCGCAGAAGGATGTGGCTCAGTCGCTTGGCTCTCCCGAAAGATCAGGGCCAATTAATTGCATCTAGGGCAAAAACGGTTCTGGCCTACACGAATTCGAGACCTCCGACTCGAATCCGGCGAGTTGATCATTGCGACTGGGCCGTGGAGGTCTTACCGAGTCGAACTTAACCTAAAGGGGTACCCGGCGCGTCCGCTAGGATTTTTTTCACGTTGTTGACACGGGAAATTTACCGGAGGACGCAGCTTGAGTGCAATTCCAGGCCCAAAAGAGAGATCCTTGGGTCTTACCTTTGTACTCGAAAGAATACGGCATCCGGATGTGCCTAGTCGGCCGAACGATCCAGGATAAGGATGCGTAAATACATCATGTGGTAGAGTTGCGGGAGCCGCACACTCGCGATTTTACCTTAATCATGTTCTTGCGATTCTTCGGGTGAAGAGATCTTCCTTCTTAATCTTGTGTGAAAGAGATTTCGCGTTATTAAGTTTGCACGAAAGAAATTTCGTCTTGATGTGCCCATACGAAAGAGATTTCGTGTCAGGGTGACTATGCGAAAGAAATTTCGCGTCTTGATGTGCCCATACGAAAGAGATTTCGTGTCAGGGTGCTTATGCGAAAGAAATTTCGTGTCTTCGATGTGCCCATAGGAAAAAGATTTCGTGTCGGGGTGCTTATGCGAAAGAAATTTCGCGTCTTCGTGCTCATACGAAAGAGGTTTCGTGTTATGAGGTGCGCAATGATGTCAACACGCACTTGCCTGCTCCCGATGGGACGTGACGTTGTGGGGCAGGGCACGTAGGGCCCATCGTGTCAGCTTTTGACCGGAAGCGTGCCGTCGTGCGCCCGTTTTTTCGCATGACGTAATTACGCAGTGGAGATGTACTCGACACGACGGATATAGTCGACACGGTAGAGGTGTACGCAACACGGCGGATAGAGTCGACGCGGTGGAGGTGTACTCAACACGGCGGAGGGAGTCGGCGCGGTCGAGATGTACTCGACACGGCGAACATAGTCGACACGGTGGAGGTGTACTCGACACGGCGGACGGAGTCGACGGGGAAGTCGTGTAGTCGACGAGGCGGATGGCGTCGACGCGGTGGAGGTGTACTTGACACGGCGGACGGAGTCGACGAGGAAGTCGTGTAGTTGACGCGGACGTGGCGGAGTCGCACGACGACGTGGAAGTCGTGTAGTTGACACGGACGCCCACCCACCTAGTCCACACAAGAAGATGGAACCGAAAAGTCTTCAAGATGTTCTGATTTCGTGAATTGGCCCGCGTTGCCATATGCGTCTCATCGATACGGACAAGTTTGATGTTTTGCTTTTCTTCATCCGAGTTAATATGCGGTTTGTACGACCACAATAAGGACCTGGACGAAGAAATCTGCAGAGCTCCTCAGATACGCGACCAGCGTGTTAGATGCTTCTGACGCGGTAGTACGTCGAGCGAGCGTGTAGCGCTCGTCGGTTGCACGACCAACACTCCTGATGGGAGTAGCCCCCGAGTCCATGTGTGATTGTTTATAATCGGGTATAGACTCAAAGATCTTCCAACGTTGCTTCTTGAATTTATCGGGTGCACGGCAGTGCTCCCGATGGGAGTAGCCCCCGAGGCTATGCTCGACTCACAGAGTCGGGCATAGGCTCAAATTGTTCTGAAGCTAACCTGATGGAGGGATAATAATCCGGTAGGCCAACTCCAAGGTGTAACCCGGCCCAAAGGACGCTGCGCAGGATCCGGCTAAGGATAAAGAAAACTTCTGGAAGGCCCAAGTTTGTAGGCCTAGTAACCCGGATTGTGGGTTACTTTAAAGGAAGGTTTGAGTTTGTATGCCGTGTCCGGGTAGGATCCAGGGTGCGCCTTGGAGAGTAAGCCATGGGGGGTACGGGTGCTTTATAAACCGACCCCCAGGTCTAGTCGAGAGAGATCTAAGAACCCTAGTAGTACCAGTTGATATCAAACATCCAGTGTATACGAGAGATCGAGTTAATATATTGAGATCGGAGACTCGGCGACTTGATTGCCGGCTGCCAGATCGAGTTCCATCATGTTTTCCTCTGAGCTAAACCCTCTCCCAAACACCTGTGTCGTCTTGCCCCAAGATCAGTTACCCCCGGTAACGTCTGCCGTGATAATCCCACGACAGTTGGCGCCCACCGTGGGGCCTGCGTCCAAAGGTGTTTACATCACGGGAGAAGCTCGGAAGAACATGGAGAATCTTTTCGTCGGCGAGATCTACATCAACCACGAAGGGGAGAAGATGGTGGACGATTCCGGCTGGGAGCCAGAGTCAGATCACCTTGCATCCGGGTCCATTGTGACGATCGGCCAGATCAGCCTCTTCATCGGTATGGTACGTACGTCTGATTCAAAAGGACAATATCATGTGCATACTACAGGAACTTCTAGTAGGGACAAAAAGATACTCAAGCAAGCTGTGAACCCGGTTTCCTCGGCTGTTTCGGGATACCTGAGATGGGCGGAACAAGAGATAACGTGGAGCAGAAGAGATCACCCGGAAAGGATAGAGCACCCAGGAGTCTTAGCATTGGTAGTCGCACCACAGGTTAATGGATACGAGTTAAAAAGGGTCCTGATGGACGGTGGAAGTAGCATCAATATGTTGTACTGGGAAACTTTCTCACGCATGGGTCTTAGAGAGTCCCAGCTACAGAAAAGCTCAACAATTTTTCATGGAATAGTGCCGGGTCACTCGGCATGTCCTGAGGGGAAAATCGCATTGGAGGTGGCTTTCGGAGAATCAGCGGATAATTATCGAGTCGAGTGGCTCACGTTCGAGGTGGTCAAATTGCGCAGTCCTTATCACGCACTATTTGGAAGACCGGCTTACGCCAAATTCATGGCCAGGCCGTGTTACGTGTATTTGCAGCTGAAGATTCCGGGTCCTAAGTGGACCATCACCATACATGGAAGCCGGGATATAGCGGCCGAGTGTGACGAAGGAGATTCGGTAATGGCCGAGCAAGCTTGCAGAAAAGAAGAACTCAAGTATTATCGGTCTCAAGTAGATCCAGATGATGGAACCGCATTGAGAAGGCCGAATACTGAGGACGAAAGAGCAAAATTCAAGGCAGCACAGGACACCAAGATGGTGGATTTTGTCGAAGGTGATCCCACTAAGCAATTTACTATAGGGTCTAACTTGGACGGCGAGCAGGAGAAGGCACTTGTGGAGTTTATTCGTTCGAACGCGGACGTATTCGCCTGGACACCTAGCGACATGCCGGGTATCCCTACAGAATTGGCAGAGCATAGTTTGCATGTAGATCCCAAGTCCAGGCCTGTTAAGCAAGGCTTGAGGAAGATGAATGAGGAAGGAAGGAAAGCTATAGGTGAAGAAATTGCTCGACTATTAACAGCCGGCTTCATCATGGAAGTGTTTCACCCGGATTGGTTAGCAAATCCGGTGTTGGTGATGAAGAAGACCAATGAGTGGAGGATGTGCATTGATTTTACGAGTCTCAACAAGCATTGCCCAAAAGATCCGTTCGCATTGCCTAGGATAGATCAGATCATAGATGCAGTAGCTGGAAGCGACCTATTATGCTTTCTGGACGCTTATTCCGGATATCATCAGATTAAACTCAAGAGGGAGGATTGGGAGAAAACGTCGTTTATAACCCGCTTTGGGGCCTTTTGTTACAAAACCATGACATTTGGGTTGAAGAACGCTGGCGCAACTTATCAACGGTGTATTCAGAAGTGCTTCGAGGACCAAATTGGACGCAACGTCCATGCTTATGTGGATGATGTGGTTATCAAGACCAGGAAGGCGGAAACATTTATCGATGACCTGAGGGAAACATTCAAAAACTTAAGGAGGTATCAGATGAAGCTTAACCCGACAAAGTGCGTATTTGGAGTTCCAGCCGGGAAATTACTTGGCTTTATCGTTTCGGAGAGAGGAATTGAAGCAAACCCAGACAAAATTAAAGCTATTCAAAATCTGAAAAAGCCGGAAAATTTGAAGCATGTTCAGAAGCTCACGGGCTGCATGGCGGCCTTGAGCCGATTTATATCAAGACTCAGAGAAAAGGCAATACCCTTGTACCGGCTCTTGCGGAAGTCCGACAAATTTGTATGGGATCAAGAGGCGGATGAGGCGTTCGAGGCACTAAAGAAGCAGTTATCTGAAGCACCAGTACTAGCGGCCCCGGGTCCCAAAGAGCCTATGTTGCTGTACGTAGCAGCTGGCCCCAGAGCCGTTAGTGCGGTGGTGGTTGTGGAGCGTAAAGAGGATGGAAAAGGTTATCCAGTCCAGAGGCCCGTTTATTATGTCAGTGAAGTATTATCAGAGGCAAAGCAGCGCTATCCGCATTGGCAAAAGCTGGTCTTCGGGGTCTTTATGGCCAGCCGGAAACTAAAGCCGTATTTCCAGGAACACCCCATAACAGTAGTTAGCTCAATACCAATGTCGGATATCATCAGAAACTCGGATGCGACTGGAAGAATAGCCAAATGGGCGATAGAAATGGGGGATTATCACATCAGCTACGAGCCCAGGTCAGCAATCAAATCTCAGGCTTTGGTTGATTTCGTTAATGATTGGACACACACAGGCATGACTACCGTGGTTCCAAGTTCCGAGTCATGGATCATGCATTTCGATGGATCAAAGCAGTACGAGGGATCAGGAGCTGGGGTGGTGCTAACATCACCCAAAGGAGACAAATTGAGTTAGGTACTACAAATTCACTTCGACTGTTCCAACAACGTGGCCGAGTATGAGGCCCTGTTGCATGGCTTAAAGGTAGCCAAAAAGATGAACATCAAGAGGATACGATGCTTCGGAGATTCGGACCTTGTGGTACAGCAGGTGTCAGGAACTTGGGATAGAAAGGACGCAACTATGGCAGCATACCGCAGGGAAGTTGATAGGGTTGCAGGATGTTTTTCCGGGTATGAGGTGGAGCATATAGACAGAAGAAAGAATGAGGCAGCCGACGCACTCGCCAGACTCGGCTCGCGCAGAGAGCCGGTTCGACCTAACGTTTTCCTGGACGAATTATGGCGACCATCAGTTAAAACCGAGTCAGAGGAGGAACTGGCAAATCAAGACCCGGATTCAGGACTTGTGGCCACTGTACGTACTATTCCCGAGTGGACAGAACCGTTTTTGACCTACCTATCACGCGGCGAGTTACCACAGCAGGAGGTATTAGCAAGGCAAATTTTGAGGCGAGCAAAGGGATATTCTATCATCAATGGGGAATTATACAAGAGAAGCGCAGCAGGAGTCTTTCTGCGCTGCGTAGCGCCAGAAGAAGGCCGGCAGATTCTCAAGGAAATCCATGAAGGCGATTGCGGACATCATGCATCCACAAGATCTCTTGTGGCTAAAGCTTATCGACACGGATTTTTCTGGCTCACGGCTCTAGCAGATGCGGAACGATTGGTAGCAAGGTGTGACGGATGTCAACGGTACGCTCGCCAAACCCATGTGCCGGCTATGGAGTTACGGACCATCCCGTTAACTTGGCCGTTCGCTGTCTGGGGTATGGACATGGTTGGCCCCTTTCATATGTCACCATGCAAGAAGACACCTCTTTTGGTGGCTATTGATAAGTTTACCAAGTGGGTTGAGGTTATGCCAGTTACTAATTGTGAAGCAGCTACAGCAGTCAAGTTCTTAAAAAAGATTATCTACCGGTTCGGGTATCCCCACAGCATAATTACCGACAATGGAACCAACATGTCCCTTGGTGAGATGCAGAAGTTCTGTGGCAACAATGGAATCCGGCTTGATGTTGCATCAGTGGCTCATCCGCAGGCCAATGGACAAGTGGAGAGGGCAAACCAAGAATTGCTTCGCGGATTAAAACCACGATTGCGAGTTCCCTGTATCAGGGCCGCTGGCGCATGGGTCGAAGAACTTCCTTCTGTGGTTTGGGGTATCAACACTACACCTAACAGGTCCACTCAAATGACACCCTTCTTCATGGTCTATGGCGCGGAGGCAGTGTTACCGAGTGACATTATTCACGATTCACCGCGAGTATCAGCTTACGTCGAAGTGGAGAACGAAAAGACCCGGCAGGACGCCGTAGATATGTTAGAAGAGCAAAGAGAACAAGCCCTGGAAAGATCAGCCATATATCAGCAAGATCTACGGAGGTATCATAGCCGGCGCGTGAAAACCCGGGTGTTCCAGGAAGGAGATTTGGTTCTGCGCCTGGTACAGTCAAACGAAGGAAAACACAAATTATCACCACCATGGGAAGGACCATTTATCATAAGCCGGAATCTGCATAATGGATCATATTACTTGGTAGATGCAAGGGAAGAGTCGGCTACAATTAACCGCACATACCACTTCATCTATGCAAGAAAGAGACAGACCATGGAACGTGGCTCAGCTACGTCCGTATTATACTTAGTAAAGACCATATTGGCAAGTGGAATTGCACGATGTAACAGGCAGCAGGTTTTAGACGTACTCTTTTCCTATCCAGGGTACCCTTGGGGACTGGATGGGTTTTTAATGAGGCGGCTTGCTGACCCAATATTCTCATATCAAGAAAAGAAGTGGTTATTCTCATCTCAGTACGTTGCATATGTATAGGTCTTGGGGGCTGATTGCTTGAATAGCACAGTTACAAACTCAATGACACGGCCTTGATGCCTATGAGTTATAAGGGCCGATTACTCGCAAACGAGTACGGCTGCAATCTTATAACCGGACAAAGGAGCCAAACTTTCTTGACTTTTCTTACTTAAGCTCGATGTGACTCGCAATAAAAGTGGCATGATTTGCTCGCTTACGATTACAATCAGCCATGAAGCCCAATGGGACTTGCCTGACCCTGTTTTCGTATAGATGTAACAACATGATATCCACGCGAAAGCCGGCTTACAGTACAAGATTGTCAAAAGGGTCATCTAAACCACAAGTTATGCAGAGTATAAGGCTAAAAGCTGGAAACTCAATGTTTATCAAGCATAACTTCACTACCTAGGTGAAACGGCTCCGGGTTTGAGCTTAGCAAACAACAAAACTCGTTCTCTTCGAAAAGACCACATATCCCAGACTCGGAAATTTGGGTCTTGGCGATTGGGGATTTTGGAAAGGAAAACGTAGTTGCTAAGGCTCAAAAACACCCAGACATCCGAGTCTTGGGGACTTGGGGGCTTAGAAGCAAGCCCGCTCGTCAAAACACCCATGAAACTTGGAAACCGAGTCTCACAATAGGAATCATAACGAAAGCCGGATATCAAGAACAAGTTGACTCAAAAGTGGACAAATTTAAACGGACATAACAAGCACAAAGTGTATCAAGAACTTAGAGTGCATTACAAACTCCGGTAAATAGTATCAAAGGTGCACAGGCGCACCATCCAAAAATAATTGTTTAAACGGCACATCGGCCGACTGATGCATGAGAAGTGGCATTAAGGAGCAGGTATCACTCGGCATTCTAAGCCTCGGTGTCCATCTTCGCCTTACCCTTGCCATCGCTTGGGGTAGCAGCAGCACCCGGATCAGCAGCGCCGGCTCGCGCAGGAGGAGGAACGACTGGCGTGGAGGTAGCGGGTGCAGAATCGGCTTCAGCCTTCTTTTTGGCAGCCTCCTCCCTCAGCTTAGCAGCTTCCTCCTTCCATCGGGCAAGCATGTCATACGGCTCGGGAAGATCCGATTTGACAACTTCACCAGCAGCGTCATACGCAGGAACGAGGGAATCCACATCTAAACCGTCAGCAATCATGCTGGCCGGGTAACGGACCTCTTTCTGGACGGCTTGGAAATCCTTCACGGAGAACTTGGACCCATCAAGCTTGAATTCCGGGAAACCGCCCATAAGCTTAGCCAGCTCGAGCTTAGGGAAATAAGCCTTGGCAAGTGCAAGCCCCCGGGTTACTCCCACCCGGCAGGACGAGCGTTTCCAGTGCCAAATCCATTCAGGGATAGTGGAGCAAGCGTCTAGCATTCTCTTCAGGTCGTCGTACCCTGTACCCGGCCACCGTATTTCTTGAAGGATCCATTTGGTTCCGGCGCATAGCTGCCGGATAACGCTCTTGATAGTTTTCAGCCTGGCAATGTCACCCTCGTCTGGCATCACTTCATCCGGACCTGCAGAAATGGAAACATAAGTCGGGAAACTCCGGCTATTTATCAAAAGGGTAACCCGGATGAAGAAACATACCAAGAAAAGCACGATACGTGTCAGCGATTTGAACAGAAAGGCTCGTTAGATCATCTTCTGATGTGTGAGCCCTCTTCCTATACTTCTTCATTATCATCCTGTTCCTCCTGGCCTCAGCCTCGGCCGCTTCACGCAGAGCCACCTCCTTTTCAATGAGCTTGGTGGCCTTTGCCAGTTTCTCCTCAGATTGAGTCACGAAGGACTGCATGGATGCAAGGAAGGATTAGCCGGGTAAGGGGGAAAGGTATCAGTCGTTTATATCGCAAAAGTTCCAAGCAAATTGTGAAATAATTCACTCGGAACTTGGGGACTGGATAAGGACACAAGCAATATTAGTCGGGTTTACCTCGTGTTTGGCTACTAAAGCATCCAAGATATTTTCTTCATTAGCTCTCAAAGCGCGCAGGGTTTTGAGCATCTGGGCAAACGTCAGGTCCTCGGGTCGGACACCGGAAGAGCCGGCAGCCTGGTCGCCTGATGGGGGAGCTCTCCCCGCCCTTGGGGTCGAGACCCGGACAGTCTGAGTATCCGGGTTAGGAGAACCCATCCTCGTATCCGGAACCTCGATCTCCTTGTCTACTGGTTCGGATGAGGCAGGAGACTCGGCAGCTTGGTGAAGTGAGTCGCCCAAGGGGCCTTGTTCCTGGTCGTTCGCAGTATCACCGCCAGTCGTGGATTCTATGTTCTCAGTCGGCTCCCCTGCCTGACGGTTGTCCGCCTCCCGGTTATCCATCTCCACATTCTCCGGGTCACTAACGGTGACTTGAGCGCTAAAAGAAAGATGAAATAAGGCAGTTAGCAATGGTGATTGAAAATTGTCAGGTATCAAAGGGTGTCATATAGCCAAAAACTTACCCGGTGTTTATGGCGTAATCCGGCGGGAGCTCGCCGCTGGAAGCAGACGAAGATGTCAAAGGGACCGACAGTGGAACCCGGAATTGCCCGGCATGTGGATGGTTAGGAGAAGGGTGGCGCTGAGGAGAATTGGAAGGACGAGGCGAAGGAGCGCTGGCACGGTGGACGGGGGAGGTAGAGATGCCCGGGTTAAGGGGATCCTCACCCGGGGAACTCCGAGTTACTCTGGGCTTGGCTGGAAGAGAGTCCTTCAAGTACGACGAGTTTGATAATTGATGGTTAAGTCGTCGCATGGCATCAAAGGAGTAAGGTTCAGAGGATATAGAAGAGAAAGGAACCTTGGACACTGCCCCTATGGATTTCCTCTTGGCTCCGACTGTTACTTCCTGATCAGATTCGGTGGCCTCCGGGTCGTCCTCATCCTTCTCTTCTTCGTCCTCCAGCCCTGCGAGCCGAGTATGTATTGATGGAAAAGGTTAAATGGGAGGAAAAGGATGTAAGTAAAGATAATACCAGATCCGAGCAAGTACCTTCACTATCATCGGCCGGCTCGTCCTCTTCTTCCGGGTCTCTGGAAGGAGGGGAGGGTTCAACTCTCCAGAAGGGATCATCAGCCTAAGATAAAAGGATGAAATTAAGGGTTAGAAGTTGTATCAAGTCAAAGTGTGGAAATAAGTTATGAATATCGGGTCTTACCGCTGGAGCCGGGTTTTCCCTTGTGAATGGGGGTAACCCGGCGATGTTCTTTATCACCTCTAGCTTCTCTGTCAAGAAGCCCTTGATGGTCTTGTTGGTATCGCCGGTCGCAAAGCTCTTGGTGGAGTATCGGAGTGCGTCCGTGGTGTGCCCCGAGTACTCGCACATTAATTTGGTGCGGATGGAGTTGGGTTGGATTCGAAAATCAACCCACGTTTTCACTAAATTGAGCCCAAGGAGGCCTTGGGCTGAGAGGATGGCTATTTTAGCTAACAAGGGAAGGATCGCCTCCCTGTCTGAGTCAGGGGCAAAAGCATTAAAAGACTCGGAAGGCTCGAGGAGACTCTCCGAGTAACCCGGCAGTTTCTTCTCGCTGTCTGGGGAGGTATCATGGCAGTAAAAGAATGATAGCTGCCAGTGCTTGACATGGGAGTTTAGATTGAGGGTTGGCATCGGTGAATTCTTGCGGCGTTGGATGGATACCCCGCCGCAGGTAAGAAGTGCCCCGTCCCCGCTTTCACGGCACGGCTTACACTGGAATAGCTCGATGAAGAGAGTCAAACTTGGCGGTACGCATAAGTACGACTCGGATAGAACGATGAAGTGGGTAATGTTCAACATAGAGTTAGGCCCTATGTCGAATACCCGGAGGCCATAATGGTTTAGGACCTCCCTAAAGAAAGGGTGACCCGGGGAACGGAATCCTCGGGTCACATGCTCTATGAAGCAGATTACCTCATTATCGGCGGGTGTGGGCCGGGTCTCGTCGCCCGGTGCTCTCCAGTGAATATCCTTCTGGGAAGGGAGAATTCCTAACTCGGCTAGCCCGTCCAGCTTGGCCTTTGTAACTGTGGAACGCCCCCAATTGGCGGATATGGTCTGGGTTGCCTTTGCCTGAGTCGGTTGTTTTCCTTGCCGTTTGGGAGCCATGGGATCAACCTGCAAAACACAAGAAAAAGAGGTACAGGAAATAAGACTCGGAAGTATTGGATTATCCGAGTCTGGGATATCAAGAAAGTGTGAAAACTAAGAACTATCCGAGTATCACGCCATGAAGTGGAGATTGCAAGGTATCCGGGTATTAAGTATAACTATGGAGATTATTGGTCACTTACGTACGGAAAAGTGTTTGGGGAAGACGGATGGTTGCCCATGTATCTACTGCAAGCAAAATAGCCGGAAAAGGAGGATTTTCCGGGTGTCAATGTTATGTGCGGAAAATTGAGGTGAAATGGATCTAGATCGGAAAACTTGCAAACGATTCTGCCAAGAGATTGGTGATTAATAATGATAGGAGGGTGGTGTGTGATCATCAAACAGCTTGTTGAAGAAGTTGGCAAGCATTTAAGCCGTCTAAATTTGGTGTGAAAAAAAAACCGGCCCACAGGTTGACCTAGATCCAGTCTGGGGTGAATCGAAAAATTGCGAGGCTAAATTAAACAAGTACAAGGAACTTACTGGGATATGTTGGAGTTTAGCGCGACGACGGTGGACGGCGTGGATCGAGTGCCCCTTTGCGATTCTTGGCGAGCGGGGTGAGCGCGCAGCGGTGAAGTTTGGCGGCGGCGCGGGATGGCTCGGAAGCGGACGCGGCCGGCGGTGGCTCTGCTCCGGCGGCGAGCACGAAATTCCTGCGGTGGTGTTACGAGAGCGCAAGGAGTGAGGAAGGAAAGAAGAGGATGGAGTGAGCCGTTGGGTTCTAGGTCATCCTCTGAACACTATTTATAAGGTGAGGGTGAACTTATCCCAACGGCCGGAAGCCGGAAATTAGGGGGGAATGGTTATCCACGCGGATCCTGCGAGATATGCTTCGAGTATTTGGCAAGGTGCCTGGACAAAAAAGAGAAGGAGATCCACCCCGTGATATCAGGGTTGATTATCGAGTATAGAATCTTGACATTATTATCAGTATTCAGACCTGGAAAGTTAAGCCAAGTACTTTGGGAAAAGCCGGGTTACTATATGGCCACCATGGAGTTAGGCCTAGCTATCTATCGAAGCACCTTAACCCGGCCTCCATACACTTGTGTATTTGATATTTCTGCAGGGAATAGCGAGCGCTTCAAGAAAGGATCCGTGAAGCCCAAGCTATTCTGGGGACTACTGATGGAGGGATAATAATCCGGTAGGCCAACTCCAAGGTGTAACCCGGCCCAAAGGACGCTGCGCAGGATCCGGCTAAGGATAAAGAAACTTCTGGAAGGCCCAAGTTTGTAGGCCTAGTAACCCGGATTGTGGGTTACTTTAAAGGAAGGTTTGAGTTTGTATGCCGTGTCCGGGTAGGATCCAGGGTGCGCCTTGGAGAGTAAGCCATGGGGGGTACGGGTGCTTTATAAACCGACCCCCAGGTCTAGTCGAGAGAGATCTAAGAACCCTAGTAGTACCAGTTGATATCAAGCATCCAGTGTATACGAGAGATCGAGTTAATATATTGAGATCGGAGACTCGGCGACTTGATTGCCGGCTCCAGATCGAGTTCCATCATGTTTTCCTCTGAGCTAAACCCTCTCCCAAACACCTGTGTCGTCTTGCCCCAAGATCAGTTGCCCCCGGTAACGTCTGCCGTGATAATCCCACGACATAACCCCTTGTTCTTGTCTCTCTATTGGCTCGCGCAGGAGGACATGCGTCGACTCCCGGAGGAGGGTATGTGTCGACTCCGGAGGATCTGTGTCAACTGTCGATTGTCGACTCCGAGCAGAGGATATGCGTCGACACCGAGCAAGCATTGTGTCGACTATCTACTCCGAGCGGAGGATATGTCTCGACTGTCGACTCCGAGCGGAGGATTGTGTCGACTCCGAGCGGAGGATATTGTCAACTCCGAGCGAAGGATATGTGTCGACTCCGAGCGGAGGATTGTGTCGACTCCGAGTGGAGGATTGTGTCGACTCCAAGCGGAGGATATGTGTCAACTGTCATAGTTGCGGCCGACATTGTGGTTCCTGCGTTGGAGTTGCAGCCGTATAATCGGATGTGGTTAAATAATGTAGCAGTAGTGCTGTGTCTAGCAAAATGTACGGAACAAATTGTTGCTCGGGTTAATCTTGGTAGTGAACCAACAATTTATCGACTCGGAGAGTCGAGTATGGCATGTTGGTAGGCAATGATTTGACCCTAGGCGACACTTTTGCATCGTACGCTGTGCCCTTTTGTTAGCCTGACAGCCCTTGTATATGCTCCTTGCCGACCTGTCAGTTGCTGCTGCAAACCGGGTCGGAGTCAAGGGTCAACGTCAGGAAGTATCAGCTACTCGGGTTGTAGCGTGTAAATTGTCGAAGAGTCGATGTCAGTCTAGGACATCACCTGTCTTTGGGCCTAGGTCTTGTGCCTTGGACCGGATAGTCTCACCCGATAGGTCCGGGAATCATCCCCACGTCACTCGGCATCCGAGTAGGCCATCCAATCATACAACTCGGCAGTGTAGCTGGTGGGATCGCATCAAGAGTGAAGGCTTTGGCCAACTGCCCCCTCCCCCTCCTCTTCCGCTCTCGGGTTTCAATGCGCAGCCTATCCGGACAGCTGCTCCCAGGCAAGCCGAGAATCAGAGGAGGGAGAATGTGAATCAAGTGGCTCAGGGAGCCAACCACAACTACAACAACCGCAACAACAACTGCAACTACTACACCCGCAAAAACAATTGGAACAAAAACAACAACAACGGCAATGATGGTGGTGGAGACCGGAACCAGTACCAGGAACATCATGAGATCTACATGGTGTTCACCACCGAGCCGGATGACAAGCATTTCCAGCGCAGGCGCGCGATGGAGGTGAATGTTGTGATGCCGGCGGTGCCGGATTATATGCATTGGTGCGACCAGGACATCACCTGGTCTAGAGCTGATCGTCCCAAGGTTATGCCCAACCCGGGTACATATGCTCTGGTGGTGGACCCTACCTTCCTGGGGTCCAAGAAGAATGTGAAGTTCAGCAAGGTACTGATTGACAACGGGAGCAACATCAACATCATGTCCTGAGATACCATGGAGAAGCTCGGCGTTGCCGAGAACATGCTGCTACCCAGTCGGACCACTTTCCACGGCATTGTGTCGGGAGTATCTTGTGCCCCTATCGGTCGTATCTGGATCGATGTGCTTTTCGGCACCAGGGAGAACTGCCGGACCGAGTGCCTGCAGTTTGAGGTGGTTGATCTTCAGAGCCCCTACCATGCTCTACTCGGCAGGCTTGCTCTCACTAAGTTCATGGTCTCAACCGAAGCGTCCTATCTGAAGATGAAGCTTCCCGGTCCCAACGGCATCATCACCATCTCGGGTGATTACAAGCGCTCTTTGGACTGCACGTCTGCTGGATCTCGACTAGCCGAGTCCTTGGTAATTGCTGCCGAGAAGAAAAAGATACACGAGGTGGTGGCCATGTCCCAGGCGTCTCAAGTCGGTATGCCTGGCATGCCAAGATCTCAGTACGGTGCCACCTTCCAGGCCTCCCAAGAGACGAAGAAGGTGCAAATTGACCCGGAGTTCCCGGAGCGTGTTGCCATCATTGGCGCCGGGTTGGAGGAGAAATAGGAAAGCAAGCTCATCCACTTCCTCCGTGAGAATTGGGATGTCTTTGCATGGTCCAATCAGGATCTGTCTGGCGTCCCGTGGGAGTTGGTTGAGCACTCGTTGCATGTGAGGCATGATGCCAAGTTGGTTAAGCAGGCGATGCGCCGCTTTGCGGCAGAGAGGAGGAAAGCTATTGGTGACGAGATCACAAGGCTGCTGACAAGTGGATTTATCATGGAGGCGCTGCATCCGGATTGGCTGGCCAATCCGGTCATGGTGGAGAAGAAGAAGGAGGATCCCAAGGTTGCTGTGGTATGGCACATGTGCGTCGACTACACCGACTTGAACAAGGCCTGCCCCAAGGACCCATTCCCGCTGCCCCGGATAGATCAGGTGATTGATTCCACTGCCGGGTGCGAACTTTTGTCTTTCATTGATGCCTACTCTGGTTTTCACCAGATCCCTCTTAACCCGGCTAATCAAATAAAGACTGCTTTTATTACCCCGTACGGGGCTTATTGCTATCATGTCATGTGTTTTGGTTTGAGAAATGCTGGAGCTACATATCAGAGGTGCATGCAGAAATGTTTGCATGACCAGATAGAGAAGAATGTGTAGGTGTATGTGGATTACATTGTCATCAAAACCAAAGAAAAACACACGCTGTTGAGTGACATTGAGGAAACTTTCACAAGCTTGCGGAAATATCGGATGAAATTAAATCCAACCAAGTGCACATTTGTCTTCCCGACCGGAAAGCTACTCGGTTTTCTTGTGTCTAGCCGGGGCATTGAAGCCAATCCTTCCAAGATAAAAGCTATTGAGAGCATGTCTTTGCCGAGATCATTGAAGGATGTGCAGAAGTTTACCGGGTGCATGGCGTCTCTTAGCCGGTTCCTGGGAAGAATGGGTGAGAAGGCCTTGCCTCTCTATCAGCTCATGAAGAAAAGTGACAAGTTTGTCTGGACACCACAAGCTGATGTGGCCTTCAAGGAGCTCAAGACAATGCTGGGTAGCGCTCCCATCCTGGCAAGCCCTCTGCCTAAGGAGCCAATGCTGCTCTATATTGCAGCTACTAACCGGGTAGTGAGTGTGGTGGTGGTAGTGGAGCGTGAAGAGGAAGGCAAACCGTGCAGCGGCCGGTGTATTATTTCAGCGAGGTGCTATCCAGCTCCAAGAAAAACTATCCACGCTACCAGAAGATGACTTACGGCGTCTACCTGGGTGCCAAGAAGCTCAAACACTATTTCCAGGAGCATCCAATCATAGTGGTGAGCACTACTCCCATCTCGGAGATTATGGGCAACAAGGATGCAAGCGGCCGGGTGGCCAAGTGGGAAATTGAGCTAGCCGCGTACACCTCGCTGTACGCGAGAAGAGAAGCAATCAAATCTCAGACTCTGGCGGATTTCTTGGTGGATTGGGCCGAGATGCAGTATGAGCCTCCCTTGCCAGAAACAAATTTCTGGAGGATGCATTTTGATGGCTCTAAAGTGAAAGAAGGGCTCGGTGCCGGCATGGTGCTCACCTCGCCTAAGAGGGATCAAATCAAATATGTGCTTCAGATCCATTTTTAGGCATCCAATAATGTAGCCGAGTATGAAGCCCTGGTCCATGGACTGAGAGTATCCAAGGAGATTGGAATCCGGCGGATCATATGCTATGGCGACTCAAACCTGGTAGTACAACAAGTCTCGGGGACTTGGGACTCTCTGGATGCCAACATGGCCTCCTACCGGTTTCTGGCTCAAAACATGACTAGATTCTTTAATGGGTGTGAATTTCATCACATCCACCGGGCTGAAAATGATGCAGCGGATGCTCTGTCCAAGTTGGAGTCTTCTCGGCAATTCATCCCGTCTGGGATTGCCCTGGGCATTTGAGGAAGCCATCTATCAAGCCATCGCCCAACTCGGAGTCCATACACATTCCATCTCTGTCGAGTTCAGAGGCCGTTCACATGGAGATTGACTGGGAGAATGCAAAGGAGAACCCGGGGACTGTCGTCTCCAACCCGGGGACTGTTGCCTTCATCGAGGGGATCATTTCTCAGTACTCCGGGACTCGGGGACTCGTCTCCAACTCGGAGCAAGTTATGGTGGCTGATCCAATGGAAGTGGATGAACCTATATTTCCTATCCGGCCCACGCCGAGCTGGGCTCTGCCTATATTGTCCTTCTTGATGAATGACGCCTTGCCAAGTGACGAGGTCATAGCCCGGCAGATACAGAGAAGATCCCAGGCATACACCATCATCAACAAGGAGTTGCACAAGAGAAGCCCTACTGGCGTGCTCCAACGCTGTGTTGAGCCAGAAGAAGGAGAAGAAATCCTCAGGGAGATACATCAAGGAGAATGCGGGAACCATGCTTCTTCTCGGGCTCTAGTCAACAACGCTTTCCGGCATGGATTCTTTTGGCTCACTTCCTTGCGTCAAGCAGAAGATCTAGTGAGAAAATGCAATGGATGCCAGAGGTATGCAAGCAAGATACACACACCGGCGTCCGAGTTGAAGACCATCCCCATTACTTGGTCATTCGTTGTATGGTGCTTGGATATGGTGGGACCGTTCAAGCCAGCTAGAGGCAACATTACTCACATCTTGGTCATGGTTAATAAGTTCACCAAGTGGATTGAAGTAAAGCCTATCCGGAAGTGTGATGGGAACACAACTATGAGTTTTCTGAAAGATATCATCCTGAGATGTGGGTATCCACATGGGATCATCACGGACAATGGAACAAACTTCGCTGAGGGAGTCTTTGCTAGGTTCTACAAGGAGAAGCGGATCCGGCTAGACGTTGCGTCAGTCACGCATCCGGCTTCCAACGGGAAAGTTGAAAGAGCTAATGGCATGGTCCTATCCGGAATAAAGCCAAGGCTAATTGAGCCATTACAGCGAACCCCTGGTTGTTGGTTGGACGAGTTGCCGGCGGTGTTGTGGAGTCTAAGGACCACCCCTAACCGATCAACCGGATACACACCATTCTTCCTGGTATATGGAGGAGAGGCCGTGTTGCCCACTGACTATACTGAGGCGGAGGCAAGAGAAGCCCGAGAAAATGATGTTGATCTGCTTGAAGAAGCAAGAGAATTAACTCTGTCGTGTTCAGCTGTATATCAACAGAATCTGAGACGCTATCATAGCCGGAAAGTAAGCCCAAGGGTGTTCCGAGAAGGAGACATGGTCCTTAGGCTTATGCAGCGCACAACCGGGATGCACAAACTATCCCCTCACTAGGAAGGGCCTTTCATTGTGAGCAAGGCTCTGCACAATGATGCCCATTATCTCATTGACGCACAAGCACCACAAAAGAATAGGGCGGATAAATCCGGAGAGGAATCCAAGCGTCCCTGGAATGTAGCTCTACTCCGCCGTTTTCATTCCTGAGCAAACATTGTATGTATCTCCTCAACCGAGTTAAAATTCAAGTCGGCACTCTGAATTCGAACTCGGGGACTGCCTGTGCTAAACTAGCCTTGTGTTATTGATTTTATTTACTTTGCCTACTTGGTTTTCCTACTCAAAATTTCACGCGTACGTCTAGTAGTGTGTTTAAACCTAAGGGCCAACTCTTCGACTCTGCTGTTGTCCGCAACCCGGCTTCATGGCAAGCAAGAGAACAAGCCAAAGGTCAATGAACACACGAAAATACTGCTGAGGAAAAAAGAGTACATCAACCGAGTAGGGTGTTTTTCCTTCTCTGTATTTTCGGCTAAGTGTGGGGCAATGTTAATTTCAATTCTCAAAGTGGTTAAGTATTAGAAGCTCGGTTTTGGAAATATTGTGACTCGACTACCAAAAAGCCACAAGTGGCAGGTAAGAGCAAAGACAAAAGAACTGAGTGGAAAATAAAAGCAACTCATGGACTTGCACTTAACGCAATCCGACATTGAGCCAGTCTTGCTAATAAGCGGAATAAAATTGAGTAACACAAGGAACGATAAAGTATTCGTTACATCTGCACCCGGCATACCGAGAATCTAATAAAAGTTTGAGGAGAAAAGTAAATGCAGGAGCCTAGACCGCTGTGGATGGACTGGAGTTGGTCCTGGTGTTGGATGGTTTTACAGAATCGGAGGCCGGAGTAATGGAGGCGGGCACAGGAGCAGCAGTAGAGGTCGGAGTCGTGGAGGCTGGCTCGGGAGCAGCAGTAGAGGTCGGAGTAGCGAAAGCAGGCTCGGATGCAGCGTTGGAGGCTTGGGTCGCGGAATCACCGCGTGGAGGAGCAGGCCTGGATGCGGCATTTTCGGTCGCAGCCCCCGTTGCGCCCAACTCGGGAACTGGAGTGTCGATCACCATCTCGGTGGTGACAGCTCCAGCCGGGGCAGAGGGCTGTGACTCGCTCTGAACTTCATCAGACCCAGCTCCTGGCTTGATCGCTTCCTGGTCGACGTCCATCATGGTCTCCTTCGCAGCGTTGCGCTGCTCGGTCCCCTCTTCTCCAGCGTCATCCTGCTCCTCCTCCTCATCGCCCATGTTGCCATCTTCACCAGCATCGGCACCATCATCTTCAGCATCATCCTCTTCATCTTCAACATCGGTATCCGGCTCCGTGGGGCCGTCGGTGTACTGTTGTGTATCAGCGTAGGACGCAAGCTCAGAGGCGGTCTCCTTGCAACGCAAGACGCACTCATCCCTGTTGGTCCACTTGGAATCATTCCAAGAGTGCTGATCCTCTCAAGATCGAGATTCTCGTACGAGGACAACATGAAGTGGAGGGCCTCATCCGCACCAGATAGGGCTGCGGAGGCACGCCACTTCTTCAGCTCCTCCTTGACGTGGTCCAGATCAGCGGTCATCTCATTGATTGTATCCGGGATCTCCTTCTCCGGCCAGAAAAGCTTATGCAGGCGCATAGCGGTTGAAACCATGGAGGCGCCCATTAACTTAAGGGAGGTTACCCGCGTCTTGATATTCTTGATCTGATCATCTATGGTGGCGGAGTCATCCTCATTGAGACATGATGCTGCCCTCAACCTCCTAGCCTTCTCCACAGCAGTCTCAGCAGCAAGGTTGAAGTCCGGGATGGTATCTAGGGTGGGGCATGCTGAGTTGAATCATAAGAGGGAACCGAGAAGAAGGAAAACCGAATAGAAGATATGGAAAGATAGGAAACGGATAAAGCAAAGGGTAGCGGTAACTCACAGCTGAATTCTAGAACAAGGGCCCCTAGTCGGCGGGTCCAGTCTTCAACAAGCCGGAAGTGCCTATCCTGGAGACGGCGCGAATCGTCCACCACGGTGTCAAGGGCTTGATTTCTTTTCCTAAGAGATTCAATCTCTTTCTCGAGCTCCAGCTTCTCCACGGCAGGCCGGTTCAGCACCTCAGTTTTCTCATTCCTGGCCTGTAGTGCAGTCTGGATGGCCTCAGCGAGTTCAAGCTTAAGCTTGTGGACTTCAGCCTTCTCGGCAACCAAGTTCTTCTCCAGATGGGCTTCGCGGGCCTACACTTTCTGCTGCGCGTCGGCCGGGGAGATGCACCCTTGGTGCTGTTCGCGGAAGGCCTTGTACTCTTCTACGAGAAAGGCAACCCGGTCAGTAGAAGGAAGAAAAAACAGAAGCTAGGTGAATAAGAAAAGGGGAGTCAACTCACCTTCCGGAGAGGAAATTTTACTCTGCGCGGATGCATCCATGACCTCGCAGTCCTGGTGTGCATCAACAAGCGCCTTGACCTCACCTACAGAGAGGACAAAAGTTAAGCAAAGATAGAAAAATGGGCGTAAACACAAAACGCACAAACCAAAAAACTAGCACTTACTCTCTACAGAGGACAGCTTGGTAATGGTGTCAGTGACGCTCTGCTCCAGGATCGCCCTTCTCGGACTCCAGCTCCCGGTTCCTCGACCTCATAGCCCGATGTGACGATAGAAGCTGGCAGAAGAGCTTAGTCCGGGTCTCAGTGCACTCCTGCAGAGAGGAAGAGGGAAGTGTAAGTTGGAAAATTTGGCTCGAATAGATTGCAACTCGGTTGAGCCTTAGCTACTCGGCCCAAATCTCGAGGACTGGATGGTGGATAAAGCAAAGAATAAAGTGGAGAAAGATGGCAACTCAGAAATCCGGATAGAAAGGGAAATGCACTTACCCGGTTGGTGTTCTCGGCGTCCTCAGGAGTTTTGCGCAGGCAGAACATTTTATGCGCCAGAGTGTTGCTGGAGGAGGACATCGCCATTGTGACAGGACCGGCATCGGCCTTATTCCATGATTGCCGGTAATTGTCAATGTTGTTAAGCCACACGCCATCCCATTCCGAGCGACCATACCTTTTGCTATCCCAGTCCTTCTCGATGTATCCTATCTGGTCAAGGACGGTCTCTATGTCTTCTCGGAGCTCGTAGGCAAGCTCCGTGAGGGGCGCATTATCCTCGATGCACAAGGAAGGTGCTTTACCCATGGTCCCGGAGCGGGCCAATTGTTTCCTTTCCTTTAGCTCCTCTAGCCGCTTGGCCTCTTGCTCCTGTTTCAGCTGGTGCAGCTCCTGCAACTCGCGCCAGTGATCCGGGAAGATCGGAGCAACGGCGGTGCCGCTAGCGCCTGCTCCGGGAGCCTATTGCTCCTTAGAGGCGAACTTGATGTTGGTCTGGACCAGCTTGGGGCTCTGGGTAACTGGACCACTCTTGCTGGGCACCAGTGCGTCGCCCGATGCTGGAGGAGTAGGAGTGTTCCGGGCAGTGGCGGCCGGTATCCGGTAGGTCTGACTTGGAACTTTCCTGCCACTGGTATTGGTAGTCTTGGAGGTCTTGGTGGCGGTCTTCTCGGCGGCGACCCCAACATCCGAAGGTTTGGAAGGTTTGGAGGAGGTGGTGGCTTGGCTGCACCAGGTGCAACAGAAGGAGTTTTTGGTCTAGGGGGCAACGCCTGTGATGCTGGCGGAGGCCCTCTGGGCTGCTGCTGGCCGGATTGCCTTGCATCCGGCTGAGGTGTTTTCCTGGGCGGCTCCTGATGGAGGGATGATAACCCGGTAGGCCAACGCCAAGGAGTAACTCGGCCCAAAGGACGCTGCGCAAGACCCGGCTTAAGATAAAGGAGTTTCTAGAAGGCCCAGGAACGTAGGCCTCGTAACCCGGATTGTGGGTTCCGATAAGGAAGTTTAGGGTTTCTAAGCAGTGTCCGGGTAGGATTCAGAGTGCGCCTTGGAGAGTAGGCCAAGGGGTCCGGATATTATATAAGCCGGCCCCTAGGGTTAGACGAAGAGAGATCCAAGAGTTTGAGCAATATCGCTAGGTATCGAGTATCCAGTGTAACACCAGAGTTGAGTTAATATATTTAGATCGGAGACTCGGCGACTTGATTGCCGGCTACCAGATCGCATATCATCATGTTTTCCCTTGAGCTAAACCCTCTCCCAAACACCAGAGTCGAATTGCCCCAAGATAAGTTACCCCCGGTAACGTCTGCCGTGATTATCCCGCGACAGTTGGCGCCCACCGTGGGGCCTACGTCCAAGGGTGTTTACATCACGGGAGAAGCTCGGAAGAACATGGAGAACCTTGTCATCGGCGAGATCTACACCGACTACGAAGGAGAGAAGATGGTGGACGATTCCGGCTGGGGGCCAGAGTCGGATCTGCTCGAATCCGGATATGTCGTGACAATCGGCCAGATCAACGTCTTCATCGGCGTGGTACGTACGTCCGGTTCAATCCCTGACGATTTCGGATTTGATTCTGTGTCAGGAGAAGCCACCTACGTTCAATCAGATGGGGAAGAATCGGCCGGGACGGTAGATCCGACAGAAGAGCCCCCCACGAAGAGGGAACAGCCGGAGGAGCCGGCATGGACCCCGCGTGGCCGGGTCATGAGAGAAGATGATACCGAGTCCATCTTGCATCTACTGGAGGACCGGTACGAGGAAAATAGCAGCGAAGAGGAAGAGTACGAATCTGCGCCAAGCATTACGCGCCAGGTTGTGGTTTACACGGCCCCGGCGATCAATCTTAATCAGGGAAACGTGACCACGGCCACAGTCGGAATAGCACCAGCAGTGGCCCAGCAGCAATGTCCGGTTGACGGAAACCCGGTTCTCACCCGAGTTGACGGAGAATCGGCATCGGTTACCAGCCACGCGGCGGACAGCGAGTTGCAGGCAAACATGTTCGGATATCTGGCAAACCGGACGCCAGGGGCGGGTCCTTCAAACCCGCAACACCCGGCCCTATTCAACAACAACTTGATTCTGGATCCAACCGTTTTAGCCACAGTTATTACTCCGGAAAACGCGGCGGAACGTGTCAGTGATCTGGACGTAGCCCGCCGTGCATTGGAGCAACAGAGAAGGCAAGTAGAAGCAGAAAGGCAGGGGATGGCCACCCGCCAACGTGAGCTGGATGCATTGGAAACCCGGCTCCGAGAAGAGACAACCAGGATGCGTCAAAGGCATCAAACCATGTTACCAGCAACGGGTGGAGTTATAAACCCGACCAACCTATTTATCACACCTCAGGATCAACCGATTCCGGCAGCAAACCAAGGAACCGTACAGCAACCTGCGACTGGAGGAGCACAGCCGGCAAACATACAAGCCGGGTTACCCACATTGCAGACTAGAGTCGCTGCCGGCAATACATTACCACCACCACCACCATCACGATTTCGCACACCAGCAGGTCATTACAACAACCCCATGGATAATGTGTACGCAGCAACGCTCGCATTGAATCAAATCCCCGTAAGAGAGTCACCCCACGCAGAGGAGACCCGGCGGGCGATAGATCTATTGCGCACTGCGGTAGCGCAGCAAGTTAATTACCCGGATCACATAAGTGGAATGCATGGGACACCATATATATCAGCCAGCAACGAGGCAATACCGGCAATATCCAGACAAGTTCAGCGCGGCGGAGGGAAGAGCAGCAGCAAATGCCGCCTCCTCCCCGCGTTCAGGCAGTACCAGCAGCATCAGCAGCCCAAGCTATCGTGGATAGTTCCAGAGCCAGGAGGGCCGCGGACGGGTCTGCGGTGCATGGACCGCCAGCCGTACCGCGTCCAGCCGCACCTCCCGCAGGATCGCATGTTTCCCGGGTGAGGCCAGTTCCGACTAATCTCGCTGGGCCTAAGTGTCTGTCAGCTGACATCAGGGCTGAGCCTTACCCGGATAAATTCAAAGAACCGGGTAAAGTTGTGAATTATGAGCCGACTATGGATCCAGAAACATGGCTGAGCAGTTATGAGATGGCTATGTCGATTCGCAATGCATCAGAAAATCTTCAAGCCAAGTTCATGTACTTGATGATGTCAGAAGGAGCAGCAAAGTTATGGTTCAATAATTTACCGGAAGGATCTATCAAGTCATGGGAGGAGTTGAAAACTGCGTTTATCAAGCACTTTCATGGGACGTGCAGAAAGCTATTTACTATTGATGACTTAGAGCGATGTGTACAAAAGAAAGGAGAATCGGCGCGCAGCTGGGTGCGCCGGGTTATGGAGATACTACACTCCTCTACGGATATTCAGCCCAAAGATGCGCTACAAGCTATGGCAAAGACGTGCAAGTACATACCTTTAGTGCAAAAGTTAACTCGCATGAAATCTAGTCGAAATGCTTCAGAGGTTACGATGGGAGAGCTAATGGATGCATGCAACAAACACGCTGCAACGGATACTACAGAAGAGGATGTCGATGATAAGAAAGCAAAAGCAAATACAAATAATAGTGGAAGAACCGGCAATGGATCAGCGTCGGGTAACAATGGAGGTAACAATGGGAACAATCAGAACAAGCGCCCGTTTGAGGGAGGCTCCGAGTTTGTCGCTAGCACAGAAGCCAGGTCTTCGAGACCTAGGGCAGAAGGAAATTTCAATGCTGGAAACCACAATGGAGGAAATTATCAAGGACCGCCGAGGCCGGGTAACAATTGGGATATCTTCAGAATGGCGTGTCCAAAGCACAGCAGGAACGGTAGGCCGGCTAACCACTCATTGGAGCAGTGCGCGGACCTACAGAGATGGAAGAATGAGGAGATAAACAAGGCTATGCGAGGTGCAGGTCGGGGAGGAGGACCGGGTCCGGGTGGAAACCCGGGCAACGGCCCACCCCCAGCCGGTAACCCGGCAGGCGGAAATCCGGGTAACAACCAAGGGGGAGCTGGGGGTTTCCAAGCTAACCCCAAGCAATTGGGACAATATCACGTGCATACCACAGGAATTTCTAACAAGGATAAAAAGATACTGAAACAAGCAGTAAACTCGGTTTCTTCGGCTGTTCCGAGATACCTGAGATGGTCAGAGCAGGACGTAACGTGGAGCAGAAAAGATCACCCGGAAAGGATAGAACACCCGGGAGTCTTAGCATTGGTGGTGGCACCACAAGTTAATGGTTATGAGCTGAAAAAGGTCCTAATGGACGGTGGAAGTAGCATCAATATCTTGTACTGGGAAACCTTTCTACGCATGGGTCTCAAGGAGTCTCAGCTGCAGAAGAGTTCAATGGTTTTTCACGGGATTGTGCCGGGTCACTCAGCGTGCCCCGAGGGAAATATCACATTGGAGGTAGCTTTTGGAGAATCAAAGGATAATTATCGAGTCGAGTGGCTTACTTTCGAGGTGGTTAAGTTGCGCAGTCCTTATCACGCGCTATTCGGAAGGCCGGCTTATGCCAAGTTCATGGCCAGGCCGTGTTATGTGTATCTACAGTTAAAAATCCCGGGGCCCAAGCAGACCATCACCATACACGGGAGCCGGGATATAGCAGCTGAGTGCGATGAAGGAGACGCAGCCATGGCGGAGCAAGCTTGCAGAAAAGAGGAACTCAAGTATTACCGGTCTCAAGTAGACCCGGACGACAGAACAACGTTAAAAAGACCAAATACTGAAGATGACAGAGCAAAATTCAAGGCAGCACAAGACACCAAGATGGTAGCTTTTGTTGAGGGTGATCCCTCTAAGCAATTTTCTATAGGATCTAACTTGGACAGTGAGCAGGAGAAAGCACTTGTGGAGTTCATTCGTTCAAATCAGGATGTGTTCGCCTGGACGCCTAGCGATATGCCGGGTATCCCCACAGAGTTGGCAGAGCACAGTTTGCACGTCGATCCCAAGTCCAGACCCGTGAAACAGGGCTTGAGAAAGATGAATGAGGAAAGAAGGAAAGCTATAGGGGAAGAAATGGCTCGGCTGCTGACAGCCGGCTTTATGATGGAAGTGTTTCACCCGGACTGGTTAGCAAATCCGGTTCTCGTGATGAAAAAGACCAATGAGTGGAGGATGTGCATTGATTACACGAGTCTCAACAAGCATTGCCCAAAGGATCCGTTTGCTCTACCAAGGATAGATCAGATCATAGACGCAGTAGCTGGCAGCGACCTATTATGTTTCCTGGATGCATATTCCGGGTATCATCAAATCAAGCTCAAGAAGGAGGATTGGGAGAAAACATCATTCATAACCCCTTTTGGGGCTTTTTGTTACAAAACCATGACATTCGAATTAAAGAACGCCAGCGCAACCTATCAACGGTGTATTCAGAAGTGCTTCGAGGACCAAATTGGACGCAACGTCCATGCTTATGTAGACGATGTGGTGATCAAGACCAGAAAGGCGGAGACATTTATCGATGATCTAAAGGAAACATTCAAGAACTTGAGAAGGTATCAGATGAAGCTCAACCCGACAAAGTGTGTTTTTGGAGTTCCAGCCGGGAAATTACTCGGCTTTATCGTTTCTGAGAGAGGAATTGAAGCAAACCCGGACAAAATCAAAGCTATCCAGAGCCTGAAAAAGCCGGAAAATTTGAAACATGTTCAGAAGCTCACAGGGTGCGTGGCAGCGCTCAGCCGGTTTATATCCAGACTCGGGGAAAAGGCGATACCCTTGTACTGGCTCTTGAAAAAATCTGATAAATTCATATGGGATCAAGAGGCGGACGAGGCGTTCGAGGCACTAAAAAAGCAGCTATCTGAGGCACCGGTCCTAGCAGCTCCGGGTCCTAAAGAGCCTATGTTATTATACGTTGCAGCAGGGCCCCGGGCGGTTAGCGCAGTGGTTGTTGTCGAGCGAAAAGAAGATGGAAAAGAATACCCGGTCCAGAGGCCGGTTTACTACGTCAGTGAGGTATTATCAGAGGCAAAACAGCGCTATCCACATTGGCAAAAGCTGGTTTTCGGGGTCTTCATGGCCAGCCGGAAATTGAAGCCATATTTTCAGGAACACCCCATAACAGTGGTTAGTTCTATACCAATGTCGGATATCATCAGAAACTCGGATGCAACAGGTAGAATAGCCAAGTGGGCGATCGAGATGGGGGATTATCATATCAATTACGAGCCAAGGTCAGCAATTAAATCTCAAGCTCTAGTCGATTTTATTAATGATTGGACACACACAGGCATGCCTACCATGGCTCCAAACTCCGAGTCTTGGATCATGCACTTTGATGGCTCCAAGCAATACGAGGGGTCAGGAGCTGGAGTGGTGCTAACATCACCCAAAGGAGACAAGTTGAGCTACGTGCTGCAGATTCACTTTGATTGTTCTAACAACGTGGCCGAGTATGAGGCCTTATTGCACGGCTTAAAGGTAGCAAAGGAGATGAATATTAAGAGGATACGATGCTTTGGAGATTCGGACCTTGTGGTACAGCAGGTCTCAGGAACTTGGGATAGAAAAGATGCAACTATGGCAGCATACCGCAGAGAGGTTGATAGGGTTGCCGGGTGTTTCTCCGGGTACGAGGTGGAGCACATAGACAGAAGAAAAAAACGAGGCAGCAGATGCACTCGCCAGACTCGGCTCGCGCAGAGAGCCGGTTCCACCTAATGTTTTCCTGGATGAACTATGGCGACCATCAGTTAAAACCGAGTCTGAGGAAGAACTGGCGAATCAAGACCCGGATTTGGAGCTCGTGGCCACAGTACGTGCTGTTCCCGAGTGGACAGAGCCGTTCTTGGCCTACCTATCACGGGGCGAGTTACCACAGCAGGAAGTATTAGCAAGACAAATTCTGAGACGAGCAAAAGGATATTCTATCATCAACGGAGAGTTATACAAGAGAAGTGCAGCAGGAGTCTTTTTGCGCTGTGTAGCACCAGAAGAAGGCCGACAGATTCTCAAGGAAATCCATGAAGGTGATTGTGGGCATCATGCATCCACAAGATCCCTGGTGGCCAAAGCTTATCGACATGGTTTTTTCTGGCTCACGGCCCTAGCAGACGCGGAGCGCTTGGTGGCAAGGTGTGACGAATGTCAAAGGTACGCTCGCCAAACCCATGTGCCGGCTATGGAACTACGGACTATCCCGTTAACCTGGCCGTTTGCTGTTTGGGGTATGGACATGGTTGGCCCCTTTCACATGTCACCTTGCAAAAAGACACATCTCTTGGTGGCCATTGACAAGTTTACCAAGTGGGTTGAGGTTATGCCAGTTACCAACTGTGAAGCAATTACAGCAGTCAAGTTCCTGAAAAGGATTATCTATCGGTTCGGGTATCCCCATAGCATAATTACCGACAATGGAACCAATATGTCCCTTGGCGAGATGGAGAAATTTTGTGGTAACAATGGAATCCGGCTTGACATAGCTTCAGTGGCCCATCCACAGGCTAATGGACAGGTGGAGAGGGCAAATCAAGAGTTGCTTCGTGGACTAAAGCCACGATTGCGAGTTCCATGTATCAGAGCTGCTGGTGCATGGGTCGAAGAATTACCTGCAGTGGTTTGGGGTATAAACACAACGCCTAACAGATCCACTCAGATGACACCGTTTTTCATGGTTTATGGTGCAGAGGCGGTGTTGCCGAGTGATATCATCCACGACTCGCCTCGAGTGTCGGCTTACGTCGAGGTAGAGAACGAGAAGACCCGGAAGGACGTCGTGGACATGCTGGAAGAAGAAAGAGAACAAGCACTAGAAAGATCAGCCATATATCAGCAGGATCTGCGGAGATATCATAGCCGGCGCGTGAAAACCCGGGTCTTCCAGGAAGGAGACCTGGTTCTGCGCCTGGCACAGTCAAAGGAAGGAAAACATAAGTTATCACCGCCATGGGAAGGACCGTTTATCATAATCCGGAATCTGCACAATGGATCGTATTACTTGATAGATGCAAGGGAAGAGTCGGCTACGGTTAACGACACCGCTCGTACCACCTCATCTATGCAAGAGAGAGAAAGACCATGGAACGTAGCTCAGCTGCGTCCCTACTATACCTAGTATAGACCAGACTCACAAGTGGAATTACACGATGTAACAGGCAGCAGGTTTCAGACGCACTCTTTTCCTATCCAGGGTACCTAAGGGGACTGGAGGGTTTTAATGAGGCGGCTTGCTGACCTAACTTTCTCATATCAATAAAGAGATGGTTAACCAATATATCTTTTTCACATGTTTTATCAAGTTTTATCTTTCTGCTATGTTTTTATTTTCTTCCAGGTAAGTATTATTTCTTGTTTTCTTAGTGCATTAGTTTCTTTATTATGTTGCATGTATTTAGGTCTTGGGGGCTGATTGCTTGAATAGCACAGTTACAAACTCAAAGACCCGGCCATGATGCCTATGAGTTATAAGGGCCGATTACTCGCAAACGAGTACGGCTGCAATCTTATAACCGGACAAAGGAGCCAAATTTCTTGACTTTTCTTACTTAATCTCGATGTGACTCGCACTAAAGTGGCATGATTTGCTCGCTTACGATTACAATCAGCCATGATGCCCAATGGGACTTGCCTGACCCTGTTTTCGTACAGATGTAACAGCATGGTATCCACGCGAAAGCCGGCTTACAGTACAAGAGAGTCAAAAGGGTCATCTAAACCACAAGTTATGCAGAGTACAGGGTTAATAACTGGAAAATCAAAGTCTATCAAGCATAACTTCAAAACCTCTGTGAAACGGCTCTAGGTTTTGGGCTTAGCAGAAACAATTTGTTTTCTTTGAGAAACCTCACACCCCAGACTCGGAATTTCGGGCCTTGGGGACTGGGGATTTTGAAAAAAAAAAGAGGCAATTTATCTAGCTATTAAGCACAAAAAACCCAACAATCCGAGTCTTGGGGACTTGGGGACTTAGAGAAAAGTTCACCCGTCAAAACCCATGTGACCCGGAAACCGAGTCTCACAAAAGGAACCATAAAGAAAGTCGGAGTATCAAGAGTAAATAAGCTCAAAGGCAGATAGATATCAAATTCAGCCAAAGGCCGGAAGGGCCAAGAAAGCTATTAAAGCTTCATAATGTATTTACATGATGCGATGATAGTATCAAAAGTGCACATCTGCACTATCAAAAGAATATCTGTCTTTACAAGGGCATCGAGCAAACAAGGTATTAGGATGGCATCAGGTAATAATTTACTCGGCCTCCTGAGTCGGGTCCACATCCTTACCCTTGCCCTCCGGGTCTTGTTCTCGGGTTTGCTTCTTAGAAGAGTTCCCAGCATCATCATCCGGTTTTTCAGCATCAGGACGAACAGGTGGACGGACAGCTGGCGTAGAGGAAGTTGGTGATGATTGCAATTCGACTTCCCTCTTTGCAGCTTCCTCCCTCCTCCTGGCCGAGTCAGCATTCCACTTTTCTAAAATGTCGAAGGGCACGGGCGTATCTTCCTTCACAGCTTTGTCCTTAGCATCGTATGGAGACATAAACCTACTCAAGTCCATACTGTCGGCAAGAGCAGTTGCCGAGTGACGTACCTCGGATTGTACGGCTTTGAAATCCTTGGGGGGAAATCTCGAGCCATCTGCCTTGACTTCTGGAAATCCGGCCACCACCGTTGCCGGCTCAAGCTTAGGAAAATAAGCTTTCGCCAGCATAAGTCCCCGGGTCATCCCAACCCGACATGCTGAGCGTTTCCAGAGCTCAATCCATGCAGGGACAGTAGAACATGCATGGATTAGGGTCTCCATACCCGGATAGAGTTCAGTCGGCCACTGAATGGCGTCTAGTATCTACTTGGTGCCGGCACAGAACCTCCGGAGGACATTCTTCAATCTCTTTACCTTTTCGATATCATCTTCTTCTGAAGGCGCAAGGTTGGAAGCTGCATTATGAACAACAAAGGTTACATCAAAGTATCCCGGGTATCATGTATCAAGAAAACAAGAAACCAAGACACGAACCAGTAAGTAGCGAAATCTCACCAACGAGGACACGATAAGTGTCGGCAACTTGAGCTAACAGCTTCTTCAGTGCAGCCTGAGCAGTGGTGTATTTCTCTTTGTATTTCGTGACATCCTTCTCCAAGGCTGCCACCTCGGACTCAAGTGCTTCTCTTAGCTTTACCTCGGTGTCCAGGAGTTGCTTGGTCTTGGCCAAAATTTCCTCGGACCGAGACGCCTGCGCCTAAAAAAAAGGGGAGGTTAAACATTAGTCGGATATCGCAATCAGCCGAGTATTGCAAGAAGTACCGAGTGTAACTTTGACAAGTTAGACTCGGAACTTGGGGACTAGGTGGACACTATGAGATATCAACTAAAGTACCTGATGCTCCACGGCCATACGCTCTAACATGCTGCTCTCTGAGGCCTTCATGGCGAGGAGGGCGCTCATCATTTGGTCGAAGGAATGGTTGCCCGAGTTGGAAGACCCGGGGTCTTGGTAACTCGGAGTGGAGGTTTTCTCCTTGGCAGGGGAAGGCACCCCAGTCGTCCGGATGTCGGGGCTCGGTACGCCTCCTCCCGTGCCCAAGACGGCGGCTTCTTCCTCCTCGCGTGCATGTGGGGCTATCGGGTACTCGGCTTCCTGATCAGCCGGGCGTGTCGGTGACACTTGTTGTTCTTCGTCGCCAGCTGCAGCCGCCATATCATCAATCAGGTTCTCCTTACCCGGGTCATCGGTCTCCATATTTTCTTGGTCACTGATTGTGACCGTGGCTCTGTGGACAGTATAAAAAGCGGTTAGCATGTAGACTGGAGAAAATTATGGCAAAGTGATGGAACATTAGGAGAAGAACCTTACCCGGGATTCACCGCGAAATCCGAGGGAAACGCGCTGCTGGACCCGGATGAAGCTGATAAATATCAAGAGAATAAGGCATGGAACTGCCCTATTAAAGGATGATTCGAAAAGAAAAAGAATTCGATATTTGGGAAAGGATTGAAAGATACCAGCGCATCGAGGAGGGGACGATGGAATACCCGGATTAAGTGCGGATTCACCCGGAAAGTTCCGGGTCATTCTGCGCTTGGTCACGGGCGGATCCTTCAAGTACGGCCAGTTAGACAACTCTCGGTTTAGCTCGCACATGTTAGCAAAGGAGTACGGTTTAGAAGCAAGGGAACGGTATGGCACCTTAAAGACGACCCCTCGGGGTTTCCTCTTTGCTCCGACCTTGACTGTCGGCTCAGCTTCATCTTCATCGCTTGTTGTTTCCACCTTGCCTTCCGGTTCTTCTTCTTCTTCTTCGCCCTTGTCCTCTGGCTCTGAAAGTTGCCAAGGTATATTGTCGGAAAAACAGAGAATAAACAGCAATGAGCTTGCAGAATCTAAGTGGGACCCGGAATATACCTTCCTCCGAGTTGACTACGTCCTCTTCCTCCTCTGGACTCTCGGAGTTAGGGGGCGTTTCGATGTTCCAAAAGACGTTATCAGCCTAAGACGAAGGCACGAGGGTAAGGATTAGTAGTTGTATCGAGAGAAAGGTGTGAAGGTAAAAATATGAGAACCGGATTTTACCTCAGGAGCTGGGTTCTCGCGAGTAAATGGTTCCAACCCGGCTATGTTCCGGATTACCTCCAATTTCTCCGTCAAGAAGCTCTGGATGGTCTTGTTGGTATCACTGGCCGGGTAGTTCTTGGAAGAGTATCGGAGGGAATCCGTAGAGTGCCCCGAATACTCGCACATCAGTTTTGGGCGGATGGAATTGGGTTGTATGCGAAAGTTCACCCAAGTTTTGACTAGGTTGAGCCCAAGGAGACCTTGGGCAGAAAGGGCGGCTATTTTTGAGAGGAGCGGTTGGATGGCCTCCCTGTCCGACTCAGGGGCAAAGGCGTTGAAAGATTCGGAGATATCTAGAAGGCCCTCCGAGTAACCCGGCAGTCTCCTTTCGCCGGGTGGGGAGGTGTCTCGGCAGTAAAAGAAGGAAATTTGCCAATGCTTAACGTGAGAATTCAGGTTAAGAGTCGGCATGGGGGAATTCTTACGGGGCTGGATGGAAACCCCGCCGCAAGCAAGAAGTGCCCCGTCACCGCTTTCTCGGCACGGTTTGCACTGGAAGAGTTCAATGAAGAGAGTCAAATTTGGCGGAATGCACAAATATGACTCGGAAAGGACGATAAAATGGGTTATGTTCAACATAGAATTAGGCCCTATGTCGAACACCCGGAGGCCATAGTGGCTCAAGACCTCGCGGAAAAAGGGTGACCCGGAGGGCGAAACCCCCGGGTCACATGTTCAATGAAGCAGATTACCTCACCGGCAGCAGGTGTAGGCCGGGTCTCATCACCCGGCACTCTCCAATGGATATCTTCCTGAGGGGGGAGGACCCCTAACTCGGCCAGCTCTTCTAACTTGGCCTTGGTGACGGTGGATCGTGCCCAGTTGGCGGATATTGATTGGGTTGTCCTTGCTCTTGCTTGCTGCTTCCCTTGCCTCTTGGGAGCCATGGGTTCAGTCTACAAAGCACAAGACAAAAAGGTGCAAGACATAAGACTCGGAAATCATGGGTTATCCGGATATATGCAAGCAGTATCCAAAGAAGGCATGAGGACTATGAATTATCCGGGTATCACTGGACAGGGTGAAAATTACAGGTTATCCGGGTACCGAGTAGCAATACAGAAACTATGGGGGACTTACGTATTTATGATCGTTTGCGGAAGAAGGTTGATTGCCCATGTATCTACTGCAAGTAAATGAACCGGAAGAAACGGACTTTCCGGGTATCAAGGGCAGTTGCGGAAAATTTGGGCGGACCGAGCCTAGATTGGAAATTTCATTTTCAAATTCGTGGTGAAATTAGTGACTACAAGCAATAGGAGAATAAAGTGGAGCCTATATTCAAGCCATTGGATGAACTAGTATGAGTCTAAGCGACCTAATCCGGCGCGGGGCAAGAAATAGCCCGTAGTTGACCTAGATCCAATCTAGAACGAATCAAGAAATTATGAGGCTAATTCGATGGGAGCAAGAAGCTTACCGGAGGAGATTGGAGTAGAGCGCGACGGCGGCAGATGGCGCAATCCAAATGTCCCCTTGCGATTCCCGGCGGGCAAGATGAGGGCGCAGCGGCGGAGCTTGGCGGCGGCGCGAATTGGTTCGAGGATGAACGTAACCGGCGGCGGCTTTGGTCCGGCGGTGAGCTTGAGGTTCCCGTGGTGATGTTGTGCAAGCACGAGCGATGGAGAGGAAGAAGAAGTTGGAATGGACCGTTGGGGTTAGGTTATCCCCTAGGCGCCTATTTATAAGGTACGGGTGGGTAAACCTAGTCCAACGGGCGGGAACCGGAAATTTCGGGATAAGGGATACCCGCCCGGATTTTCTGAGATATGCTTTAAGTGCTGGACGAGATATCCGGAATGGATAAGAAACAAATCTTCTCCGCAATACCTGGATCGATTAACAAGTAAAGTAAGCCGGATCTTTGGCGTTTGCATCAGGGGCGTTGACCCGGAAAAGTAAACACTGGACTTGGAGAAAGCCGGGTTACTATATGGCCACCATGGAGTTAGGCCTAGCTGTTTATCAAAGCAATCTAACCCAACCTCTATGAACTTGTGTGTTTGTTATTTTTTGCAGGGAATAGCGTGCGCTTCAAGGAGGATCTCATGAAGCCCAAGCTATTCTGGGGACTACTGATGGAGGGATGATAACCCGGTAGGCCAACGCCAAGGAGTAACTCGGCCCAAAGGACGCTGCGCAAAACCTGGCTTAAGATAAAGGAGTTTCTAGAAGGCCCAGGAACGTAGGCCTCGTAACCCGGATTGTGGGTTCCGATAAGGAAGTTTAGGGTTTCTAAGCAGTGTCCGGGTAGGATTCAGAGTGCGCCTTGGAGAGTAGGCCAAGGGGTCTGGATATTATATAAGCCGGCCCCTAGGGTTAGACGAAGAGAGATCCAAGAGTTTGAGCAATATCGCTAGGTATCGAGTATCCAGTGTAACACGAGAGTTGAGTTAATATATTTAGATCGGAGACTCGGCGACTTGATTGCCGGCTACCAGATCGCATATCATCATGTTTTCCCTTGAGCTAAACCCTCTCCCAGACACCAGAGTCGAATTGCCCCAAGATAAGTTACCCCCGGTAACGTCTGCCGTGATTATCCCGCGACAGCTCCTGTGGCTGTCCAGCCTGCCCGGCATCAGGCAGAACTTGGTCCTGGGACATTTGCTGCTCGGCGACCCGGTCCTGCGCGGGTGGGTCTCCTTCCGATTCTCGGCGGGGGTCTCTTCCTGCTGCTCGGAAGGGGTTCCTTGTGGCTCTGCGGCGGTGTCTTCTTGCCGCTGCTCGGCAGCGGCCTCTCGGGGCTCCTCGACGGAAGCCGCTGCTGGCGATGGCTGCCTTTCGGCAGCAGACTCCGGGGCAGCTTGTTGAGGATTGGGCTGAGGTGGCTCCGGAGCTTGATCAGTCTCCATCTCGGTGCCAGTGTTGTCGGCACCGAGATCCTGTTCTTCGTTAAAAGGAGAGGACATCCGATCCCTCTCCTCTGGTTGATAATCCCCTTCATCGGGATCAACATCCACGACATTCCGGGGTGCTCTTGTCTTGGGGGGCACATTGGTGGCATTGGCATCGAGTGCATCGCTGAGAGAAGATAAGAAGGAAGGAAGAAAAATCAGATGGGTCCAAAGAAAGGAAGTAGAGAAGATGATGAGATGCCAGAGTAAAGAGCAACTCGGAAGGACTTACCCGTCCACGGTAGGGCGCTTCTTGCGCGTAGCGGTATTCTTGGCGGGTTTCTTCTTCATCTTCTTGACAGGGGGTTCCCCGCTGCCCGATCTCTTCTTCGTTCCGGTGGGGGCGGCGATTGACACCGGCTGTACGTCAAGCGGCTCCTCCTCCTCCATCTCGTCTGGGACTAGAAAGAGAAAGTAACAGAGTAAGAAAGGAAAAAAGGTCAAGGTACATAGTGATGTGCACACGGGTGAACTCGGTCACCTTCATCGTCCTCAGACTAGTCCCGAATAGAGGTGGAAACTCAGGACTTACCATCCTGGCCGGCGAGCGGGATACAGAGTGTATCCTGGACGTCAAACGCCTCTGCGTTGTCCTCGATCCTATCCGGCTTCCAGTTTTTCTCGAAGATGGCATTGTCCTCTATCTTCTGACGAGGAATGACCTAAGGATGCAAACACAGAGCATAAGGGAGATCATAGATTCCAGATAACCAAGTACAAATTCTACTCGGACTGGCGTGCAAACACAAAGCATGATAAGCTAAGTCCTAACATAGGAGTTCTACTCGGCCTAGAATGCAAGCACAAAGCATATACAGCTAAGTCCTAGAGAGGGGAACTGATTGAGGGTCTACTCGAAGTATCATGCAAGTGTAGAGCATAAGAGGCTAAGTCCTAGCAGAGAAATCCTACTTGGTACTGGGTGCAAGCACAAAGCAAATTAGGCTAAGGAAAAGAATACAAGTTACCTCCTACTCGGTATTATGTGGAAAAGCGAGAATTGAAATCAGCTAAGTGCACTGAGAAGAAGACGCACCTTGAGAGCCGGATTATTTCGACTATACGGCGCAAGGCCATAAAACCAGGTTTCGGTGAGCGTTGCCCTGAGGATGGACTTGGCCCAGATTGCCACCTACTCCTTGGTGAGCTCGAAGGTGGTCGTCCGGCTACAATCACGAGCTCCTCCCATGTAGCACATCTTGTGCAGCCGCTCTTGGAGGGGGAGTACCCGGCGCTCCACCCAGGCAGCAATTAGGTCGTCTGACGGAGTCCCTGTTCGACCAACTCCTGCAGGCTCTCGTCAACTCGGTTTACGTCGTTCACCGTCTTCCTGGGATGATAGCCCCAGTTCCTCATCTCGGTGGGGGGCACATTCCGAAACTCGGGCAGCTTTATGAGGTCGACCGCCTGCTCGCCCTCTGCGGGAGTAGGGTTCTTGACGTACAAGAACCCCCTCTGCCATTTCCGGCAGGTATCCAGTCCGAGTACCTGCGGGTGGCTACCCGTGGTCCGCTGGAGCATCATCGCCGTACCCGTTTGGTTCATCTCTTTGGGAGCAATTGGATTGGAGGTGCTGGGCAGAACTTGTTGGCAGAAGAAGAAGTATTTCTCCTAGGTGTCTACCGTGGGGTAGACACCGAGAAAGGCTTCACAACATGTAACGAATGTGGAGAGCATGGCGATGGCGTTCGCCGGGAGGTGATGTGTTTGGATGCCGAAGTGGCGCATGATATCTTGCATGAATTTGGATATTGGGAGGCCGAATCCACGCTTAAAGTCTCAGGAACACTACATACTCACCAGGGCCGGGAGTAGGCACCAGTTCCTTGTCGGGTGGACGGACGATGACGCTGGGGGGCACCCGGCGGGTGTTCACCAGCCATTGGCAATCCGATGTTTCACATCGGACCCCTCCCAGGCGGCGCGCACCGGAGCGGGAGCCTCCTGGTTCGCTTCTCCGGCGAGCTCGAGATCCATCTGCGGCGCGGTGGAGGAAACGGACGCGGAGAAAAAGAGGAAGCGCGGCGGAATGGCGACGGCGGTGCGGGGTCGAAGAGGATGGCGCTGCGCGATGAAGGTCCAGTCGCGGTCGAGCGCTCTCCGTTGAGCGGCGGCGCGCGGGCATGCGTACTTTCTCTCGCTGCACGCGGAGCGGCGGCGTGCTGTGGCCTAGCGGTGGCGCTGCGTGCTCGCTGTGGCTAGGGAGGCAAAAAGGAAGCGGAAATGGGGAAAATGGTAAGGAAGGTTAGATAAAGGGCGGTGCGGGAGTATTTAAACCTCCTCGGGTGCAGTTAGAGCCCACGATTAACTGCGGAGAGATCGTGCGGCGTGGGGAGTAACCGCTCCAGTTAGAAACGCACAAAGCGAATTACTCGCGCGTAACGGGCGCAGTTAATCCCACGTCTCGCATCGTGGGTAATCAAGTACCTGTGCGAAGGGACACGACGGCCTGTGGGCCCGGCGTGCAGTGGCAGGCGCGTGCCGTGCAACCACACCAGAACCGAGGCGTCGCGGGCTGTGGTTGCGTGACACGTGCCCAGCCTTACACGCGAAGATAGGATCGCTCTGGATCGAGCGGCAAATCTTTGGAAATTTGGCTAAGTGTTGGGTTCTCGGCGGTACTCAGAGCAGCTTGGTCTACCCGGTACAAGGAGGTAAACTCCAGAGAGCATGATAGAAAAGGTCCGAGTTCAGATGGTGAGCATCCGAGTTGGGATGCAACTCGGTTACGTTTCAACTCGGAGATATTTAGTTAAAGCTGGCAGTGCCAACGACCGAATTCGTCGGACTCTACCAGCTTCGGGGACTAATGTCCGGCGGCTACCCCCGAGTAGGGGTAAGACAGGTGAGAAACAGTGTTCAAGATACGGTCCTACCGAGTAGGCGGCTACCCGGATAGTCTGGTATCCGTTAGTTGTTATTCGGCAGGAGGTACTGAAGGCCAAGAGGAGATCCAAGTGTCGTTCTGGGTCAGCCAGGTAGCGCTCGGGTGATCCGGATAGAAAAGAAGATGTTCTACTCGGGCACAAAGTCAATGAAGCCATTGTGCGAGATCCCGCATACCAGGGGCCGTACCGGCGTGCGGTTCAACTTACTAGGCGCATGGTTATCCGCTAGACGTGGGAACAGTACGGGTTAGTAGCTGTCATGTCCAGTCACTGATAAGGTGGCGTACCACTACCACCTGCTGCGAACTTGCCGACAGCTGCAAGAAGCCCGCAAGGATCTGGAGCAGCGGAAGAAAGCGGCGGAAGCCTCGATTGCGCGTCGTGCGGCGCTCTCTTGGACTCAATCGACGGGAAACTAACCCCCGAAGAAGAAATACGTGTCGAAGACTGCTCGCCTAGACCACGAGTCCCTCAGCGGAATCAGCAAGTCCCTCAAGACATCCCTCATGCACGTCGCCGCAAGAATTGCCGCCCGGAATCGTAGGCACGCGACAACTCCACAAGCTGACAATATCCCCCGGGTGGACAAAACACGTCGCAGACGCGAGAGTACGTCGCCTAAAAGGGGAGACAAGGAGTCACCTCGCCGCTCTCGAGGAAAGGAATACCGGCGCCGCGGCGATAGCCCGCGTAGCGACGACGATAGCCCGCGAGATCGCGACAGTAGCCCACGGCAACACGGAAGCCGATCACGAGACCGCAGTAGGGAACCGCGGCAGGAGGACAATTGCGACCGACCTGAATACGATGCGCGTGGAGAAATCGTGCAGAGCAAGGTTGACAAGGCTTGAGCTCGCAGGAACCGCGCCCGATCGTCGTCCACCTCCTTTGACGAGGAAGCCTGCGGCGTGATGTGCTTCACCCTCAGCATCCGCGAGGCGTCAATGCCCAAAAGATTCAAGCTCACAACGGAGGTCCCAAAGTACGACGGCTCGTAGGAGCCCAAGTCGTGGCTTTCAGACTATCTTACCGCGGTGAAATGCCAACGCGGGAACAAGACAACCGCCATGCAGTACCTAAACCTACACCTCATAGGCGCTGATCGCAGCTGGCTCGGAGGAAGACCACGTGCGCACTACGGATCCTGGGACAATCTTACCCGCGACTTCCAGAAGAACTTCCAGGCGATGTACAAGCGGCCAGCATCTATCGAGGAACTACGGGCCTGCAAGCAGAAGAGCGGCGAGTCTAACCGCGAGTACATCCAGAGGTGTACCACACTCAAGAACACGGTGGGAAATATGTCGGAGGAGCTCGCAGTCTAAGCTTTCACCAAAGTAACTCGGCGCGCCGCCTTCCGAGAGGAACTGCGACGAGCTGCGCCCAAAACAATCGGAGAACTAATGGCGATAGCGGACATATGGGCTAATGGCGAAGAGTCGCTGCGCAACGAGAAAGTATCTTCACCCGCGCCTGATGAAGATTGCAACGGCGACCACCGAAGGAGGAAGAGGAAAATTATGACCAGGATGACATGTGTGGCGGCGGAGTTCACAAGAAATCGTGACGGCAGATCCTGCGGAAATCGTGACTGGAAAACAAAACCAGACGATAAAACTCCTGAGGAAGACCTTGACGGATAATGCTCGCTACATCTGTTTACAGATAAGCGCACGAGCAAAACCAAGGCCACTCACCTCCTCAAAGACTGCCAAAAGTTTCAGGATATCCACGAGGCATACACGAAAAAGCATAGGGCCGCCATCAGCCAAGGATACTCGCAACTCCCAGGAGGAGCTAACGGATACCAACCGGCACCCCTGCCTACACCAAGACACCAGAACGTGGCGCTATCCGCACTAACAGCGCCACCCTCCGCAAACCAGGGAGCTAACGGGTACCCCGAACCCACAGGGGCTCCTGGGTATGATACAGAAGGCCTGCCCGCCCCGCAGAGTTCAGAAGACAAACACACGCCAAGTTAACATGGCAGTACAGACTCCACCATCCACGACTGAATACCTGAAGATGACAGAGAAGTCGATAACCTTCTCCAAAGAGCACCACCCTCCACGTGTGTATCGACCTGGACACACAGCGCTAGTCATCCAGGCGCAAATAGGAAACTACGACCTAGCTCGGGTGTTCATGGACGATGGCAGCGAAATCAACATCATATACGCGGACACACTCTGCAAGATGAACAAGAACTTGGACGGACTCGCGGAATTAGAAACATCCTTCCACGAGATAGTACCAGGGAAAGCAGTCCGATCACTCAGAACAATCAACTTGGAGGTGATACTCGGAGACCCAAAAAACTACAGGAGAGAATTCCTCGACTTCGAGGTAGTCGACTGGCCATCACAGTACCACGCCATTCTCAGCCGAACAGCGTTCGCGAGATTCATGGCAGTACCCTATTATGCCTACCTCAAGCTCAAACTCCCAGGGGAATATGGCACGATAACCATAAACGGCGACTTCCAAAAGTCAGACAAGTGCGACACCGAGTTCAATGAGATTGCGAGATCCTTCGGGATGCAAGAGGAGCTAGAAGAATTGGCAAAAACCACGGATAACTCCGTGATGCCACTCACCAAAAAGAACGCCCTAGAACTCGAGTTAGCCCAAGGAGCGACACTCGAAAGCATCAAGTGCACCAGACAGAATTCGGGAAAACGACGATCGTGTCCACCACCCTATCACCCACATAGGAAGGCGCGCTCGTCGAACTCCTTGGTGAGTACTGGGAGATTTTTGCCTGGCAGCCCTCAGATATGCCAGGGATACCCAGGGAGTTCGCCGAGCACTCACTTGAAATGTTTAAAGATGCCAAACCAGTCAAACAAACCACTCGACGCTTTTCCGGTCCAAAACAGAAAGCACTCGGAGAAGAGGTGAACAGACTACTAGGTGCCAAGTTCATCAGGGAAATAAAAATATCCACCTGGTTAGCAAACCCGGTGCTGGCCCAGAAGAAAAATACTGACATCCTTCGCGTGTGGATCAACTACACGTCGTTGAACAAACACTACCCCAAGGATAAATTCCCATTACCATGGATCGAGCAGATCGTGGATTCCACAGCAGGCTGTCAACGCCTCTCCTTCCTGGATGCCTACTCGGGTTATAATCAGATCAGGATGAAGCAAGGGGACAAGGAGAAGACAACATTCGTCACACCGCACGGTGTATACTGCTACACGACAATGCCCTTCGGTCTCAAAAACGCAGGCGCAACATATCAGTGATGCATGCAAAAATGCCTCGCGAAGCTCATTGGCAAGAACGTACAAATGTACATTGACGATATCGTCATCAAGACTCGAGTGGAGGACGCACTCCTCGAGGATATCAGTGAGACATTCCACGCCCTCAACGCGTACAGAATCAAGCTCAACCCGAGAAAGTGCGTCTTCGGAGTTCCCGCAGGACAACTCCTCGGCTACCTGGTCTCTGCCCAAGGAATCGAAGCCAACCCAGAAAAGATTCAGGCGATCTTGTCGATGAAAGAACCGACCAACCTTCGCGGCGTGCAGCAGCTCACAGGGCGATTGGCAGCCCTCAGTAGATTCATCGCAAGGTTAGGTGAGCAAGCGCTCCCCATCTACAAACTGCTGAAGAAAACTGACAAGTTCGAGTGGACACCTGAAGCAAGGCAAGCGTTCATCGACTTAAAAAAGGTACTCCAGAGCCAGAAAATACTGGCCATGCCTCAGGAAAGGGAGTCCCTGTACCTATACCTAGCAACAACAAATCAAGTGGTGAGCACAGTACTTGTGGTCTAGCGGCCAGAGGAGGGAAAGGCACACAGTGTACAGAGACCAATCTATTACCTCAGCGAAGTACTATCACCGTGCAAACAGCGATACCCCCACTATCAGAAACTCACGTATGGAGTGGTTGATGGGGGGATAGTAACCCGGTAGACCAACTCCAAGGTGTAACCCGGTCCAAACGACAATTGGACAAGATCCGGCTAAGGGTAAAGGAAACTTCTGGAAGGCCCAAGGTTTGTAGGCCTCGCAACCCGGATTGTGGGTTGCGGTAAGGAAAGTTAGGGTTTGCAAGTAGAAGTTCGAGTAGGACTCAATATGTACCTTGGGGGCTAAGCCAGGGGGAGGGACGGTGCTTTATAAACCGGCCCCTAGGTTTAGTTCGCCAGAGATTCAAGTCATAGTTGTATCACCAATTATCGAGTATCCAGTATAGTTCATATTCGAGATCCGGCGAGTTATTTTCCGGTTCCTAGATCGCTTTCCACCATGTCTTCCTTTGAGCTAAACCCTCTCCCGAATACCTGTGTCGACTTGCCCCAAGATCAGTTACCCCAGGTAACATCTGCCGTGATTATCCCACGACAGTTGGCGCCCACCGTGGGGCCTGCGTCTAAAGGTGTTTACATCACGGGAGAAGCTCGGAAGAGCATGAAGAACCTCATCGTCGGTGAGATCTACGTCGACGGCCAAGGAGAGAAGATGGTGGACGATTCCGGCTGGGGGCCAGAGTCGGATCACCTCGAAGCCGGATCCGTCGTGACAATCGGCCGCATCAACGTCTTCATCGGTATGGTATGTACTTCCGGTTCAAATCCTGACAATCTTGGATCTGATTCTGTGTCAGGAGATGCTACCTACATTCAATCGTAAAGAGAAGAATCGATCGGAACAACAGGTCAGATAAAAGAACTCGCCGAGAAGTGGGAACAGTCGGAAGAGTTGGTATGGACCCCGCGCGATCGGGTAGAGAGAGAAGGTGATACCGAGTCTATCCGGGATCTATGGGAGGATCGACATGAGGAGGAAAACAGCGAAGAAGAACGGCATGAATTCGTGCCAAGCATCACGCGCCGGGTTGCGGTCTACACGGCTCCCGCGGCCAACGTAAATCAAGAGAGCGTGACCGCGGCCGCAGTCGGGACGGCTCAGGCATTGAATCAAAAGCGGGGTACAGCTGACCCGGTTCTGATCCGGGTTGAGGGAGAGTCGGCATCGGTTACCAGTCGCGCACCGGAGGAGGAGATGCGGGCAAACATGTTCGGATTCCAAGCAAACCGGACACCGGGGGCGGGTCCTTCAAACCCGCGTCACCCGGCCCTGTTCGATAACAATTTGATTTTAGATCCAACCGTCCTCGCTACAGTGATCACTCCAGAGAATGCGGCGGAGCGGGTCAGAGATCTGGATGTGGCCCGTCGCGCATTGGAGCAGCAAAGAAGGCAAGTGGAAGCAGAGAGACAGGGGATGGCCACACGGCAGCGCGAGTTGGATGCGTTAGAGACTCGGCTCCGGGAGGAAACGTCTAGAGCGCATCAGAGGCACCAGACCAGGCTACCAGCAGCGGGCGGGGTTATTAATCCGGCAGCTCTGTTTATCACACCCCAGGATCAACCAATCCCAGCGGTAAACCAGGGAACCGCACCCCCACCAGCGACGGCAGTTAATACATCGGGAATACAGCCGGCAAATGAGCAGGCCGGGTTACTCCCGCCGCAGGCTAGAATTGCACCCGGCAATGAGTTACCACCACCATCACGATTTCGCACACCAGCAGGTCATTACAACAATCCCATGGACAACGTATATGCAGCGACACTCGCCTTGAATCAGATCCCTGTGAGAGAATCGCCCCATGCGGAAGTAACCCGGCGAGCGATCGATCTACTACACACCGCGGTGGCACAGCAAGCCAACTATCCAGACCATAGAAGCGGGATGCATGGGACGCCATACCCCAGTCAGCAACAGGGCAATATTCAAACGAATTCAGCACGGCGGAGGGAAGAGCAACAGCAAAAGCCGCCCCCACCTCATATCCAGACAGTACCAGCAGCATCGGCGGCGCAGGCGATTGTGGACAGCTCCAGGGCCAGAAGGGCCGGGGCCGGGTCTGTAGCACATGAGTTACCGGTGGCGCCGCACCCCGTGGCACCCCCAGCCGGGTCACATGTTTCCCGAGTAAGACCAGCCCCAATCACCCTGGCGGGACCAAAGTGTCTCTCGGACGACATCAGAGCGGAACCTTACCCGGAAAAGTTCAAAGAGCCGGGGAAAGTAGTAAATTATGAGCCAACAATTGATCCAGAAACATGGCTGAGCAGTTACGAGATGGCAATGTCAATCCGCAATGCATCCGAGAATCTTCAAGCCAAGTTCATGTACTTAATGATGTCAGAGGGAGCAGCAAAGTTATGGTTCACCAATCTGCCGGAAAAGTCGATCAAATCCTGGGAAGAATTAAAAACCGCGTTTGTCAAGCACTTCCATGGAACGTGCAGAAAGCTGTTTACTATTGACGATTTAGAACGATGCGTTCAGAAGAAGGGCGAGTCAGCGCGCAGCTGGGTACGCCGGGTTATGGAGATACTCCACTCATCCACAGATATTCAGCCCAAGGATGCGCTACAAGCTATGGCGAAAACATGTAAGTACGTTCCTTTAGTGCAAAAGTTAACTCGCATGAAATCCAGTAGGAATGCAGCGGAGGTAACAATGGGAGAATTAATGGATGCGTGCAACAAACACGCCGCAACGGACACCACAGAGGAGGAAATTGATGACAAGAAAGCAAAAACAAACACAAGTAGCAGTGGGAGAACCGGCAATGGATCGGCGCCAAGTAATAATGGAAATAGCCGGAACAAGCGCCCGTTTGAAGGGAATTCCGAGTTTGTAGCTAACACGGAGGCCGGGTCTTCAAGACCCAGATCTGAAGGGAATTTTAATACTGGAAATCACAGTGGGGGACATTACCAAGGACCTCCAAGACCAAGTAACAGTTGGGACATATTTAGGATGGCATGCCCGAAGCATAGCAGGAACGGCAAGCCGGCTAATCACTCCTTGGAGCAATGCGCCGACTTACAGAGATGGAAGAATGAGGAAGTAAATAGAGCCATGCGAGGAGCGGGTCGGGGAGGAGGCCCGGGTCCAGGTGGAAATTTGGGCAACGGTCCACCCCCAGCCGGTAACCCGGCAGCAGGAAATCCAGGCAATAATCAAGGGGGAGCAGGAGGTTTTCAAGCTAACCCCAAACAGTTGGGTCAATATCACGTGCACACTACTGGAGGCTCTAACAAGGATAAAAAGATATTGAAACAGGCGGTCAATTCAGTCTCTTCCGCCGTTCCAAGGTATTTGAGGTGGTCAGAACAGGAGGTAACTTGGAGCAGAAGGGATCACCCGGACAGAGTTGATCACCCGGGAGTTTTAGCATTGGTAGTGGCACCACAGGTCAATGGGTACGAGCTGAAAAAAGTCTTGATGGATGGAGGAAGTAGTATCAATATCCTATACTGGGAAACTTTTCTGCGCATGGGCCTAAAGGAATCTCAGTTGCAAAAGAGTACAACAGTTTTTCACGGGATAGTGCCGGGTCATTCGGCGTGCCCCGAAGGAAAAGTGGCGTTGGAGGTAGCTTTTGGGGAATCAAAGGACAATTATCGAGTCGAGTGGCTTACTTTTGAGGTGGTTAAGTTGCGCAGTCCCTATCATGCATTGTTTGGAAGGCCGGCTTATGCTAAGTTCATGGCAAGACCGTGTTATGTGTATCTACAGCTGAAAATCCCGGGTCCTAAGAAGACCATTACCATACACGGGAATCGAGACATAGCAGCCGAATGTGATGAAGGAGATGCGGCAATGGCTGAGCAAGCCTGCAGGAAAGAAGAGCTCAAGCATTACCGATCGCAGGTGGACCTAGAGGAAAGGACAATGTCAAAAAGGCCGACTTCTGAAGGGAGTAAAGCAAAAACTAGGACAGAACAAGATCCTAAGATGGTGGGCTTCGTCAGGAGCGATCCTTCCAAGCTGACTGACAGGGAAGAGGAAGCCATACCGCCATCTATAGCTAATCGTGCCACAAGGACGACATACCCGGATTGGCTAACAAACCCGGTACTCATCATGAAAGGAACTAGCGAATGGAGAATGTGCATCGGCCATGCCAACGCGAGGCCGATTCTCAGGAATAACTAAAGCAGTGTAACGGACAGCAGGTTTCATACGCGCTCTTTTCCTACCCAGGGTAGCTAAGGGGACTGGAAGGTTTTTAATGAGGCGGCCTGCTGACTCAAACTTTTCATATCAATAAAAGAGATGGTTTTCAAGTCTTATCATGGTCTTTGCTTCAGTTGCAAGTAAGTAATGTTTGTTATTATCAATACATCAGTATCATCAAAATACGTTGCACGTACATAGGTCTTTGGGAATTGAGCTGCTTAAATAGTAGTCACAAACCCGGAGACCCGGCCTCGATGCCTATGAGTTATGAGGGCCGATTACTCGCAAGACGAGTACGGCTGCAATCTTATAACCGGACGAAGGAGCCAAATTTCTTGGTTATTCTTACTTAAGCTCGATGTGACTCGCAACAAAGTGGCATGATCTGTTCACTTACGATTACAATCAAACTATGCAGCCCAATGGGACCTGCTTGACTCTGTTTTTCGTATAGATGTAACAACATGGTATCCACGCGAAAGCCGGCTTACAGTACAAGATAATCAATAGGGTCATCTAAACCACAAGTCCATGCAGAGTACAAGGCCAAAATAGCCGGAAACTCAACAAGTATTAAGCATGACTTCAGTATTTACGTGAATGGCTATTGGTTGTCAGCTTGGTAAAGAGCAGTTTGCCATCTGAGAAAGGCCACGCCCCCTTGGCTCGTACTTTGGGTCATGGGGACTGGGGACTTCGAAACAGAAACAAACTGTTTAGTTACCAAAGCTCGAAAACCTTGGCTACCGAGTCTTGGGGACTTAAAGAAAAGTCCGCTTATAAAAACCCACGATACTCGGTCAACCGAGTCTCGAAAGGGGAATCGAAAATAAACAATCAAGTATCGAGAATAAGCTTAAAACAAGGATCGAGGTTATCAAAAGCCGGGAAAGGCACAAAGTTATCAAGCACAAAGTCGCAGTATCAGTATCAATGGTGCACAGGCGCACCGCCAAAATCATATCAGTTTTGAAAACACGAAATACTAGACATTATCCTACTTGGCATCCTGGGAATGGTCTTCCGGGTCTGCGTCCTGGACCTGCTCCTTGGCCTTTCCAGCAGCTTTACCCGGACTCTTTGTATCAGGACGGACAGGTGGAGGAACAACTAGTGTAGAGGAAGACGGCCTTAAGCCTAACTCGGCTTCTCTCTTCGCAGCCTCCTCTTTCCTCCTGGCCAGGTCAGTCGCCCATCTTTCCAGCATGTCAAAGGGAGGGGGTGCCTCTGCTAGAATAGTCTTGCCGTCAGAATCGTACGCGCTCATGATTGTGTCCAGGTCTATCTTATCGGCCAAGGCAGTAGCCGGGTGGCGTACGTCGGATTGTATAACTTTGAAGTCCTTGGGCGTAAACTTGGCCCCGTCAGCCTTGAATTCTGGAAACCCGGATATTACCTTTGCCGGGTCAAGCTTAGGAAAATAAGCTTTCGCCAGAGTGACGGCCCGGGTCATGCCGATTCGGCACGACGAACGCTTCCATATTTCAATCCATCCAGGCACGGTTGAAAAGGCTTGCATAAGGTTCTCTTCGCCTGGATATACCTCGGAAGGCCATTTCACGGCATCCAGTAAAAGCTTTGTGCCGGCAAAAAACGTCCGGAGAACAGTCTTCAACGTTTTAGTCTGAGCAACGGCATTGTCTTCTGGAGCAGCAAGGTTAGCACCTGCAATTGAAACAAAAGAAATCATATCAATAAAATCGACTATCGTAGCAATAAGGTAGAAGTATGCAAGTTAGTCGCAAGCAAAAACTTACTTAGCAAAATGCGATAAGTATCCGCGACCTGGTTCGACAAGTTCTTCAGCGTAGTTTGGGCATCATTGTACTTCTTTTTGTATTTGGAGACGTTCTTTTTCAAAGTCTTCATCTCCGCCTCAAGGGTTTCTCGACGCTTCACTTCAGCAAGCAGGAGCTGCTCGGTCTTGAGTAACACCTCATCTGACCGAGTAATCTCCGCCTGCGAAGAATGAGTGAAAATGTAAGTCGGATATCATGACAAGCCGAGTATTATATGAAGTACCGAGCGTAATTACAGCAAGTTATGCTCGGAACTTGGGGACTGGGTGTATAGTAAGAAATACCAAATAAAGTTACCTGATGTGCTGCGGCCATACGCTCTAGGATGTTTCCCTCTGAAGCCTTCATGGCGAGGAGAGCGCTCATCAGCTGGTTAAAATCATCGTTACCCGAGTTAGAGGGCTCGGGTGCCTGGGAAGTTGGAAAAGGAGTTTTTCTTGTAACAGGAGGCGGCACCCGGGTCATCCGAATGTCGGAGTCTGGTCCCCCTCCCGCGTTCGAGGCTGCGCCCTTTTCCTTCTCGCTCGCGTGCGAGGCTATTGGATACCCGGTGTCTTGCCTAGCCAGTTCTGTTGGCGACGCTTGCTCATCGCCAGCTGTGGTGAAAGCACCGTCAGTCGGTTTATTTTCAACCCGGTCCTCAACCTCCGTGTCTTCCTGGTCACTAACAACGGCCGTGGCTGTGACGCCCCGAGATCGGGCACTATGCAGATTTCAGCATTCCCGCCAAAATCCACATAATAACCGATTCCAGGTTGCCATTTATGATAACATTACAATAGTTCACGAATAATCCACAATTACAACAGCATCAGAAAGATACAAGATGACTCAACGAGCCAGGGATACAACTGATACAATACAAAGATACAAATAACAACGAAAGAAACAAACGTCCGTCTATGGACAAGATCCAAATTGGACTAAGAGTCCTGAAGATAACCGAAGGCGTCCAATCCCTGCCCAGGCCAAGCCGGAGGGATTCCCAAGCTAACGTCGTCAGACTTCAAACCTGTTGACTGCAATTTGGAATTTGCAGCCATGAAAGAGATTCGTGGGTCAGTACGGTTAAGTACTGGCAAGGGGGATAAAACCCATACTCACAAGTTACCGGCGTAGCCAGTCATCACAAGATACAAATACTTTAGGATCAACGGAAAGGAAGGGGGTATTGTAAATAAGCGACAGCAGGCTGCACTAACCAACTACAGAGATTCTATTACTTCCAACTAACAGAAAAGGGATAAGATCGAGGATTGTAACCAACTGAAAGTAAATCCAAACAAACCCATCCTGGATCTCGCCCCTTATCCGAAGAAGCAATCCGGGGATAACTCACACCATGGTATTAAAGATGAATCAAGTTATTGTGGGAATAAACCTATTACTAGTCAAGTTGTTAATCATGGGGTGTAACATGGTTAATTATTATGTTGTAGTTGTCCTGAGTACTTGTTAGCCAGTACTTTCACCAAGTAATCCATAACCGCGGAAAACACGGCTTCTCGAGAAGATTATCCCTGCAGGGTTGCACCATAGTAACCGACACTCATGAATATCCCGCCAGATGGAGTGGCCACTCCACCAAGCGGGGCACTCAACACAATCCAACCCTTCTTCGCATCAAGCCCAAAGCACCTTGGGCGCACGGCTAATCGAGCCCAGAAGAAAATGGACCATCATAGCACTCTAAGAACGTGTCCCCCTATATGCCGACTACGAAAGTTCCACCCGGGATCCAAGGGCTCGCAAGATCATGCATGCAGCAAATGGAAAACCCGAACTAAATGAGGCGATTTGGACGAGATGCGAATCGGGTCAAACTGAGGGGGAGCCCATACTCCCCAAATGCGGGTAGTGCGCTCATCATGGATCAGTAGACAAGACCCTTTTCCTATTAGGGTCGACACTAGCAGGCCTCAAAACCACAAAGGGCCTCCTGCCGGTGCCTTATCATCAAATTTATTATTAATAGCAACATTAGCATGAGTGATTGATTGATTAAACATCGAGCCCCCCAGAACATAATGAAGTAATAACAGACAGTAACGGGTAACAGACTCGAGCAAAACAACCCTAAGCCAGATATTAAGACACAGGCTCAAGCAAAGGTTATAGGAGGGGAGGTGAGGCAATATCAGGGTTAAAGGATTCATGTGATAGGTTCGTAACAGAAACAACTACTACTAAGGCTAGCAGAAAAGAATCAACGGAAAGAATCGGTAACAAGTGATGAAAGGCAGCCATATGGCCTGCAAGTGAGTATACTTGCCTGAGATCCCGCAAGGTAGCATAACTTGTCGTTGCTCACATCATCTCAACGTCCTATCCGGGAAGAAGCAACGAACCTCGAACAAACACCGGATGCAACAATTACTACTACGGCAAAAGATCCAGCATGATCAAGATATGGATGCATGTCAAGTTTAATAGATGCACCAAAGTAAACTAGTGGATAGGATACACAAGTTTAAATGGATTCCATATGCAAAGATTGCATATGGCAAACCCAGGCTTTAGAGTTGAATTAATTGTTCTACCACTAAGCATCATGTGTAAGTGAGTTAGAATGATGCATGCATGATGAAGAACAAGAATATAACAATATTAAATGCAATTGGGAGGATGGTTAACAAGTTTAGAAAACATTTGTCAAGTTTGGAAATTATTGTTACTTAATGGTGTTGAACAAGTAGGGGTTGTTATCAGCAAGTTAAAGGGTGCAAAACAAATAACAAAGTTGATATTTGAAAAGGTTATCAAATTTTTAGTTGAATTGCATGTTTCACATGTTGAAATTGGACTTTGGATTATTTAATTAGGAATTAAACAATATTAAACAATTTTAATTGAATTAAACAAGATTCAAATTGTTTAAGCAATTTTAATTATTCAAAACAGAAAACAAAATTTATATTTGAATAGCTTATTTAAATTGGTACTGAAAACATATTTTATTTGCATGATTTGGACTTATGAATAATTAGTTATTGAATTTAGCAAATACAAGTGAAATGATTTAAATTTGAATTTGAATTGTAATTTGAAAGTTCAAAACAGAACACAAGTTGGATATTTGAAAAGATTATAAAATTTGGATCAGAATAGATATAAAGTTTGTGTTTATTGGATTTATAAAACAAAAGATATTCAATTTTAAAGTTTTGTTTCAATTCTGCTAATTAAAATGAATTTGGAATTTCCCAGGAATTTTCAGAAAACATTTGTTACTCAGTTCACTCTACCCACTGTCACTGCCCGTGGGCCTGGACAGCGTGGTCCACGCAGCAGCACACGTGGCCAGTAGAGGGGCTTACAGGTGGGCCGCGGTGAGGGGAAAAATCCCCAAAAGAATTGCGCCGCTGGGGATTCGATCCCGGGGTCGCTAAGCCGCAAGCAGTGGAACGCTACCACTGCGGCTGCTCGCGTGGTTGTGACAGGTATGGAAAACGACGGAGGTTAAGGTTCAGTTAACCGATACAACCTGACGAAACTGAAACCTGGACAGCTACAGCCAGTGGTCGCCGGCGATCACCGTAGCGTTGATGGGCAACGATGCGTTGCTGGGAGTGGTGGGGATGCGCGCGGTGATGCAGTGGAAGCCAGCGTTCAGAGGAGGAGGGAACGGAGGGAGACAGTGAGGCTTACCCTCGCTGGAGTCGGGCAGAGGCTCGAAGGAGGGCGGACGGCCGGCGGCGCGCGGTGAGGACGACGGCGTGGCAATGGGCCACCTCGATCTCAACGGGGACGTCCAGGATGTCGACGAGGATGCCGTGGACTCGTTCCAGCGGTTGGCGAGGGAGATGGGGCAAGGGAACGGCGGCCGGCGACACGGTTTCAGAGAGAGCTTCGACGGCGAGGCGACAGCAGCGTCGACGGCGGCGCTGCTACAGGGGTTAACTGGACTCGAGGAAGTGTCGATCGCGTCGAGGAGAGCACGGGGACTCCGTTCCCGTCGCCATCCCGAGGGAAGAACGGGCCTACCGGCGGCGATCCTTGCCGGTTCAGAGTGGTACAGTGGCGAGGATCTTCAGAGAAGTGGGGAAGGTGGCAGAGGATGCGATCGGCGGCGAGGAGGGAGGTTAGCTAGGTCCTAGGGTTGCAGGGGCTCGTGAGAGGGTAGATATAGGGGATGGGTGCCTGTACGGCGTGCCATCGGAAGGGGGAGGAGGCGATCGGAGGGCTCTGAAGATGGTCGTACTGTCGACGTCACGAAGAAGACAGCGACAGCGAGGGAAGGGGCATGGGCTGGCTGCGCGCTGGATAGGAATTAGATGGGCTTGGGCCTAGATAGGTAGGTTAGCTGCTGCCCACCCTTTTGCTTTCTATTCTGTTTTATTAATTTTTCTCTTTTCTGTTTTTTTTTGTAGCTTTAGCTTTTGGATAAAATAGATAGGTTTTAACTCAGATAAAATTTTGGAAAAATTTGCATGAGCCTCTTAGGTGAAAAGAAACCACCTGGCAGTTTTGGTTTTCAAAATTTCAAAGGTTTGGTTGTTGTTTCAAAATTGAACCAAATTAAGTGAAAATTGCCATAGTAATTAATATTTAGAAAATAGGGTGTTTTCAATAGGGTTTCCCCTAGGGTTAGAATGTTTTAAAGAATACCAAGTTGTGTTGAACATCATGGATTCAAAATTTTGATGATTTGATAATTGTTTTGAGTTTGGAAAAGGACTTGGAAATAATTGATTAATTTGGTTAATTGATTTTAAGCAACAACTTAAAAGGTGAATTATAATGAGTTGCTTTGAAACAAAAGAGGGTTTTAGTTTGCAATTCTTTCTTTGAAAGGTTGTAACAGACAAGTGATTAAAACAGAATTAACCAGTGGAAAAACAAGTTAGGGGTTTTAATTGCAAGTTTGAAATTGGAAGTTTTTGAGCAAGCTTAAAAGTTTAAATTGTTTTGAAGTTTTCAGTTGTGATGCAAACATGGTGCAATGCAATGTGATGCATATGATGCAAGCAATCAAACAGGTAACACCCCAGGTGTTACAGACGACACCACTAACAAGGGATTGCGCCCTCGCAATCCACCTGCTAACCCGGGAGGGGAAATAAGTTCGACTATTGATTCTTCGTGCTTCCAGTTGATCTCCTCGACACCACTAACAAGGGTTTCTCGACACCACTAACAAGAGATTCTTGCTCGGAGTGACGACGATGTTCTTCCACCAGGAATCTTCCGATGATCGAACCTATTAGGTTAAGGGCTCAGAAAACGTCCACCCACGTAGGATCCTAATGCTTTGAAAGATAGACAGGAAGAGAGACTCCAAAACAAATAAGATGGGAGGGGAAATAGATTAGAGGTAAGGAGAAAACAAGAATCCTATTGAGATGTTTTCCAAAATAGTTTAGCAGAAATAGTTTTTGACACTCTAGGAACAACGACCGTTAGCGAGGTTAACCTACAGGCTTTGCGGACCCGTTGCTTCGATAACCATTCGTATCGAAACAATATCGGGAATCGGAACCAAGGCTCTGATACCATTTGTGACGCCCCGAGATCGGGCACTATGCAGATTTCAGCATTCCCGCCAAAATCCACATAATAACCGATTCAAGGTTGCCATTTATGATAACATTACAATAGTTCACGAATAATCCACAATTACAACAGCATCAGAAAGATACAAGATGACTCAACGAGCCAGGGATACAACTGATACAATACAAAGATACAAATAACAACGAAAGAAACAAACGTCCGTCTATGGACAAGATCCAAATTGGACTAAGAGTCCTGAAGATAACCGAAGGCGTCCAATCCCTGCCCAGGCCAAGCCGGAGGGATTCCCAAGCTAACGTCGTCAGACTTCAAACCTGTTGACTGCAATTTGGAATTTGCAGCCATGAAAGAGATTCGTGGGTCAGTACGGTTAAGTACTGGCAAGGGGGATAAAACCCATACTCACAAGTTACCGGCGTAGCCAGTCATCACAAGATACAAATACTTTAGGATCAACGGAAAGGAAGGGGGTATTGTAAATAAGCGACAGCAGGCTGCACTAACCAACTACAGAGATTCTATTACTTCCAACTAACAGAAAAGGGATAAGATCGAGGATTGTAACCAACTGAAAGTAAATCCAAACAAACCCATCCTGGATCTCGCCCCTTATCCGAAGAAGCAATCCGGGGATAACTCACACCGTGGTATTAAGGATGAATCAAGTTATTGTGGGAATAAACCTATTACTAGTCAAGTTGTTAATCATGGGGTGTAACATGGTTAATTATTATGTTGTAGTTGTCCTGAGTACTTGTTAGCCAGTACTTTCACCAAGTAATCCATAACCGCGGAAAACACGGCTTCTCGAGAAGATTATCCCTGCAGGGTTGCACCATAGTAACCGACACTCATGAATATCCCGCCAGATGGAGTGGCCACTCCACCAAGCGGGGCACTCAACACAATCCAACCCTTCTTCGCATCAAGCCCAAAGCACCTTGGGCGCACGGCTAATCGAGCCCAGAAGAAAATGGACCCTCATAGCACTCTAAGAACGTGTCCCCCTATATGCCGACTACGAAAGTTCCACCCGGGATCCAAGGGCTCGCAAGATCATGCATGCAGCAAATGGAAAACCCGAACTAAATGAGGCGATTTGGACGAGATGCGAATCGGGTCAAACTGAGGGGGAGCCCATACTCCCCAAATGCGGGTAGTGCGCTCATCATGGATCAGTAGACAAGACCCTTTTCCTATTAGGGTCGACACTAGCAGGCCTCAAAACCACAAAGGGCCTCCTGCCGGTGCCTTATCATCAAATTTATTATTAATAGCAACATTAGCATGAGTGATTGATTGATTAAACATCGAGCCCCCCAGAACATAATGAAGTAATAACAGACAGTAACGGGTAACAGACTCGAGCAAAACAACCCTAAGCCAGATATTAAGACACAGGCTCAAGCAAAGGTTATAGGAGGGGAGGTGAGGCAATATCAGGGTTAAAGGATTCATGTGATAGGTTCGTAACAGAAACAACTACTACTAAGGCTAGCAGAAAAGAATCAACGGAAAGAATCGGTAACAAGTGATGAAAGGCAGCCATATGGCCTGCAAGTGAGTATACTTGCCTGAGATCCCGCAAGGTAGCATAACTTGTCGTTGCTCACATCATCTCAACGTCCTATCCGGGAAGAAGCAACGAACCTCGAACAAACACCGGATGCAACAATTACTACTACGGCAAAAGATCCAGCATGATCAAGATATGGATGCATGTCAAGTTTAATAGATGCACCAAAGTAAACTAGTGGATAGGATACACAAGTTTAAATGGATTCCATATGCAAAGATTGCATATGGCAAACCCAGGCTTTAGAGTTGAATTAATTGTTCTACCACTAAGCATCATGTGTAAGTGAGTTAGAATGATGCATGCATGATGAAGAACAAGAATATAACAATATTAAATGCAATTGGGAGGATGGTTAACAAGTTTAGAAAACATTTGTCAAGTTTGGAAATTATTGTTACTTAATGGTGTTGAACAAGTAGGGGTTGTTATCAGCAAGTTAAAGGGTGCAAAACAAATAACAAAGTTGATATTTGAAAAGGTTATCAAATTTTTAGTTGAATTGCATGTTTCACATGTTGAAATTGGACTTTGGATTATTTAATTAGGAATTAAACAATATTAAACAATTTTAATTGAATTAAACAAGATTCAAATTGTTTAAGCAATTTTAATTATTCAAAACAGAAAACAAAATTTATATTTGAATAGCTTATTTAAATTGGTACTGAAAACATATTTTATTTGCATGATTTGGACTTATGAATAATTAGTTATTGAATTTAGCAAATACAAGTGAAATGATTTAAATTTGAATTTGAATTGTAATTTGAAAGTTCAAAACAGAACACAAGTTGGATATTTGAAAAGATTATAAAATTTGGATCAGAATAGATATAAAGTTTGTGTTTATTGGATTTATAAAACAAAAGATATTCAATTTTAAAGTTTTGTTTCAATTCTGCTAATTAAAATGAATTTGGAATTTCCCAGGAATTTTCAGAAAACATTTGTTACTCAGTTCACTCTACCCACTGTCACTGCCCGTGGGCCTGGACAGCGTGGTCCACGCAGCAGCACACGTGGCCAGTAGAGGGGCTTACAGGTGGGCCGCGGTGAGGGGAAAAATCCCCAAAAGAATTGCGCCGCTGGGGATTCGATCCCGGGGTCGCTAAGCCGCAAGCAGTGGAACGCTACCACTGCGGCTGCTCGCGTGGTTGTGACAGGTATGGAAAACGACGGAGGTTAAGGTTCAGTTAACCGATACAACCTGACGAAACTGAAACCTGGACAGCTACAGCCAGTGGTCGCCGGCGATCACCGTAGCGTTGATGGGCAACGATGCGTTGCTGGGAGTGGTGGGGATGCGCGCGGTGATGCAGTGGAAGCCAGCGTTCAGAGGAGGAGGGAACGGAGGGAGACAGTGAGGCTTACCCTCGCTGGAGTCGGGCAGAGGCTCGAAGGAGGGCGGACGGCCGGCGGCGCGCGGTGAGGACGACGGCGTGGCAATGGGCCACCTCGATCTCAACGGGGACGTCCAGGATGTCGACGAGGATGCCGTGGACTCGTTCCAGCGGTTGGCGAGGGAGATGGGGCAAGGGAACGGCGGTCGGCGACACGGTTTCAGAGAGAGCTTCGACGGCGAGGCGACAGCAGCGTCGACGGCGGCGCTGCTACAGGGGTTAACTGGACTCGAGGAAGTGTCGATCGCGTCGAGGAGAGCACGGGGACTCCGTTCCCGTCGCCATCCCGAGGGAAGAACGGGCCTACCGGCGGCGATCCTTGCCGGTTCAGAGTGGTACAGTGGCGAGGATCTTCAGAGAAGTGGGGAAGGTGGCAGAGGATGCGATCGGCGGCGAGGAGGGAGGTTAGCTAGGTCCTAGGGTTGCAGGGGCTCGTGAGAGGGTAGATATAGGGGATGGGTGCCTGTACGGCGTGCCATCGGAAGGGGGAGGAGGCGATCGGAGGGCTCTGAAGATGGTCGTACTGTCGACGTCACGAAGAAGACAGCGACAGCGAGGGAAGGGGCATGGGCTGGCTGCGCGCTGGATAGGAATTAGATGGGCTTGGGCCTAGATAGGTAGGTTAGCTGCTGCCCACCCTTTTGCTTTCTATTCTGTTTTATTAATTTTTCTCTTTTCTGTTTTTTTTTTGTAGCTTTAGCTTTTGGATAAAATAGATAGGTTTTAACTCAGATAAAATTTTGGAAAAATTTGCATGAGCCTCTTAGGTGAAAAGAAACCACCTGGCAGTTTTGGTTTTCAAAATTTCAAAGGTTTGGTTGTTGTTTCAAAATTGAACCAAATTAAGTGAAAATTGCCATAGTAATTAATATTTAGAAAATAGGGTGTTTTCAATAGGGTTTCCCCTAGGGTTAGAATGTTTTAAAGAATACCAAGTTGTGTTGAACATCATGGATTCAAAATTTTGATGATTTGATAATTGTTTTGAGTTTGGAAAAGGACTTGGAAATAATTGATTAATTTGGTTAATTGATTTTAAGCAACAACTTAAAAGGTGAATTATAATGAGTTGCTTTGAAACAAAAGAGGGTTTTAGTTTGCAATTCTTTCTTTGAAAGGTTGTAACAGACAAGTGATTAAAACAGAATTAACCAGTGGAAAAACAAGTTAGGGGTTTTAATTGCAAGTTTGAAATTGGAAGTTTTTGAGCAAGCTTAAAAGTTTAAATTGTTTTGAAGTTTTCAGTTGTGATGCAAACATGGTGCAATGCAATGTGATGCATATGATGCAAGCAATCAAACAGGTAACACCCCAGGTGTTACAGTGGCTCTGTAGAAAGTGCGAAGGTACGGTTAATCCATGATTATGAAAAAGGCGATAAAAGTTCGGTATAGCATCAGGAAAAGGACTTTACCCGAGGTTCACCGGGAAGTCCGAGGGAAAGCCGCTGCTAGACCCGGAAGATACTGAAAAATACCAAGCAAGGTGTCAGATTACTTTGTGAGGGAATGTTTGGGAAAAATTCTTCTGTACAGTAAGTACCAGTATGTCGAGCTGGAGGCGGTGAAGTACCCGGGTTAAGAGTCTCATTACCCGGATGGTTGCGGGTTACTCTACGCTTAGTTGCGGGTGGCTCCTTCATTTGTAGTCAAAAGGGTGATGACAGGGTTAGCTCAGGAATGACGTCATGGGAGCCAAAATTAAGCACAAGGAAACGAAATAAAACCTGGAAGACGATTCCTTGGGGTTTTCTTTTGGATCCGGCTTTGATTGCTGGCTCCGGTTCATCTTCCTCGCTGGCGGACTCCACCTTGCCGTCCGATTCTTCCTCCTCGTCTTGGTCTTCTTGTTCTGAAAATTATCAAAGTTATAATATATAAAAAAAAGAGAAGCAGGGCGTAACGCATGCAAGGGGATTAAGTATGCACCTTCATCCGAATTAACGGCATCATCTTCCACCTCCGGGTTTCCGGAGTTAGGAGGAGTACCGACTTTCCAGAAGTTACTATCGGCCTGAGGTGAAGATACCAGAGTAAGGGTTAATATTGAATCAAGAGAAGCGGATAAAAGTGAACTTGTTAGAATCCAAGGTCGAGAGGTAGGAGACTTACTGAGGGGGCCGGGTTCTCGAGGGTGAAGGGTTCTAATCCGGCTATGTTCCGGATTACCTCGAGCCTCTCTGTCAAAAAGCCCTTAATGGTTTTGTTTGTATCGCTGGGAGCGAAAGTGCTGGTAGAGTATCGGATCGGGTCTGTGGTTTGACCCGAGTATTCGCACATCAGTTTCTCGCGGATGGAGTTGGGTTGAATGCGGAAGTCGACCCAAGTCTTTACTAGGTTGAGCCCGATGAGGCCTTGGGCTGATAAGATGGAGATCTTAGCCAACGAAGGCAAAATTGCCTCCCTGTCCGAGTCAGGGGCAAAGGCATTAAAAGTCTCGGAGATATCAAGCTGACCCTCCGAGTAACCCGGCAACTTCTTTTCGCCGGGTGGGGAGGTGTCCTGGCAGTAGAAGTACGAGAGCTGCCAGTGCTTTACATGGGAGTTGAGGGTGAGAGGGGGCATCAGGGAGTTCTTGCGGCGTTGGATAGAAACCCCGCCGCAAGTAAGAAGTGCGCCGTCGCCGCTTTCGCGGCACGGTTTGCACTGAAAGAGTTCAACAAAGAGAGCCAGACTTGGCGGAATGCACAAGTAAGACTCGGAAAGAACGATAAAGTGAGTGATGTTTAAAACGGAGTTGGGTCCTATGTCGAAAATGCGGAGGTTGTAGTGGTTTAAGACGTCGCGAAAGAAAGGGTGACCCGGAGGCCTGAAGCCCCGGGTCACATGCTCAACAAAACATATTACCTCGTTTCCTGCTGGAGAAGGTCGGGTTTCATTACCCGGTACTCTCCAGTGGATAGATTCCTGAGGGGGAAGGACCCCTAGCTCAACCAGTTCCTCTAGCTTGGCCCTGGTGACGGAGGATTTCCCCCAGTTGGCAGATATAGAGTTCGTGGTCTTGGCCTTAACCGGCTGCTTTCCCTGCCTCTTGGGCGCCATAGGGTTAACCTGAAAAAGCGTCAAGGGAAAGGATGTGAGAAATAAAACTCGGAAACGGTCAGTTGACTGAGCGTTGGCAAGCGGTGTCAAGGTAACCTGGAAGTTAGACATGATCCGGGTATTACTTTGCTAAAGCAAGGTACGGATTTTCCGGGTGTCGCACATTATTGCAAAACTTGTAGGATTTTATGCATGGATAAGTGTTTGAGGAGAGTAAGCGGTCGCCCGCACATCTATTGTGGGCAAGTAAGCCGGAAAGAAAAGATTTTCCGGATAATATGAGCAAAGGCGGAAAATTTAGGTGACCCGAGCTTAGATTGGGAATTCCATTTCTAAAATTATGGCCAGTTTAATAATTACAAGTGGTAGGAGAGTGAATTAGACTGTGTATCTTGTCTATTTGAATGAGCTAGAGTGGACCCTAGTGATTTAATTCGGCACGATCCGAGAAATCGCGGGCGGCTCGATTTAGATCTAACTTAAGGGAAAATTGAGAAATTGCGAGGATGAGTTAGAGGATGTGAAGGACTTACCGAGGGGGATTGAAGCGCAGCTTTCCGGAGGCAGATGGCGCAAGTTTGGTGCCCTTTCGCGGTTTCTGGCGGGCAAATTGGAGGTTTGGCGGCGGATCTGGGCGGCGGAGCGAATCGCGCGGTGGCGGAGCGCAAACGGTGGCGAATGGGCTCCGGTGATACGCGCGGGGCTTCCGTGGTGGTGCGCTGAGAGTTCGAACTCGAAAGGAGGAAGGAAGAGGAATGGGGGAAATAGGCCGTTGGACTTAGGGTTGCGCTCAAGGGTTTATTTATAATGGTTTGGGTGGTAAAGCCTAGCTCAACGGGCGGAACCCGGGAAATACGGAGTAACGGCTGCCTATTTTGAAATTTGTGGGACGTACTTTAAAGCATGAAGGGAGAAGTTCGGATGAAAAGGAAAGGGAGATCTCCTCTTTGGTATCAGAATTAATTATCGAGAAAAGTGTGAAATCGTGGAGTTTTCTATTAAGACCCATACCTGGAAAATTAGGGAAGGCCTTTGAAGGAGAGCCGAGTTACTGCCTGGACCCCATGAAGTTGGTCCCAGTCATTCGTCAAAGTGTTGTGACTCGGCCTCCATGTGCTTGTGTGTTTGATATTTCTGCAGGGAATAGCCAGCGCTTCGAAGAATGAATCTCGGAATCCCAAGCTATTCTGGGGACTACTGATGGGGGGATAGTAACCCAGTAGACCAACTCCAAGGTGTAACCCGGCCCAAACGACAATTGGACAAGATCCGGCTAAGGGTAAAGGAAACTTCTGGAAGGCCCAAGGTTTGTAGGCCTCGCAACCCGGATTGTGGGTTGCGGTAAGGAAAGTTAGGGTTTGCAAGTAGAAGTTCGAGTAGGACTCAATATGTACCTTGGGGGCTAAGACAGGGGGAGGGACGGTGCTTTATAAACCGGCCCCTAGGTTTAGTTCGCCAGAGATTCAAGTCATAGTTGTATCACCAATTATCGAGTATCCAGTATAGTTCATATTCGAGATCCGGCGAGTTATTTTCCGGTTCCTAGATCGCTTTCCACCATGTCTTCCTTTGAGCTAAACCCTCTCCCGAATACCTGTGTCGACTTGCCCCAAGATCAGTTACCCCAGGTAACATCTGCCGTGATTATCCCACGACAGTGGTCTTCATAGCCCGCAAGCTCAAACATTACTTCCAGGAGCATACTGTCACGGTGCTAAACGACACATCACTCGGTACAATCATGAACAATCCCATGGCATCCGGAAGAATCGCGAAGTGGAGCATCGAGCTGGGCGCCTGGGACATCATATACACAGGGCGCAATGCTCTAAAGTCCGAGGTAGTAGCAGATTTTCTCCTCGAGTTGAGAGAGTTGCAAACCCCAGGGCCACCCGAGTAAATGAGCTCTTGGATAATGTACTTCGACGGGTTGAAGAGAAATGAAGGAGCTAGAGCCGGAGTAATCCTTATATCACCAAGAGGAGACAAGCTCCAATATGTCCTGCGACTTGATTTCTCCCCCCGACGATACGACATCAAACAACGACCCAGAGTACGAGGCGCTCCTACACGGCATGAAAATGGCGATCACTTGCGAAGCGACTCGACTGATGATATACGGAGACTCCAATCTTATCGTGCAGCAGACAATGAACGAGTGCGACGCTGTCGCGGATAACATGATCGCTTATCGCGACATGTACAACCTACTCGAAGGAAGTTTCAAGGGATGCGAGCTGAAGCATATCGCACGATCAAGCAACGAAGAAGCTCCCACAGACTGGCGAACATAGGGTCCACAAATGCCCCTATTCCACCAGGAATCTACTTCGAAAAATAAGCAAAAGACCAGTCAAGGTCAAAAAACAAGCAGAGACACCCACAACAGCAGAAACAGAAGCCAGTCAGCAAATCGCCCTCATCGAGCTTATCCATAACATCTCAAGGCAAGTTTTTCTGGTCGAGCCAACCTCGACGAATAAATACCTCGAGTACCTATCCAACAAGCAGCTCCCAGCAGACATTTTCGAGGCTAGAAAGATAGTGCGACGCAGCAAATCTTTTCGGGTGATCAAAGGAGAACTATAGAAGCAAAGTATATCAGGAGTACTCCAGACGTGCATTGCACCCGAGGATGACAAGGAACTGCTCCGTGACATACATCAAGGCGACTGCGGGCATCACGCAAGCTGGAGAGCAATCGTGGGGAAAGCCTTTCGAGCCGGATTCTAGAGGCGTATAGCAGCCAGAGACGCCAGAGATCTCGTTGAAAGATGCAACGCCTGCGAGAAGTTCGAGCCCAAGCCACACGCACCGGACACATAGCTCCACATGATCCCCATCCCCTGGCCCTTCGCACAAAGGGGGCTAGACATGGTGGGACCGCTGCGGAAATCAACACCCAGAGGATACACCCACCAGCTGGTAGCAGTCGACAACTTCACAAAATGGATATAGGCCATGCGAGTCACGTCGCAGCACACGAGTGCGCCGTGATATTCCTCGACTCCATCGTGTGCAGGTTCGGTGTCCCACATAATATCATCACAGATAATGGGACCAACTTCACAGCCAAAGAAACCCAGGACTTCTGCAAGGAAAAGGGGATAACTGTCGTGGGATAATCACGGCAGACGTTACCGGGGGTAACTTGTCTTGGGGCAAATCGACTCTGGTGTTTGGGAGAGGGTTTAGCTCAAGGGAAAGCATGGTGATACGCAACCTGGTAGCCGGCAATCAAGTCGCCGAGTCTACGATCTAAATATACTATCTCGATACTCGTGTTACAATGGATGCTCGATATCTCACAATCTATATCTCGTAAACTTGTGTCTCTGGTGAACTCGTCGATCTAACCCTAGGGGACCGGCTTATATAATCCCCGGATCCCCTGACTTGCTATCCAAGGCGTACTTGGAATCCTACCCGGACACTACTTACAAAACCCTAAACTTCCTTATCGGAACCCACAATCCGGGTTACGAGGCCTACACTCCTGGGCCTTCTAGAAGCTCCTTTTCCTTAAGCCGGGTCTTGCACAGCGTCCTTTGGGCCGAGTTACTCCTTGACGTTAGCATACCGGGTTATCATCCCTCCATCAGTAGTCCCCAGAATAGCCTGGGCTTCACGGGATCCTCCTTGAAGCGCATGCTATTCCCTACAAAAATGACAAACATACAAATTCACAGAGGCCGGGTTAAGTTGCTTTGATAAACAGCTAGGCCTAACTCCATCGGTGGTCCATATAATAACCCGGTTTCCTCTGAATCTATCCTTTACTTTTCCGGGTCAATGCCCTGATGAAAATGTCAAAGATCCGGCTTACTTCACTCGTTAATTGATCCTGATATCGCGGAAGAGATTTGCTTCCTATCCATTCCGGATATCCCGTCCAGCACTTAACGCGTATCCAATCAGGACGGGTATCCCTTATCCCAAAAATTTCGGTTCCCGCTCGTTGGCCTAGGTTTCCCCACCCGTACCTATAAATAGGTGCCTAGGGGCGTGACCTAACCCCAACGGTTCACTCCTTCTTATTCCTCCTCACCAGCGCCTCCCCATCCAAGCCCACAGAGCGCCACCACGGAGACCTCGCGCACGCCGCCGGAGCAAAGACGCCGCCAGCTGCGTTCCGCCACGGTTCGCCCCGCGCCACCGCCAGTCTCCGCCGCCGCACCCTCGACCTGCCCGCCGGGAGTCACAAAGGGGCATTAGGACTGCGCCATCTGCCGTCGTCGCGCCCTTCTCCAATCCACTCCGGTAAATTCCTTACATCCATTGATCTAGCTCCTGATTGTCCCGTTTGACCTAGATCGGATCTTGGTCCTCCCGCGGGTCATTTCTTGCTTCACGCCGGATTAGGTCGCATAGATCCATGCTAGCTTGTCCAATCGCTTAATAGATGACCACACATCATTCCCCTATCGCTCGTAATCATCAATTTCATAACGAAATCATCCACAAATTTTCCAATCTGGATTCAGTTCGCCCAAATTTCCGCGGCTGCGCTTGATACCCGGAAGATCCACCTCTCCCGGCTCTTTTACTTGCACTAGATACATAGGCAATCAACCTTTTTCCATAAATGCTTGCCGATACGTAGATATCCCATAATTTCTGTACTGCTCGTCAATACCCAGATAGTTTGCAATTTTCACTTTACCCAGTGATACCCGGACAACTCATAGTTTCCATGCTTCTCACTGATACTGCTTGTGAATACTCGAATAGCTCATGATTTCCGAGTCTTAATGTTTCGTGCTTTTTGCTTTGTATTTTGCAGACTGAACCAATGGCTCCTAGGAACAAAGGGAAGCAGCCGGCAAAGGCAAGGACGACCCAGTCCATATCCGCCAATTGGGCGCGGTCTTCCGTGACCCAGGCCAAGCTGGAGGAACTGGCCGAGTCAGGCATCCTCCCTCCTCAGAAGGAAATTCATTGGAGGGTTCCGGGTGACGAGACCCGGCCTACCCCCAACGCCGACGAGGTAATATGCTTTGTCGAGCACGTGATCCGGGGGTTTCGCCCCCCGGGTCACTCTTTCTTTCGTGAAGTCCTCCGCCACTATGGCCTCCGGGTGTTCGACATAGGGCCTAACTCTATGTTGAACATAACCCACTTTATAGTTTTCTGCGAGTCTTATTTGTGCATCCTGCCAAATTTGGCTTTGTTTATCGAGCTCTTCCAATGCAAACCGTGCCGCGAAAGCGGTGACGGGGCCCTTTTGGCCTGCGGCGGGGTTTCCATCCAACGCCGCAAGAATTCTCCCATGCCAACTCTAAACTTAAACTCTCATGTTAAGCATTGGCAGCTTTCCTTCTTTTATTGCCAGGATACCTCCCCACCCGGCGAACGGAAGTTGCCGGGTTATTCGGAGGGTCTCTTAGATCTTTCTGATACTTTTAATGCTTTCCCCCCTGAGTCGGACAGGGAAGCCATCCAGCCCCTTCTATCAAAAATAGCCGTTCTTTCTGCTCAAGGCCTCCTTGGGCTTAACCTGGTCAAGACATGGGTGGACTTCCGGATCCAGCCCAACTCCATTCGCGCCAAGCTGATGTGTGACTACTCGGGGCACGTCACGGACGCGCTCCGATATTCCTCAAAGAATTACCCAGCCGGCGATACCAACAAGACTATCAAGAGTTTCTTGACGGAGAAGTTGGACGTGATCCGGAACATTACCGGGTTGAATCCATATACACGCGAGAATCCGGATCCCATGGTAAGACCCGGCACTTATACTTTTACTTTCATCCTTGCCCTTACGCTTGATACGATACCAACTCTTGCTTTTATGCCTTTACCTCAGGCCGATAATGCTTTCTGGAATATCAAGACCTCCCCTTCCTCCGAAGACCCAAAAGAAGATGAAGATGCAGCTGACTCGGAAGAAGGTACATTCCGGGTTTTCACCCAGCCCAATTCCTGCTAACTTGTCACCCCACACTTCCTGTTTTCTGACTGTGTTCATCGGTGATTCAGGGCTGGAGGATAAGGAAGAGAAAGAAGACCCGGGAGATGGGGTAGAAACACAAAGTGACGAGAGTGAAGCTGAACCGGTCGCCAAGGTCGGAGCTAAGAGGAACCCCCGAGGGGTCGTCTTTAAGGTCCCATATCGCTCCCTTGCCTCCAAACCATACTCCTTCACTAATATGTGCGAGCTAAACCGTAAACTATCCGACTGGTCATATTTGAAGGAACCACCCCTGATCAAGCGCAGGGTGACCCGGAACACTCCGGGTGACGCCACGCTCAACCCGGGTATCCCACCAACTCCGGCTCCGCACGCCGGTACTTCTCAACCTCATCCCGAGTACCGGAGATTTCCTTCTCCCAATCACCCCTTAGCGGGACGACTCCGCATCTCACTTTCTCAATCTTTGTCAGCTTCTTCTGGGTCCAGCAGCGAATTCCCCTCAGACTTCGTGGTGAACTCCGGGTAAGGTTCTTCTTTTGCTGTTCTAATACTCATCCGTAATTTTTTCTAGCTTCATACTAACCGCTTGCTCTTATCATTCTCAGGGCCAAAGTCACTATCAGCGACCAGGACGACATGGAAACTGATGACCCGGGAAAGGAGAACCCGATTGATGACACAATGGCCGCGGCTGGCGGCGAGGGGGAGCGAGTGCCACCGAAGAACCCGGCTGATCGAGAAGCCGAGTATCCAATAGCCTCGCACACGCCTGAGGACGAAGAGGTCACAATCCTGGGCACAGGGGGAGGCGAGCTGAATTCCGACACTCGAGCAACCCGGGTGCCTTCCCCTGTCAAGGCAAGAACTCGGTCTCCGAGTAACCAGGATCCCGGGTCTTCCGACCCGGGTAATCATTCCTTCGACCAGACGATGAGCGCCCTCCTCGCCCTGAAGGCCACAGAGAAAAATATGTTGGAGCGCATGGCTTCTGAACATCAGGTAATACTGATTGGTATTTCATAGTATCCATCTAGTCCCCAAGTTCCGAGTATAACTTGTCGAAGTTGTACTTGGTACTACCTCTTGGATACTTGGGTTATTATGATATCCGACTGAACTTTACCCTTCCGTCCCTTATAGGCACAAATGGCCCGGACCGAGGAGATATTGGCCAAGACCAATCATCTCCTGGAGACTGAGGTACGGCTGCGAGAGGCGCTTGAAGCTGAGGTGGAGACGCTTAACAAAGATGTTCCGAAGTACAAGAAGAAGTACACCACTGTTCAGGCTGCGCTGAAGAAGTTATCAGCCCAAGTTGCCGACACTTATCGTGTCCTACTTGGTGAGATACTATTACTTGCTGGTTCGTGACTCGGTTTTTTCTTGATCCATGATACTCGGAATAGTTTGTCATAACCTTTTACTGTTTACTTTGCAGGCACTAACCTTGTGCCCGAAGAAGAAGATGATATCCAGAAGGTGAAAAATTTAATGACTATGCTCCGAAGGTTCTGCGCCGGCACTAAATGGATTCTGGACACCATACAATGGCCGACTGAGGGATATCCGGGTATGCAAACCCTGATCCATGCGTGCTCTACTGTCCCCGCATGGATTGAGCTCTGGAAACGCTCGGCATGCCGGGTTGGGATGACCCGGGGTCTTATGCTGGCTAAAGCCTACTTTCCAAAGCTTGAGCCGGCAAAACTGGTGGCCGGGTTTCCAGAGTTCAAGGCCGATGGCTCCAGGTTCGTCGCCAAGGACTTTAAAGCTGTACAGACTGAGGTGCGTCACTCGGCAGCTACTATTGCCGACTCTCTGGACCTGAGTAGATATGTAACTCCATATGACGCCGCGGATAAACCTGTGAAGGAAGATATGCCTTTGCCCTTCGATATCTTGGAGAAGTGGAATGCTGAATCGGCCAGGAAGAGGGAGGAAGCCGCGAAGAAGAAAGCCGAGTTGGAGTCAGCGCCCTCCTCCTCTACACCGGCTGGCCGCCCACTTGTTCGCCCTTATACTGCGAGTTCGGGTGACAACACTAGGAAGGCCTCCGAGGAGCAAACCCAAGACCAAGACCCGGAAAACAAGGGCAAGGATGTCGACCCAACCTAGGAGGCCGAGTAAACTCTTAACCGATGCCGTCTCAGTGCCTCATTCGGCCAATGTTCCTGTAAAACAATTATTCTTTTTGATAGCGCGCTTGTGCGCTTTATGATACTACTATCGTGGCTTGTAATGCATTTTGATACCTTAATATATCTCGTGGCCCTTCTGGCCTTTTGCTTGAATTTGATATTTCTTAGCTTTGAGCTTTTTTGTCCTTGATTTCTGACTTTCTGCTATGATTCCTATTGTGACACTCGGTTTCCGGGTCTCGTGGGTTTTGACTAGTGGACTTTTTTCTAAGTCCCCAAGTCCCCAAGACTCGGATTTTTGGGTTTTTTGAGCTGAATAGCTAGATAATTTGTTTCTGTTTTCGAATTCCCGAGTCCCCAAGGCCCGAAATTCCGAGTCTGGGATATTGGGTCTTTCAAAAGGAACAAATTGTTACATGCTAAGCCCAAAACCTAGAGCCGTTTCACATAGGTTTTGAAGTTATGCTTAATAAACTTTGAGTTTCTGGTTGTTAACCTTGTACTCTGCATAACTTGTGGTTTAGATGACCCTTTTGACTCTCTTGTACTATAAGTCGGCTTTCGCGTGGATAATCATGTTGCTATAGCTGTATGAAGACAGGGTCAGGCAAGTCCCATTGGGCATCATGACTGATTGTAACCATACGCTAGCGAATCATGCCACTTTAGTGCGAGTCACATCGAGCTTAAGTAAGAAAAGTCAAGAAAATTTGGCTCCTTTGTCCGGTTATAAGCTTGCAGCCGTACTTGTTTGCAAGTAATCGGCCCTTATAACTCATAGGCATCATGGCCGGGTCTTTGAGTTTGTAACTGTGTTATTCAAGCAATCAGCCCCCAAGACCTAAATATATGCAATTTACGAAAGAAACTAATGTACTAAGAACAATAAATAATACTTACCTGGAAGAAGACATAAAAACACAACAGAGATAAAAAAAACTTAATAAAAAACACATGAAAAGGAAAGAATATGTTGTTTAACCATCTCTTTATTGATATGAGAAAAGTTAGGTCAGCAAGCCGCCTCATTAAAAACCCTCCAGTCCCCTTAGGTACCCTGGATAGGAAAAGAGTGCGTCTGAAACCTGCTGCCTGTTACATCGTGTAATTTTCACTTGTAAGTCTGGTCTAGACTAGGTATAGTAGGGACGCAGCTGAGCTACGTTCCAAGGTCTTTCTCTCTCTTGCATAGATGAAGTGGTATGGGCGGTGTCATTAACCGTTGCCGACTCTTCCCTTGCATCTATCAAGTAATATGATCCGTTATGCAGATTCCGGCTTATGATGAACGGTCCCTCCCATGGTGGGGATAACTTGTGTTTTCCTTCCTTTGACTGTACTAGGCGCAGAACCAGGTCTCCTTCCTAGAAGACCCGGGTTTTGACTCTACGGCTATGATATCTCCTCAGATCCTGCTGGTATATGGCTGATCTTTCCAAAGCTTGTTCCCTGTGTTCTTCTAACATATCCACGGCGACCTGCCGGGTCTTCTCGTTCTCCACCTCGACGTAAGCCGATACTCGAGGCGAGTCGTGGATGATATCACTCGGCAGCACCGCTTCTGCGCCATAAACCATGAAAAACGGTGTCATCTGAGTAGATCTGTTAGGTGTAGTGTTAATACCCCAAACCACTGAAGGTAACTCCTCAACCCATGCTCCAGCAGCTCTGATACATGGGACTCGTAATCGTGGCTTTAATCCACGAAGTAACTCCTGATTCGCCCTCTCCACTTGTCCATTGGCTTGTGGATGAGCTACGGAAGCTATGTCAAGCCGGATTCCGTTGTTGGCACAAAATTTCTCCATCTCGCCAAGGGACATGTTGGTTCCATTGTCGGTAATTATACTGTGAGGATACCCGAACCGGTAGATAATCCTTTTCAGGAACTTAACTGCCGTAATCGCTTCACAATTGGTAACTGGCATAACTTCAAGCCACTTGGTAAATTTATCTATAGCCACCAGGAGATGTGTCTTTTTGCAAGGTGACATGTGAAAGGGGCCAACCATGTCCATACCCCAAACGGCAAAAGGCCAGGTCAAAGGAATTGTTTGCAACTCCATAGCCGGCACATGGATTTGGCGGGCGTACCTTGGGCATCCGTCGCACCTTGCCACCAAGCGTTCCGCATCTGCTAAAGCTGTAAGCCAGAAGAAACCGTGCCTATATGCCTTGGCCACAAGGGACCTTGTGGACGCGTGATGCCCACAGTCACCTTCGTGGATTTCTTTCAGTATTTGCCGGCCTTCTTCTGGTGCTACACAGCGCAAAAATACTCCTGCAGCGCTCCTTTTATATAACTCCCTGTTGATGATGGAATAACCTTTTGCTCGCCTCAGAATTTGCCTTGCTAGTACCTCTTGCTGTGGTAACTCGCCCCGTGATAGGTAAGCCAGAAACGGCTCTGTCCACTCAGGAACAGTGCGTATTGTGGCCACGAGCTCCAAATCCGGGTCTTTGTTAGCCAGTTCTTCCTCAGACTCGGTTTTAACTGATGGCCGCCATAACTCGTCCAGGAACACATTGGGTGGAACCGGCTCTCTACGCGAGCCGAGTCTGGCGAGTGTATCTGCTGCCTCGTTTTTTCTTCTATCTACGTGCTCCACCTCATACCCGGAAAAGCACCCGGCAACCCGGTCCACCTCTCTGCGGTATGCTGCCATAATTGCATCTTTTCTATCCCAAGTTCCCGAGACCTGCTGTACCACAAGGTCCGAGTCCCCATAGCATCGTATTCTCTTGATATTCATCTCCTTGGCTATGTTCAATCCATGCAATAATGCCTCATACTCGGCCATGTTATTGGAACAATCAAAGTGAATCTGCAACACATAGCTCAATTTGTCTCCTTTAGGTGATGTAAGTACCACTCCAGCTCCTGATCCCTCGTGCTGCTGGGAGCCATCAAAGTACATTATCCAAGTCTCGAAACTTGGAGTCATTGTGGGCATGCCTGTGTGAGTCCAATCGTTAATGAAATCAACTAGAGCTTGAGATTTGATTGCTGACCTGGGCTCGTAGTTGATGTGATAATCTCCCATCTCGATCGCCCATTTGACTATTCTGCCTGTTGCGTCCGAGTTTCTGATGATATCCGACATTGGTATAGAGCTAACCACTGTTATGGGGTGTTCCTGAAAATACGGTTTCAATTTCCGGCTGGCCATGAAGACCCCGAAAACCAACTTCTGCCAATGCGGGTAGCGCTGCTTTGCTTCTGATAATACCTCACTGACGTAATAAACCGGCCTTTGGACCGGGTGATCTTTTCCATCCTCCTTACGCTCAACGACAACCACTGCGCTAACCGCCCGGGGCCCCGCTGCAACGTATAGTAACATGGGCTCTTTAGGACCCGGAGCTGCTAGGACTGGTGCCTCATATAGTTGCTTTTTTAGTGCCTCGAATGCCTCATCCGCCTCTTGGTCCCAAACGAACTTATCAGATTTCCTTAAGAGCCGGTACAAGGGTATTGCCTTCTCTCCGAGTCTGGATATAAACCGGCTCAGCGCTGCTACGCATCCCGTAAGCTTCTATACATGCTTCAGGTTTTCCGGCTTTTTCAGACTCTGGATCGCTTTGATTTTATCCGGGTTTGCTTCAATCCCTCTCCCTGAAACAATGAAACCGAGTAATTTCCCTGCTGGGACTCCAAACACACACTTTGTCGGATTAAGTTTCATCTGATATCTTCTCAGGTTCTTGAATGTTTCCTTCAGATCATCGATAAATGTCTCTGCCTTTCTGGTCTTGATCACCACGTCAACCACATAAGCATGAACGTTGCGTCCAATTTGATCCTCAAAGCACTTCTAAATGCACCGCTGATAGGTTGCACCGACGTTCTTCAATCTGAAGGTCATGGTTTTGTAACAAAAGGCTCCAAAAGGGGTTATGAACGATGTTTTCTCCCAATCTTCCTTCTTGAGCTTGATCTGATGATACCCAGAATATGCATCCAGGAAGCACAATAGGTCACTTCCAGCCACTGCATCTATGATCTGATCTATCCTTGGAAGCGCAAACGGATCCTTTGGGCAATGCTTGTTGAGGCTCGTATAATCAATGCACATCCTCCACTCATTGATCTTTTTCATCACGAGAACCGGATTTGCTAGCCACTCTGGGTGAAATACTTCCATGATAAAGCCGGCTGTTAACAGCCGAGCGATTTCTTCGCCGATAGCCCTTCTTCTTTCCTCATTCATCTTTCTCAGTCCCTGCTTCACGGGCCTGGACTTGGGATCGACGTGCAAACTATGCTCTGCCAGCTCTGTAGGGATACCCGGCATATCGCTAGGCGTCCAAGCGAACACATCCTGATTTGAACGAATAAACTCCACCAGTGCTTTTTCCTGCTCATCATCCAAGTTAGATCCTATGGCAAATTGCTTGGATGGATCACCTTCGACGAAAGCTACCATCTTAGTATCTTGTGCTGCTTTGAATTTTGCTCTCTCATCCTCGGTGTTCGGCCTTTTCAGCGCTGTCCTGTCATCCGGGTCTACTTGAGACCGGTAGTACTTAAGCTCCTCCTTTCTACAGGCTTGTTCTGCCATTGCCGCATCTCCTTCGTCACACTCAGCCGCTATATCCCGGCTCCCATGTATGGTGATGGTCTGCTTAGGACCCGGGATTTTTAGCTGTAGGTACACGTAACATGGCCTGGCCATGAACTTGGCGTATGCCGTCCTCCCGAATAGCGCGTGATAAGGACTGCGCAACTTCACCACTTCGAACGTGAGCCACTCTACCCGGAAATTATCCTTTGATTCTCCAAAAGCAACCTCCAAAGTGATCTTTCCTTCAGGGCACGCCGAATGACCCGGCACGATCCCGTGAAAAACCGTTGAACTTTTCTGTAGCTTAGACTCCTTGAGACCCATGCGCAAGAAAGTTTCCCAATATAAGATGTTGATGATGCTTCCACCGTCCATTAAGACCTTTTTCAGCTCATAACCATTAACCTGTGGCGCAACCACCAATGCTAGGACTCCCGGATGTTCTATTCTCTCCGGGTGATCTCTTCTGCTCCACGTTACATCCTGCTCGGACCACCTCAGGTATCTCGGGACAGCTGAGAAAACTGAGTTTACTGCCTTCTTTAGTATCTTTCTATCATTGTTAGAAATTCATGTGGTGTGAACGTGGTATTGGCCCAATTGCTTGGGGTTGGCTTGGAAACCTCCAGCTCCTCCCTGGTTATTACCCGGATTCCCAACTCCCGGGTTGCCTGCTGGGGGTGGGCCGTTGCCCGGGTTTCCACCCGGACCCGGTCCTCCTCCCCGGCCTGCACCTCGCATAGCCTTGTTCACTTCCTCGTTCTTCCATCTCTGCAAATCCGCACATTGCTCCAATGAGTGGTTGGCTGGCCTTCCGTTCCTGCTGTGTTTCGGGCACGTCATTCTGAAGATATCCCAGTTGTTGCCCGGCCTTGGTGGCCCTTGATAATTTCCTCCATTATGATTTCCTGCGTTGAAATTTCCTTCTGCCCTGGGCCTTGAAGACCCGGCTTCTGTGCTGGCGACAAACTCGGAATTCCCCTCGAACGGGCGCTTGTTCTGGTTGTTCCCATTGTTACCTCCATGGTTACCCGGCGTAGATCCATTGTCGGTTCTTCCATTATTGCCTGTATTTGCTTTTGCTTTTTTGTCATCAACGTCCTCTTCCATGGTATCCGTTGCAGCGTGTTTGTTGCACGCATCCATTAGTTCTCCCATTGTAACTTCTGAAGCATTCCGACTGAATTTCATGCGAGTTAATTTTTGCACTAAAGGTGTATACTTGCATGTCTTGGCCATAGCCTGCAATGCATCTTTCGGTTGAATATCTGTAGATGAATGCAATATCTCCATAACCCGGCGCACCCAGCTGCACGCCGACTCTCCCTTCTTTTGTACACACCGTTCCAGATCGTCGATGGTAAACAACTTCCTGCATGTTCCGTGAAAGTGCTTGATAAATGCAGTTTTCAACTCTCCCCATGACTTGATAGATCCTTCCGGTAAATTGTTGAACCACAACTTTGCTGCTCCTTCCGACATCATTAGATACATGAACTTGGCCTGAAGGTTTTCAGACGCGTTGCGAATCGACATAGCCATCTCGTAACTGCTCAACCATGTTTCTGGATCCATAGTCGGCTCATAGTTCACTACTTTACCCGGTTCCTTGAATTTATCCGGGTAAGGCTCAGCCCTTATGTTATCCGTCAGACACTTGGGCCCAGCGAGATTAGTCGATACTGGCCTCACCCGTGAAACATGCGATGCTGCGGGGGGTACGGCTGGACGTGGCGCTGCCGCTGGTCCATGCACCGCAGACCCGGCCGCGGCTCTCCTAGCCCTGGAACTATCCACAATAGCTTGTGCTGCTGATACTGCTGGTGCTGCTTGCACACGGGGAGGAGGCGGCATTTGCTGCTGCTCTACCCTCCGGCGCGCTGAACTTGTTTGCATATTGCCGGCGTTGCCATGTTGCTGGCTGATATAAGGTGTTTCATGCATTCCACTCCTGTTATCCGGGTAATTAACCTGCTGAGCCACTGCCGTATGCAATAAATCGATCGCCCGTCGGGTTTGCTCCGCATGGGGTGACTCTCTTACGGGGATCTGATTCAATGCTAACGTTGCGGCATATACATTATCCATGGGGTTATTGAAGTGACCTGGTGGTGTACGAAATCGTGATGGTGGTGGTGGTGGCACTGTGTTGCCGACAGGGGCCCCAGTTTGCAGTGTGGGTAACCCGGCCTGCACGTTTGCCGGTTGTCCTGCTCCAGTTGCCGGTTGATGCATAGTTTCCTGATTCACAGCCGGAATCGGTTGATCCTGGGGTGTGATGAAAAGTGCGTTAGGGTTTATGACTCCTCCCATCGCCGGTAATCTTGTCTGATATCTCTGATGCACCCTGCTTGTCTCGGCTCGGAGCCGGTTCTCCAGCGCGTCACGTTGGCGCGTGGCTACCCCTTGCTTTTCTGCTTCTACATCTCTTCTTTGTTGCTCTAGCGCGCGGCGTGCTACCTCCAAGTCCCTGGCACGTGCCGCGGCGTTTTCCGGGGTTATCATAGTAGCTAACACTGTTGGGTCTAAGACAATATTGTTACTGAACAGGGCTGGGTGTTGCGGGTTCGAAGGACCCGCCCCTGGCGTCCTGTGAGCCAAGAACCCAAACATATTTGCCTGCATCTCGCTATCCGCCGCTCGGCTGGTGACTGAAGCCGACTCTTCGTCAACCCGGGTCAGAACCGGGTTTCCTTCAACCGGATTTTGCTGCTGGGCCAATGCTTGCGCCGCTCCGACCGCGGCCGTAGTCACATTCCCCTGATTGAGGTTGGTTGCGGGGGCCGTGTAGACCGCGACCTGGCGCGCAATGCTTGGCGAAGACTCATACTCCTCATCATAGCTAGCTTCCTCGTACCGGTCCTCCAGCAGGTGCAAGATAGACTCGGTATCATCCTCCCTTACGACCCGGCCACGCGGGGTCCATGCCGGCTCCTCCGGCTGTTCCCTCTTCGTGGTGGGCTCCTCTGTCGGATCCACCGTCCCGACCGATTCTTCTCCGTCCGACTGAACGTGGGTGGCCTCTCCTGACACAGAGTCAAATCCAAAATCGTCAGGGATTGAACCGAACGCACGTACCATGCCGACGAAGACGTTGACCCGGCCGATCGTGATGACGGATCCGGATTCGAGTAGATCCGACTCTGGCCCCCAGCCAAAATCGTCCACCATCTTCTCTCCTTCAGGGTTGGTGTAGATCTCGCCGACGACGAGGTTCTTCATGTTCTCCCGAGCTTCTCCCGTGATGTAAACACCCTTGGACGTAGGCCCCACGGTGGGCGCCAACTGTCGTGGGATAATCACGGCAGACGTTACCGGGGGTAACTTGTCTTGGGGCAAATCGACTCTGGTGTTTGGGAGAGGGTTTAGCTCAAGGGAAAGCATGGTGATACGCAACCTGGTAGCCGGCAATCAAGTCGCCGAGTCTACGATCTGAATATACTATCTCGATACTCGTGTTACAATGGATGCTCGATATCTCACAATCTATATCTCGTAAACTTGTGTCTCTGGTGAACTCGTCAATCTAACCCTAGGGGACCGGCTTATATAATCCCCGGATGCCCTGACTTGCTATCCAAGGCGTACTTGGAATCCTACCCGGACACTACTTACAAAACCCTAAACTTCCTTATCGGAACCCACAATCCGGGTTACGAGGCCTACACTCCTGGGCCTTCTAGAAGCTCCTTTTCCTTAAGCCGGGTCTTGCACAGCGTCCTTTGGGCCGAGTTACTCCTTGACGTTAGCATACCGGGTTATCATCCCTCCGTCGATAACTCTCAGCTTCTCCTCGGTAGCTCACCCGCAAACTAATAGCCAAGTCGAACGATACAACGGATTAGTTTTGGCTGGCCTAAAGAAGCGGCTTCTCACTTGGCTACACCCAGCAGCAGGGCATTGGGCTGAAGAACTACCATCGGTGTTATGGAGCCTGCGAACAACACCAAATCGATCGACAAACTACACGCCATTCTTCATGGTATACGGAGTTAAAGACGTGCTACCCGAGGACGTCAAGTTCAGCGCCCCGCGAGTCGTCGCGTACAGTGAAGAAACCTCCAACAAGGCACTCGCAGAAGACTTGGAAGCGCTGGATGAGATAAGGGACATCGCACTCGCAAGGTCCGTAGTATATCAGCAATCGTTGCGCAATCACCATAGTCGCCGAATACGCCACAGATCTTTCGTGGTAGGTGGCCTAGTATTGCGACTCAAGCAAAAGGAGGGACAAAATCTACAGGTGTCCCTCGGGTGTCAGGGAGTTGCGCCACAGAATTTAAGTTGACTCCAGAATGCCACAGACGAACGAAGGTAAGCGCCACCTGAGCACCGCAAATGAGCTGCTGACGCACACACTCTCAAACATCCCCCACTCGACGAAACAGCCTCAGCAAGCCACTCAAGCTATGCGGAACAACGCCGAAGAGGTAAAAATCCCGATGGACGGAAGAGAGGGCCTCCTGACAAGATTCAATAAAAATCTGCGCCTGACTCGCCCGGTACTTCAGGGCAGCCAAGATAAAAACCTCGGCTGCGGTCAGACCAAAAATTGCTCGCGTGAGGTTTAGAGCTGCTTGACTCATGAGCAATATGATTGTCCATCCAGTGACCCTCACACACCCCCAACAGGTTCAACAACTGCATGGACATCAAGCGCGTCAAAACAAAAGTAGGAATCAGCAAAAAGCACTCGAGGGCTCGCGGGACTTACAGAGCATGCCCTTCGCAACGCTCATCAGCTCCTCCATCACAAATTGTTCGTGATCCGCAGCAAGTTTCTGCTTTGACTTGGCAACATCCGCCACGCCTCGCAGAGCCTTGAGCTTACGCTCGCCATCCGCGACACGATCACGAAGTGAAGCCGGCATACTAGCAACCGCAATCAACGGCTCCGTTGAAGGAGCAGCTCCACTAGGCGAACCTCCGCTGGAATCCACCACCTGGAAAGAACAACAAAGTTTTAGAGACATAGTCATACCCCACTCGACGATGTACCACACAAAATCTTCGAGTGCTCGGCGGCTATTCCCATCGGGAGAATACAAAGTAAGGCGCAATAATAAAATGCTGACACTTTCAAAACATTTTGATTGACAAAACAAAGCACGGGAATGCATACCAATGTTCATTACACATAAAAACATACAGAAAAAAACGATCGATCTAAGGAACTACGGAGGTAGCTCCACTCGCAGCAGGCTGTCCACCACGGCTGCAGGAAACTACCCCGGAGAGCGTCTTTGCAAGCCTCCCTGCAAGGTCGCCAACAAGTCGGAGCGCTACCTTTTTGCCCAGCGCATCTCGAGGAAGCTCCTTGTACACCTTCTCCAGGTCACCCGTGACGCCATGCGTCAGGGCAAACTGGATAGCCGTCTTGGCTCCACATTCGGTCTGTGCAAGGTAGTACTCCTGGAGGGGATCATCCTCGCCTAGGAAAACTTGCAGGAGGCCACCAAGAGTCAGTGGAACCGGCGTATCCACAAGCAGGCATTGGTGCAGGTGCGTTAGCACTTGGTCAGCATCGCGGATGAGGAAGCAGACCTTGTTCCCGCGCTCCTGCAGCTGAGTGCACGCATCCGAGAGGGCTTCGAGTCGAATAAGTCCGGGTAGCTCCAGCCCAACTCCAATAGAACCTAAACAAAGATAGAGCAGGTAAACATCAGAAAAAGAAAACGACGATCCACAGTCGAAAGAAGTTCAAGCGTGACTCACCAGCCAAATTATGGGCCAAGGGACGGAGGACGCCGACCAGATCACTGTCGTGTTTCACACTCTCCTCCTCCAGCTGCTTCAAGGCATCACGGGCTTCCGCGAGACTGTCGGCTGAGTGCATGCGCGTGGACTCCAACTTTTTTCGAGTAGACTCCAGCTCCTTCTCAAGGTTTTTCACCCAAAAGTAAGCCTCCGCCTTCTCGGATTTCAAGCGATTAACCTCATCTGCAGTATAAAGAGTGTGATTAAAACAACAATCGCGACCAGGAAGAAACGGAACTAAGGCAAAAGGTGTGTGGAAGCTTACTTTGAAGGGTGAGGCCATCCCGGATGAGATGGTCGCGCTCTCCCAGAAGATAAGCACAATCCGCCTCAGCCGAAAGAAGCCGACCCCCAAAAGCAGCAAGGGAATCAAGAACGGTCTGCGAAAATTCCGAGCAGAGTTAGAGAGATATCACTTGTGCCTATACACGACTATACATAGTCAAGTATAGCCTCGGGGGCTACTCCCATCGGGAGCACTACCGTGCACCCGATGAAAACCAAAACCAAGAAACAGACCAGAAAATAAAATCTTGACTTGAGTCCATGGTTGACTGCAAGCAATTGACCATAGACTCAGGGGCTACTCCCATCGGGAGCACTGTCGTGCACCCGATAAAAGAAAACGAGCAAGGCAAGGTGCAAGAAAAAAGAAAAAAAAAACTTTACCTTTCCCTGAGCGATGGACAAGGCATCTGCTGAGCTAGGCGAGATCTCCCTGCTCGGTGATGCCCCGATATTCCAGGCCGTCCACCCGCAAAGTTGGGCATCTCGTACTCCAGAACGTCGACTGCCTTTGCTGGGCTCGGAGGTCTTCGAGTGGGATCTTCAACTAGAGCAAGATCCGCGGCGGCCTCTTTCCGCTTCACGGACGGAGTTGAAGAAGCAAACTGATTCGCGCTGATGATCGCAAGACTACTACGAAAGATAGAATCAGAAAATAAAAAAAGGGGGAGGCAAATTCGCGAGAAAGGAGAGAACGCACGGAACTTACTCATCCTCATCATCATTGTCAAGATTGTTTGGGTTCCAGGCGGTGGAGATCCTTGACTGGCGGATGACGGGAGGAAGCACGTTGAGAGGAGTCACTCGGAGAGGCTCAGACCCCTCTACATGATCATCACTCAAGGAGTTGTCCTTGGAAGTGACCTCATCCTCCTCCGGCTTGCGGCGTTTGCAATGACGAAGTTGCTCGTTATCCGACTCTTCCTCCTCGTCCACCTCCTCTTGTTCAGAGCTTGACTCAGCATCCGCGATGCTGGCCTCGAGAGGAGCTTCGACGTTGCTCGCCAGAAGATCTGAGACATCATCCACAGAAACTGGCGGTAACACGTTGCCACGTCCTGATTCTACAAAAGCAAAGAGAAGAAGAAGAAGGGTTTCAATCGACGAAAACCTGAACAAGAAGAAACAAGAAGCAAAGGAGAAAATAAGGGAACTCACCTCAGTAAGGGAGTTATTTGCTTCGAATGGGTTGACGGGGCATGCCGAGTAGCCCTCTCCCTTCTTCAAGTTGGTGATAGCCGCGATCTTCTTGTCGAATTCTGCATTCGAAAGAATATCGTCGCACATACGGCTCCGGTCGTTGACGCCCCGTGTACTCCCACAGGGTGGTCGGCCTCTCTTGAAGAGGTTGGACCCTCCGGCGCAGAAACACGCCCGACAGGTGTATCCCGTTCAGCGGAGTCCCTGCTCCTTGTGGCGGCAGCGTGCCACCTTTGCGAGTAGAGGGGTGACGACCTTGATTTTTTCGGCTGAGAGCGAATGCATCCAAGACTTCCGCCGCTTCAAAACAGCGAACGGCTCGAATTCTCTAACGCCACCCGCACTGTCATCCACGACGTAAAACCACTTTCGGCGCCACCCATGTGCCGAGTCGACGAAGTTCATATCCAAGTAGGGGACGTCCTTGTTCGCTTGGATCCCGAAGCCTCCGGTCCTCAGCGGCTCCCCAATTCTTTCGCCTGGCTGTTTCTTCTCTCGAAAAATCCGCAATTGGAAGATGGCCTTGCACAGCCCCCAGTGCAGGCGAATGCCGAGGAAGCACTCACAGAGCACGATAAAACATGAGATGTGTTGTAACGCGTTTGGAGGAAGATCGTGCAGCTGTATGCCATAGACATACAGCAGCCCGACAAGAAAGGGATGAAGAGGGAAGGACAAACCTCGGGCAATGTGCGTCGAGAATGCGACGCGCTCGGTGGAGAGGGGGTTGGGCATCTCCTTCTTCGCGGACATCCGAACGCGTTTGGAGCCCTCGGGAGGGAACAGCCCCTCCCTCTGCATCTCGGCGATTCTCTTCTTTGTGGTGTTCGACGGGCGCCAATCGCCCGTCTTCTTCGCCGGGGCCACCGTGGACGCGCTCGCCACCTCGTTTCCGACGCCGCTGCGCCACGCTTCTTGGATCCTTCCATTGGGGGTCGTTTTCGTGCTCACAGAAGAGAAGGTGTGCTCAGGGGAGGAAGAAGACGAATGAGAGCCGGGAAAGTTACTTTTCCCCTAAGGCCCAATATTTATACCCGCGCCAGGACGATCTTAGCCGTTGATCCGCGAACGTGGCACTCATCGCGACCGCCACGTGTGAAGCAGAAACAAATAGACGGGGGCGGTTACCCCGCACGATCTTTTGCGAAAGGATAGTGCGTATTTACAGCGCGACCAGCGGATTAACAGGAGCACGACCGCTCGTTTCCGGTCAAAAGGCTGCCAAGGTGGGCCCCGCGCGCTCTACTCCACTTCGTCACGTCCCATCGGGAGGAGGCGAGTGCGCGGTGACGTCACTGAGTACCTCACGACACAAAAACTCTTTCGTATGAGCATTAGAATGCGAATCTCTTTCGCATGGGTACCCTAACACGAAATTTCTTTCGTATGGGCATTCTGACACAAAATCTCATTCATATAGATACATTGACACAAAATTTTCTTTTGTATAAACTTCATAAAGCAAAATCTATTTCACACAAGATCAAGAAAAAGAAGATTACCTCGCTCGAAGAAATGCAAAAGATAGCACTTATAGTGCAACCGAGGTAAAATCGCGAGTATGCGGCTCTCACAACTCTACCTCACGATGTAGTTACACATCTTTTTAAATTCTGGATCGTTCGGCCGACTAGGCACATCTGGATGTCGTATTCTTTCGAGTACGAAGGTAAGACCCAAGGATCTCTTCTGTGGGCATGGAATCGCACTCGAGTTGCTTCTCCAGCAAACTTTCCGTGTCAACAACACGAAGAAAAATCCTAGCGGACGCGCCGGGTACCCTTATTAAAGCTTAAGTTTGACTCGATAAGAACTCGACGGCCTAGTCGCAACGATCAACTCGCCGAGTTCGAGTCGGAGGTCTCGAATTCATGTAGGCCAGAACTATCTTTGCCCTAGATGCAATTAATTGGCCCTGATTTTTTGGGAGAGCCAAGCGACTGAGCCACACCGTTCTGCGAAAACAGCCAACACAAGGCGCATTTACCACTCGATGCTCGAGTACGCGAGCACATCGCGAGCAGGGTATACACCCTCGAATCCAGGCGATCGAATGGCCAGTCGAAAAATCCAAAGAACGAACTTTGAGTGCTTACCCGACTATTCTTAGTCGAATAAACACTCGGGGGCTACTGACGTGGGGATGACTCCTGGACCTATTGGATGAGCCTACTCGGTCCAAGGCCCAAAGCAAGGCGCTACCCCCACCGTTCTAGAAGGCCCAACAGAAGCCCACCCGCAAGACTTGCGGGTCAAGAAGGAAAACTCCTACCGACCTAGAGTTAGGGTTTGTAGCCCCCCCGGGCACCGTTTGAGACCGTGCTATCTATAAAACGCTGGGAGAACCACGGGAGGGGGGTCCAATTTACTTTTCACCACCATAGCCGTAAGCTCGAAATCGATCTCTCGGCTCAGGCACCCACCATTGTAACCTATCTACTCGTAATACAGATCGCATGAGAAAGAGTAAGGTTTTTACATCTACGAGGGCCCTGAACCTGGGTAAATCATGCCCCCCGACGATTGTCACCAGTGCCTATTCGTTCTCTTAATCGAAACCCTACCGGATCATCCGAGGGACTTGTCGAGATGACTAACCGACAGTTTGCTCGGATGACATTCTGAGGATGGATTATTAGTCATACATGTAGTTGGATAACGGTCTATGTATTTTGTTATAATGCTCGCATGAATCACATATTAATCATCATGTCATGCATATGCACTACGGTGCAGCCTTTATATCTGGCAGTTGCCCAGTTTTATTTTGTGTACCCAACATGTTATCTATCTTTTATGGAGAAACACCACTAGTGAACTGTGGACCCCGGTCCATTTTGCTCATACTGATAATACAAACACTGTCATCTCTATTTTCATACTGTTACTATTGTTTTCCTACTGTTTTTCACACCATACGTTTAGCCTCTTTGTTTTCAGCAAAACCGGTGAGATTGACAAACCTCATTTCTTTGTTGGGGCAAAGTGATTTGATTGTGTTGTGTAGGTTTCACGTTGCTTCTGAACCGGTAGTGCGCCATGCTGAAAGTGCATGGTGCCCCACGTTTGGTTTTGGTAATTAATGAAAATCCTTATTGACTAATATTTTCATTGAGATATACTTATAGATTTGTCCATTGGCACCACTTGAACTCCATGTGTTGGATTCAAGGTTGGATGCAATCAAGATCATTGTTTATAATGAATATATTTGATATGATCAAGAAGAAGAATTGCCATGTTATTATTGACCATATTGTAAGTGTGTCTTGAAGAAGGAGATTGTGTGAACATTCATGTTTACCTTCAAGACATCATCATCATCATGAATAAAGAGAAGATACTTGGTTGATCAAGTTGAAGTGCAAGTTAAAGATGAGCATCAAGAAGAGTTCAAATCCTTGATGCTATCCACCTATACGGAGATTATTGTCAAGTGAATATGGACATGTGAGAATCTCTCCCATATTATCTTATTTGGGAGCAATTTACAAGTCTTCACAAAGTGAAGCGCAATCAAGAAAGGTGCTCCAACTTGAGGTGATTAAGATCGTCATCATCTAGCTCAATTGGAATGCGCAAGGCAAAGGTGAATTTGATAGGTTTTCTATTTTACCGGTCTCATGATGTTCGTAGGGAGACCGGGTTATAGGATAAATAACCGTTCTATCAAGAGGGGCTCTTGAATGAGTTGCTTGATCGTATCGTTCAAAGAGAGCACAAACATTTGCATCCTTGGCATCATCTTTCTTGGTTCTTATTAGGGTTTTCTCCACGTGTGGTTTTAAAGGTTGTCTTGTTCTTCATGTCAAGCTCGAGTTCATAAAAACGTACTTCGTATAGAAAACTTATTGTGTTTTTGTTATTGAACGTTTTGCCGGTTCCTATCTTATAGAGAGGTCTTGACTTTGCCCATTTGGTTTTATTTTCCCTTGTGGTACTATGATGTTTATCTGCATATTCTTGTATTTTCGTCGTTGTGATTCCAACGAGCCCAAGAACGTCAAAAACGGAGTCCGAATGCAAAAGATATGACCGCTTTCATATCAGTGTTTTGGCAGTTTTTGGCGGGGGCGGAAATTGCGGTACAAGGCCGGAATCCGGGTAAAATATCCTGCCCATACCAGAGAGCGTGCACTTGCGACCAATGGGAGTCTTGGGTCATCCGTAAATTTCCGGTCCGGGGGGGCGGAAATGCCCATTTTCCCTCTCCTCCGTTGTTGACCTTCAACAGCATGGATTTCTCTCAATCCCTCTAATGATTCTTGTCTCTTTTAGGGAAAAGAACAAAAGATCTAGATCTAATATTCTACCAATCAATTTCTCCTCTTAGTCAGGGGAATCCATTGGATCTAAATCTTGGGATTCATTAGTTGTTTTTCTTGTTCTTCCTCCTTTCTCCCTCCATTGCATTAGTTGCTTTGGTGGGATTTGGGAGAGAAGTATTTGACCACTTTGTATGTTCTTGCCATTGCATTAGGTGCATCGGTTTGAGTTCCCCACGGGATTCGTGAAATAGAAGTTCGTAAGCTTGTTACTCTTGGGTGCTTGGTAACCGGAGATATTATTTCTCTTGGGTGCATTAAGCACCCTAGACGGTTAGTGCTTAGAGTTTCCACCTTCTTGCAAAAAGCTTCGTTGAGAGCCTCCAATTGAGTTGTGGAGATAGCCTCAATATTGTGTAAGGTTTGGTCAACTCCTTCAAGTTGATCTCATAGTGGAAACGAGAATCTCCCTCACCGAAAAAGCTCAAGGAGAATAAGGTGTGCACATTCTTTCTATTGAGGAGCGCCTAGGTGGCTCCCCACCTCTCCAGCGAAGAAATACTTCCCTTGGGAAGGAATTTCGGTAAATCACATCGGTGTCTCCTTTTGCTTCGATTATTTCTATACTCTACCTCGTTACTTATACATTTACCTTTGTGATAGCCATCGTGCTTGAAGTCATCTATTGCTATCACACTGTTGTATATATTTCTTAGCATAAGTTGTTGGTACACATAGGTAAATCTAGCTTGTATAGGTTTTGAGCTTGATAAATTAAATGTTAGTTTTATTCCGTATTTATTCAAATCTAAACCGTAATTATTTTAAAACGCCTATTCAAACACCCCCTCTAGGCGACATCCTTGTACTTTCACCTGCCACATCAGCTGTATCAACTTTCAGAAGTGATTGCTTTGTGGAGATAGCGACGTACGGCCGGCGATGGGTGTAGCTTTGTTTGGATTCGCTCCTGTCCCATATGGCACCAGCACGAGGTCTTTCTAATAATGCCGTCACGACTGCGTACAGTACGTTGCTTGCTGCTCCATTCACTTGGTGTAGCGAGTCCAGCTTTGCACGCCGTGCAAGCAAGGTCTAACCTAGTAGTACGTGTGCAGAGTGCAGTTAGTTGCTGTTGCTCGGTAATTGCGCGGGAGCGAACGAACCATGCTGTCCGAATCTTTCAGCGTTCACACGCAGCTCGACCTGTCTGGAACAGAGATAATAGCATAAAGCCACCATATTTCTGCCAAAATTCCGAAAAACCACCACTTTACGTTTATTTCACCAAAATCGACCACATTTTGTTTTGATTTTTGCAATGTGCACTCATCACTCGCTAAGAGAAAATTGATACAGTGGGCCCCAACTGTCAGTCCAATAAAAAATAAAAAATGTTGACGTGGCATAAGGGCCCACTTGTCATCACCTTCAACCAGATCAGCTCTCCTACACATTTTATCAAACACCCTGGCTGCAGGGCGGACGACGTCGGAGGCGGCGCCGGCGGCAAGGCCGCCCGCGCGCTCGAGTAGGGAGGCGGCGCCGGCGAGCGCTCAAGCATCGCCGCGCTAGCCAAGCCGCTCAACACGCTCCTCTACGGCGGGTTCGCCGAGGCGAAACGCGGCCATATTGACTTCAGCCGCGACGGAATCACGCCGCGCGGCATGCGCGCCGTCGCTGTCTACAGCTTCTCGTCGCCACATGCCTCCAGGCTTTCCTGTGGGAGCTCCCCAAGTCGCTCTCCAACCCCGAGGTCGCGCAGCTGCTCTGCAGCCCGGAGGGCAGGTAGCTTCTCGACGCCGCCAGGAACGCGTCCTTCGCGCTCTACTACTTCCTCTCGTGCGTGGCCATGGAGGAGGACATGAGGTCAAACACCACGGTGTTGTTCCTGGAGCGGCTCTGGGAATGCGCCGAGCTGCCATGGCACAAACAACTGGCGCTGCACCAGCTAAAGTACGGGCGACTGGTACGGCCGACTCAACATCCACCTGCGCGGAACTGCTCTAGCTCGTTGCCGTCCGCACCTGAACCTTGTGAGCACGAGAGCTGCCGAGCTCTAGCTCGTCGCCGTCCGCACCTGAACCTGGTGAGCTACCTGCTCCCCGACCTACCTGCTCGCAGGCGCCGCCTCCACGTCACCGGAGACGTCGTCCGCCCTGCAGCCAAGGTGTTTGATAAAATGCGTAGGAGAGCTGATCTGGTTGATGGTGATGACAAGTGGGTCCTTGTGCCACGTCAGCATTTTTTTACTTTTTTTTGGACTGACAACTGGGGCCCACTGTCAGTTTCTGTATCAATTTTCTCTTAGCGAGTGATCAGTGCACATTGCAAAAATCAAAACAAAATGTGGTGGATTTTGGTGAAATAAACGTAAAGTGGTGGTTTTTCGGAATTTTGGCAGAAATATGATGGTTTTATGCTATTAACTCTCTGGAACACTCTTCACCCGCATATGATGCACTTGTCGAGTTAGTGTGCTTCCATCTATCCGGCAAATCAGGAACGGAACGATCAACCATTAATCGGAACGAGTCAGCGAGTTTGCTTCTCATCATCATGACTATCAATTGCCCGTGATCACGACCTGATGAGCTTCAGTTCGCCTCATCATGTGCGTACTCACACTAGCTCCCGGCTTTCTTTCCACGGTTAGTCTACGCTGCGTCACATCTCGCTGATAAATACATGATCTTCACTTTGGACTTTTGGCAGTGTTGCATACACACTGACACATCGTGCTAGTTAATGCACATCATCACACGTCTAACTAGTGATCTAGTCTCTAGTGCGACATCGCCTGTTGGACTGCAGGGGAGCACGTCACACGGGTAAGTAACTTACAGTCTCTCTACCTGTAACCACACGAAGTAGCCGATCGACCTCAGCTGACAAAAAATCTCGTCCGCACTCACCCGCCGGAAACATGAGGATTCTTCTTCCGGTTCCGGTGCACGACTAGTAGGACTCATCAAACCGAGCATCGCTTTCGCAGAATCGCCGGGGATACTCACGACCGGGAAACAAAGAAAAGAAAAGAAGCCCGCGCGCGCGGCCGCTTAATTAGTTTTCATTTCTTCTACTATTCAGTGAGCTATGCCCGGTCAGTTAGCTAACGTACGTCTCTTAGCTAGCTTGATGGAGACTGATGGCTAAAACATAAGCTGATTGATCGGTCTGTAGCTTGCTTGACTAGACCTGCCGAGGAATTAATTGCTTGCGATCAAGGCGAAGCGAGGGAGATGGCCTAGTGTTCATTCTCCTACCACCTGGCCGGCCGGCGATGTGGAGGCTTTCACGGCTCACTCCTGCCTCATCTTTTCCCAGCAGCAGCGAGGAGCGATGCTCTCGACACGACGGTACGCTGCCTGCTGCAGCTTCAACCTCGACTAGATGTTTTGATGCAAGGTTTGGGTGCTGTCGCCACGACCCCTGCGTGTATTGCTTTCTTTGATACCACCTGCGTCTTGTCCAGAGGGTAACTGGAGCAGACAGTAATGGTGATGACACAAAAAGTTTTACAGACAAAAAGCTCACGTAATTACTACCCGCAAAAAGAACTGTGAGGACTAAAATTAATTAACAAACATTAATTGCGTCTGCCGGGAGTCGAACCCGGGTCTATTGCTTGGAAGGCAATTATCCTAACCGTTGGACTACAGACGCCTTCGATATTTAATTTCCACCCATTAGTATATATCCTTGAATTTATACAGCAGCACACAATATAGATATGCACGTTTGAGTTTCGTTTGTGTTTGTGCAGGGGAATGTTTCATTCAGTAATTGAAACTGCGTGGCCTTCATGCTGCCATTAAGCAAGTTCGTAAGAGCTGCCCGTCCACACTCCACACAAGTTGCATGTTTGCTTAATTGGATTTTACGGGTCGTGGCTCAGTTTTAACTCAGGTAGATTTCATATAATTTGAGTCAGATAATTTCATGAAAATTCGACTCGAATCCTACGGATTTTTTTCCTGAATCATTTCATTCACAGGATTCTAATCCTTAAACTTTCTTCCCAAGGATTTAGTTGCACTATATCTGGAAAAAAAAGTTCATTCATTCAAACCTTTTGGCATAACTACTTTGTTTTCATATGGATGCCAAACCTCTATTATGCTAAGTTTTTGCAATCATAAAGACTCAAGAGTTGCATGATAATCCAGTCCGCCATTTTTCTTATTCCCGTATTTTAAAAATCACCGACATACGTGAACTAGGTGGTGTTATACATGCTTTAGCATTTTCAATGGACAATGATGCTCAATTTTCAATGTCGTGAGGTGAGGCGGCCCTGGTACAAGAAAGGGACATGGATCGTCTGACGTACCTAACCCTGCCATACCCTGACGTTCGGTCGCTGACAGGTGGGCCCCATGACTGGTGGGCCCACATATCAGTTGCTCGAAGGCGGGTCAGGCTACGGCAGGGGATCCTCGTCCACAAGAAAGACGGTGGTGCTGCAAGACAGAATCATGAACTCCAAGACCAGACCGGCGGTGTTGCGAGGACGGTCCCAGATAAGAGTGCGGGTGCTACGAGCAGTGAGTACGTGTTGTAAGGGCGGAGGAGCTGCTCCTAGAAGCGTGATGACCTTACTACGAACCAACCGGGTCTCTCGCTGAATATCTAAGCCACAAGAGCAGTGTGCTGGAAGCAATGGAGGTAATAACACTGGTGATATAAATACTTGTCCATACGTGCAAATTAGTACAAAAAATTGAAATTCAGTTCTCGTGGTATAAAAACTTGGGAAGGCGTGGTAAACTAGTCCAAATAATTCTAGAATAACCGACGAAGGCCAATTTTGCGCCTCATCGCAAGTTTTTGTACCACGTGACCCCAAAATTCGACTTGTTGTATTACTACTTTGAACATGGTGGAACATAGGAACTACCTCCGGATGGCACCCACCAGGTTCGGGGCCGGGTCGGCGCCTCCCATACCCGCCCCATTTAACTTGTCGGATCTCATTTTTTACCAGACCCACGACCCGGCCGGGTTCGGGGCCCCAACGGGTACCCATTTAAGGAGCGACACCGACATATGTGAGAAATAAAACAATGGAATATTGGGATAAAGTTTATGGGAATAGACACGTGTGTACGTGTGTTGCCTCCGGGACTCCAGTTTCCAACGCGTCCATGTGATGTGTGAGTTTTGTGGTCCATATCTCGTGGACGTGTGGTTAGGAATATTATTATTAGGGATATGATTAGGGCTTAGAGCGGGTCTGCGGGTATGCGGGTACGGGTTTGCCACCCTCATACCCGCCCCATTAGACCTAGCGGGTCGAACATTTTACCAAACCCTCCCCATTTAAGACGGGTACCCATCGGGTTTGCGGGTTTCGGGGCCCCATTGCCATCCGTAGAACTACCCCCTCGTTCCAAAATAATCGATGGTATGGGGTTGTCTTAAGTTAAATTTGTCCAAGTTTGACCAAAGTTATAGAAAAATGTGTCAATATTCACAATGTCTAATCTACATAGTACAAAAATATATTTCATATATTACGTAATAAAACTAAATTAGTGTTATCAATATTAATATATTTTTTCAATACCTGGCCAGACTTCAAATAGTTTAATTTAGCACAAAACTGAAACATTGATTATTTTGGAACAAAAGTAGTACTCACTCTGATCCATAAAAAGTATCGCTCACTTAATATAAAGGTTTTTACTAATTTAGTATAAAATGAGCGGCATTTTTATGGATCAGAAGGAGTATGTAGTAAGAGTAAAAATTCATCCAAAAAAGAAAGGCTCAAACCTTAGTCGGCCCAACAATAACGACCCTTTACATGGAGCGCGTAAGTATAACCAGTCCATCTCACAACCTCAGTCATCAGCCCAACACTCGCCGATACTTCAGCCTGTCATCCCATTTTTACTACTAAACTCCCACACTGGCATGGCGGCCTCCCAATTCTGAACACTCCAGCCTCCCCCTCGTTGATCTACCATTCCAAACTTTGGAGGGAAACCGCCACAAAAACCTTACCCAACCCTGTTTCAGTCTTCCTCCGATCAAACCACCCCCAAAAATTCTTCAAAATGCGGCGCCGAAACCTATCATCGCCCCCGACTCCGACGAGGAAGACGACGCGGCCACACCTTCCTCTATCTCCGCCTTCACCTTTGTCTCCGTCGCTAGTGGCGGCGGCTGAAGCGTCGGCCGGACCTCATCCCCAAACCCTAGCCCCATCCCTGTCCCCTACGCACTCCCGTCCTGGCCTCCACCCTCCCCTCCCGTTGAGATCACCGATGACGAGGAGGAGCTCGACTGCTCGAGGAGATCCCGGACCCCGATGAGGACTTCCCCTTCGCCTTCGACGATGCCCCCGGCGAGATGCGGGACTCCGATGGGGACTTCCTGTTCACGGACGTCGCCGACGACCTCTCCCCACCATTTCCCGTTCCGCCTCAGCATCCCCCGCCCCAAATTTCATGCCCCCACCCGCTCCTCCAGTGCGAACCCCAACCAACCCCACTGATGTCTACGCACGCTTCTATTCTTGTAGACAATGTTAGGCCTCCAAGTGCAGAAGTTTGTAGAATAGCAGCTAGTTTCCCTTAAGTGGATCACCCAAGGTTTATCGAACTCAGTGAGGTAGAGGTCAAACATATCCCTCTTAAGCAACTCTGCAATTAAGATACAAGAAGTCTCCTGTGTCCCCAACACACCTAATACAATTTTTAGTTCTATAGGTGCACTAGTTCGGTGAAGAGATAGTGAAATACAAGTAATATGGATGATTATAAGTGGTAATTGCAAACTGAAATAAAAATGACAACAAGAAAACATGTAGCATAATTGGTTGTAAACGGTGTTTCAGTGCTTAGAACCAAGGCCTAGGGATCATAGTTTCACTAGTGGATACTCTCAACAATGATAATATAATTGAATACATAAATATCTTCTCTTCATTATGCTACTCTGAACCACTCTCTGGTTGGATAACGAACACCAATTCACCGCATAGGGATACAAAAGCACACATTGTAGTCGCATTCTCCATCTAGGTAACCCCACACTGTCACCTTGAGCGCACTAGATGGTTCCATACAAACACCACATTTTCATAGAGATATCCAACACAAATTATATAAACTTTAGCCTAAGAGTCACACACGGTGCGCACACTGTCACCTTCACACCGTGGGAAAGGTGTCTCCGGAGTTCACATTAATAAAACCACTCGAGTAGCATAATAGATGAAGAGTAACATCTACTTATTCAACTAGATTACAAAACTCATGATCACATAAAGATCACACCATGGGAGAGAGATATAAACCACATAGCTACCGGTAGAGCCCTCGGCCTCGGGGGAGAACTACTACCTCCTCATCATGGGAGTCAGCAACGGCGATGAAGATGACGGTGGAGTCGATGGAGATGGCTCCGGGGGCAATTCCATGTCCCGGCAGTGTGTCGGAACAAAGATTTATGTCCCCCGAAACTTATCTTCGATGGCGGCGGAGCTACGAAAATTTTCGTGGATGGAGGATGATCGATTTAGGGTTTTTGCGTCGGGGGCAATATATAGGCGAAAGGGCAATGTCGGTGGGCGCCCTAGGGGCCCACACCATGTGGTGGCGCGGCCAGGAGGCCCGCGCCACCCTATGGTGTGGCCACCCCGGTGCCCTCCTCCGGGTCACCTTTGGACTCCGTGTACAAAAAAATAGGACCCTGGATTTTTGTTTCGTCCAATTCCGAGAATATTTCCAGAACAACTTTTCTGAAACCAAAAACAGTAGAAAACATGAATTGGCACTATGGCATCTTGTCAATAGGTTAGTCCCAGAAAATCCATAAAAATGCTATGAAGTGTATAGAAAATATGTAGCAATTGGCATAAAAAGAACATGGAACATCAGAAATTATAGATACGTTGGAGGCGTATCAAGCATCCCCAAGCTTAGTTCTACTCGTCCTCGAGTAGGTAAAACGATAAAAAAAATAATTTCTCATGTGACATGCTACCAACACAATCTTTATCATATTTATTATAAAAGCATTGCAAACTGAGATCAAAGTACTCTAAAAATAGACATGATAGGTATAATTTCAACAACGTAACTTAGTAACAATGTTGCAACATGAAAAGTAACACAAACAAAAGATCATGAACAATGATTCGTTGAAAGGTATATGTTTGTTTCGAGCATAAAGAAAACATAACAAAGTGGTATTTCGCTTGTCCTTAAAAGGATAGCAAAACATAAATATCCGGACACCTTCAAAGTTCAAGTGGTGACTAGAAACAAGTAATTTGAGGAATCAATCAATAATAAATTTTGGGACTGATGCACATTATACTCAGAATGACAACTATGCTCTCTTAATTGGTGCATAAAGTTAGAAGATGAAGACTCGGCATAAAAGTAAAAGAACGGCCCTTCGTAGAGGGAAGCAGGGATTAACTCATGTGCTAGAACTTTTTATTTTATAAACAGAGGTATTGAAAACAATTTTGAGAGAGGTGTATGTTTATGTCAACGAATCACCAAACAAACAATACATTACGACACAAGTTAACTAGACTTTACAAGAGCGGCTCCCATTGAAGGACGTACTTTCTAATCGAGTCAGTAGATCATCCATCTTCTTTTTTGTTTACACACTTATGAACTTTACTGGTAAATAAGGGGCAAAAAGAGTGAGAGAATTTTGTAGTAACCAAGTTTGGGGCTGGGCACCCCGTTGCCAGCTTTTCTAGCGAATTGGATAAGAAGATGTGCCACTAGTCCAGGTGTGTAAATTCTAATCAACAAGTGAAATAAAGATCGTCCATCTTCTTCCTCGTGAGCTAAAACAGAGCACAAAACAGGTACAATTTTGAAGGTTTTAAAGGTAGCACATGATTAATTTACTTGGAGTGGCGGTTAAATACCACATATAGGTAGGTATGGTGGCCACATTTGGGAAACTTTTGGTTTTTTGGGAGTTGGATGCACGAGTAGAGCTCATACTCAGTACAGGTGAACGCTAGCAAAAGACTGGAAGCGATAAACTAAGAGAGCAATAATGACCATAGTCATGCATAGCGACAAAACATTATTTATCAAAGCATAAATGATATTACAAGTTAAAAACTAAATGATCATAGAGGCTAGAGGTGACTAGTTTGTAGTCATAACATGGTGTAAGCATGCGCCAAGTCAACCAAATAAAGCATTCGAAGAAGAATACCACAATATTATGCTTTGATATGGTAAAAATAACTGATGATTTCTTTCAATGGCACATTAAGCACTCTCAGGTATTTGAGACAAGTTATGCTACATCAATAACTACTAAGCATAGAATGATATCTAACATGACATGTTAAAGTCTAAGCCACAGTCTAAACAAGGTTCTATTGCACCGTTGTAAGCATGCAATATTTTATTGTTTTCCAACACCAATCACTTTATTTGGACAAAACTCTCCAAATAATGTATCAATCAAACAAGAGAGTACTACTCTACAAGAACTAAGAGCTCTGAATAAAAGATGCATGAAAAACAGGAGCTAAAAGGATTGTAATAGCTAGAAAATAATTAAGAATACGAGTATTCATATGAAAAAGCGGAGCGTGTCTCGCTCCCACACAAGAATGCTAGGATCCAGCCAAGTTGATTACTAGAAAATAAAAACAAACAGACGCTCCAAGTAAAGTACATATGATGTGACCGAATAAAAATATAGTTTCACTAGAAGCGACCTGGTAAGTTGCTGATGAAGAAGGGGAGACCTTGGGCATCCCCAAGCTTAGACGCTTGAGTATTCTTGAAACTTGCTGGGATGATTCACGGGGGCATCCCCAAGGTTAAGCTTTTCACTCTTCTTGATCATATTATATCATCCTCTTCTCTTGACCCTTGAAAACTTTCTTCACACCAAGCTCGAAGTAATCCTCATTAGAGTGTTAGTGCATAATCAAAAACTCACATGTTCTGCATTGACACAAGCATTATCAATACTTTCTAAACATTAGCTACATCCAATGATGTTTGATACGTCATAAAGGTATCCATAATTTTCGATGTTCCATGTTGTTTTCATGCCATATGCTACATCTTTCCCTTACACTTTATGCCATTTTTATCGATTTTCTAGGACTAACCTATTGACAATATGCCACAGAGTCAGTTCCTGTTTTTTGTTGTTTTCACTTACAGAAAAGTTGTTCTGGAAATATTCTAGGAATTGGACGGTTCAAAAGCCAAAAGTCTTAGAATTCTTGGAGGGTCAACGAAGTCCAAAGGAGACCCGGAGGGGGGCCCTGGAGCCCCCACACCATGCTTGGCGCGTGACGTGGGGATGACTCCAGGACCTGTCGAGTGGGCCTACCTGGTCCACGACCCACGACTAAAGTCCAACGCGGGGCGCCACCCCGCGTTTCTAGAAGGCCCGGTGGAAGCCCACCCGCAAAACTTGCGGGTCAAGACGGGAGGTTTCTACGGCCTTAGAGCTAGGGTTTGTATTGGTAATGGTTCATATTGGATTCTTTATTATTGACACCCCATATCATAAAACATGTGGTCATGTTTTCTGAGTTCAGTTTTCGCTTGGGGACAAGCGGAGTCTAAACTTGGGGGAATTCATATATCCATTTTGCATCACTATTTTTTATGTTAATTATCCATTAATCATTGATATTTTCCATATATTAGAGCTCTATACTTATGTTATTTCGTTGTTTTTTGTGTGTTTACAGCTTTACGGAATTAATTACCAGAGTCAGATTTCAGCTGGAAAAAGCACATGTCAGAGGGGATATCTTACGGACGTCAGAAAAATTGGGAAAAGCATAAGGGAAGTTCGTCATAGATCACCTCGGGAGCCCAAAGGGCTACAAAAGGGGAGCCAGGGGCAGCCAAGTGCTTGCCAGGCGCGGCCTACCCTTGGCCGCACCTGGTGGGCCCCTCCTCTGGCTCTCCTTTGGCGTACTTACCCCCCCCCCCCCCGCTCCCGTGACCTAACTTTATCGAGGAGACACTTGGTAGAATTTTTCCACCGCCTCTTCACGACAGAAACAAGAGAGAGAAGAAACGCCTTCCTTGCGGGGAGATTCCCTCCCAGAGGGGGGAATTGTCACCACCGTCACCGTCATCGCACCGGGCATCATCAAGATCATCATCGTCATCCTCATCAGCACCATCACAATCACCATCCATACTCACCTCGTTGTAATAATTATGGTTCTATATCGTTGTATTCCATTAGATCTCACCACCGGTGTGAATTACTCCTTCCTAGTTGATGCTTGTGAGCATTATCGGTGTTTACACTTTATGACCAGATTGCTATTCATCTATATATCACCTCTGATTATGATCCATATGATGTGCTGTGAGTAGATCTTTTAGTTCTTGAGGACGTGGAATAAGTCTAGTTATTAGTATTCATGTTTTGTTGAGTAATATTTATTGGTTTGATATTTAAATTATGTTGTTATTTCTCTAGTGGTGTTATGTGAATGTCGACTACATTGCACTTCACCTTTATGGGCCTAGAGAAATGCATTTTGTGTTGGATTGCTTATGGTGGGTTGCCGAACTGACATAAACCTAAACCCAGTTTGCAATACTTCACATAAGGGAGTAGTAGATACCACGAGTTTATTGCTGTAGTTAAATTTATATCTTGATTATTTTCTTATAGTTGTGGACGCTTGTAAGTAGTGTAACCGTAAGTGTACATTATTCTTGGATGGGACGGTGCACTAGCATAGGTCTACCCACATAACACTTATAAAAACGAGAAAGATTAATCAACGGCGTGTGATGAAAATAACTTGACGAAATCTCCCATGTGTCCTCAGTAACGTTTTAGCAATTATAAGAAACATCACCGCCTTGTCCTTTGTGCTAAAAAAAATTGTCCACTTGCATCAACCATTTACTTTCATTATTATTTACTTGTTATCGCTTTATTTACCGCTAAAAAAATCCTTAAACATTTGTTCTCTAGTGTTTACAGTGAAACCTTGATCCAAATTATTTATCAATACCTTCTGCTCCTCGTTGGGTTCGACACTTTTATTTATCGAAAAATCTACAATAGATCCCCTACACTTGTGGGTCATTATGGTCATCTAATATTAATGAGTTTGTCTCTGAGACATGATAAATGGTCATAATGGTGTGTTTATGTTTCTACACATGCGTATGGATTTTCCTCTGAATCTTATATTCAGTTACCATAACAGTTATAACATAAAAACATAATATATTAATCATGAAACTGATGTATTTTATTGTCTCTTGGGCATACATCCAACAGTCGGTTGTAGCGACGCGCTAATGCGGGCCCGAGCCGCACTTACGTGGTTGTTGGCGGGCCACATGGTGGCCGGGTGAGGGTCGGCAGCGAAAAGGCGCAGTGGATCTGCTAGAATTTCTCCTGGCAGTGGGTGGAGTGTACGACGGCGATGAGAAATTACGGCAGAAGTAGCGGCGGGGAAGTAAAGGTTTCGACCCGTGAATGTCTCCCCTACCCCTTCAAATGTTTTTCCCTCGTGTGTATGTACAGGCCAGTGAAAACACTTTAAAGACCGGGTCGGCTTTACGGGATTTGTTCTCCCCCAAAAAATGTCCTAAACTAATGCCACTGAATCTTTCCAGTTTCACGGTTTTTTCAGTCGCTAAAGATTCTCTAACAAGGACTACTATCAAAAGTATTTCGGATGCAAATCTACTCCAGTGAAGGCATTCTTCGTCATAATATTACTTTGTATTTTTATAGCAGCAGAATGATTCGCCGCCCAACTTTCTTACCTTAGAGCTCTCTACCATGCCCCCAAATATCGTCCGGATGTTCTAAATTATAAATTTGGTGGTGTGGGGGGGGGGGGGTCAACAAGAAATTAAGTTTGTTTGTTCGGTTTGCTTGTAATTCAGGCAATGGGAAACGGACACCGAAATTATATCCTTTTTTAATAATCTGTTGTGTAATGGAAAACTACCACCAAAACTGTTTTCAACTTAAGTGGTACTCCCTCCATTCTGAATTGATTGACTTTTATTTTACATAAATTCATATTTGGACAAATGAATTTTTGGACACATTGAGTGTAGTTCACTTAACAAGTAGTATTTTTGATTCCGTGTTGGGTTTTGAACAAACAAAGCTGAGAAAGACCCACAAGACCCACAGGTTTTCGATTTTGTGTTGGGTTTTTTATTCCAAGTGACCCCCAAGTGTGGGCCACCTCTTGGTCGCGCCTCATGGGCCCTTGGGGGCTCCAGACCTTCCTTCGGCTCTCCTTCGGGGTACTTACTCCCCGTGACCTAAAATTATTGGGGAGGCACTTCGTAGAATTTTTCCGCCGCCACTTCGCGATGAAAACGCCAGAGAGAAGAAACACCTTCCTGGCAGGGAGATTCCACCAGGGAAATTCCCTTCCGGAGGGGGGTCGTCACGACTGTCACCGTCATCGCACCGTGCGCCATCAAGATCATCATTGTCACCATCATCACCACCAGCACCATAACCCTTACCATCCACCTTCACCCCGATGTGACAATTAGGGGTCTATATCGTTGTATTCCATTAGATATCTCTACCGGTGTGAATTATTCCTTTGTAGTTGATGCTTGTGAGAATTATTGGTGTTTGCACTTTATGACCAGATTGTTATTTATCCATGTATCACCTCCGATCATGATCCATATGATGTGTTCTAAGGAAATCGTTTAGTTCTTGACTACATGGGAGAAGTCTATTTATTAGTAGTCATGTTTCATTGAGTAATATTGACTAGTTTGATATTTAACTTATGTTGTTATTTCTCTAGTGGTGTTATGTGAATGTCGACTACCTTACACTTCACCTTTATGGTCATAGAAGAATGCATTGTGTGTTGGATTTTTTATGGTGGGTTGACGGAGTGACAGAAACCTAAACTTAGTTTGCAACACCTCACATAAGAGAGTAGTAGATACCACGAGTTTATTGCTACGGTTAGATTTATATCTTAATTACTTTCTTATAGTTGCGGACTCTTGCAAGTAGTGAAATCGTAAGTATACATAGTCTTGGATGAGACAGTGCACTAGCATAGGTCTACCAACATAACACTTATCAAAACGATAAAGATTAATCAACGACGTGTGATGAAAGTAATTTGATGAAACCTCCCATGTGTCCTCAGGAACATTTTAGCTATTACAAGAAACACCATCGGCTTATCCTTTGTGATAAAAAGGATTGGGCCACTTGCAGCAACTATTTACTTTCATTATTATTTACTTGTTATCGCTTTATTTACTATTAAAAATAAACATTTGTTCTCTAGTGTTTACAGTGAAACCTTACTCCAAACTATTTATCAATACCTTATACTCCTCATTGGATTTGACACTCTTATTTATCGAAAAAGTTACAATCGGTACTCTACACTTGTGGGTCATCAATTTTCCTCCCAACTTTCTTACCTTTGATCTCTCTACTATGCTACCAAATATTGTTCGGATGTTGTCGAAACATCGTAGTAGGGTTCATAGACGGGGGTGCCATTAGACCTACGGGTAAAGACGTGGGGGAACGTGGTAGTATGACAACCAGGGACACCAAAGTTTACCCAGGTTCAGTACGTCGCAACTAGGCGGCGTTCCTACTCCTGCAATCTCACTAAATAAGGGCTGAAGCGTGAAGTATACAAAGTATAATGTGAGTTTGGGTTGCTAACTCGACGAGGATCAACTTCTCGGCGAGTTGACTTCTAGCTTATTCTCTGTTATCTTTCTTCTCTCCCGTCCGACTGTTAGGGCTTACAGAAAGGAAACCTAGAAGACTACGGTAAGTCCTAACTTGGAAGGCAAGAATCCGCCTTCTACTCCAAGCCGCACCATGTGGGTCGTGGTCCGGGTTCTTCTAGAATCCGGCTTCTGCGCGTCAGCTTACTGGGCCGCCTATTGGACTGTGAGCCATTACCAATCAGGCCACCCTGGTAATCCGGCTCTTTAGGACAATGCCGGATATACCCATAATCGGTATATATCCGACAGTAGCCCCCAAGAAGGATTGAAACTTCAATTCGCCGTCTTTCGCCAATTTGAATTATTTCCGAGAAATGTTGGCTCTTCGTGTCGATTCTTCTTTTCCTTAAATCACGCTTTAACGCGAAACTCGGATTTGAGAAAATACGGCTTTCTCTTCCACGAGCCTTCGTGGAGAAGGAACTTTCTACGTCAGCGATAAAATCATGCTGACGCCAGGGACGTTTGGGTTCCAAATGTGAAACCCTGAAACGTATCTCTGACAGATTCTCGCGGGAAATGAGGAGATAGAAGTAATCACTTGCCACCTCATTTCCCGGATTTTCCGGCGAGTGACACGCGTTGAAAATCCAACGGTCCAAAGAGCCGTTAGCGCGCATCGCAAAGGTTTTCCAGCTATAAATAGCCTCCTTCGTGCCCTCCGGTGATCCTTCCGCTCTTACCTTACCTTCCAGCTCCCAAGCACCATAGCCCCCGACCCAAAGTTCTTCCGGCGAGATCAGAGCCTGTGCATGTCCGGCACCGTTCCCGGAACTTCTCCGTCAGGAGCTCGAGACCCTCGCTGCGCCGCCCGATTATGGACTCCGGCAACTCACCGCGCGCCTCCGAGGAGCACGCCGTCGCCGCCGATATCGACAAAATAATCAACACTATGGACCCGCAGCTCGATTCGCCGAGCCGCGCTGCCGTCAACGCACCGAGAACATTTCCGGCGACCAGGCCCGCGAGGATCCACGTCTCGCGGTTGAGAACCTGGCCGCCTCTTCCTCTGCGCCGCCTCTGCCACTCGTCCCCGAAACGGCGGAAGAGAAAATCCTCCTCGTCGGGGAAGAGCTCGCCCCCGTGGCGGCCGCCGCCGGAGCCGAAGACGAGGGCGAGATCTCCGGCAATTGGAGCCGATGCAACATCACCCCATCCCTTCTTCCGACAATGGAGAAGGAGGGGTTGATTGTGAAGGGGAAATGGTGGCACGAGGAGGACGACTCTGAGCCTTCGCCCAGAGCCGGGGAACGGGTTCTCCTGACCTCGCACATTTCTCGAGGTATGGGGTTTCCGCTTTCCGCCTTCTTCCTCCAGTTACTCAACCACTACAACATCCAACCCCACAATCTGCCACCAAACTCAATTCTATACTTAGTCGGGTTCCAGTCCCTCTTCGAAAGGTATCTAGGTTTAGCCCCTAGGTTAGATTTCTGGCAGTATTGCTTCGGGGTTAAGCAAAACCCCTCCGAGGACGCACTCCCGACTTGCGGGGCCATATCTTTTACCCTGCGTAGATTCAGGGAAGATTGGTTCCCCAAGATAAAAACTTCGGAATCCGTCAAATTCTGGACGGGTTCCTTTTTCTACCACCAAGACACCCCGTTTCCTGGAAAGGAAACGGGGATTCCACCTTTCTCCAACTGCGCTGCCACTCCCCAGGACAACTGGGCAGTGGAGGCAGTTCAAACTCTGCCGGATGATTTGATGAAAATCAAACGACGCATCGCCAAACTCGTCTCTTCTAAACCACCTCTCACTGGAACCGACAAGTATTTGTGTTGGTTCGGAAAACGTATCCAACCTCTGGCGCATCGAACCCGGATTCTATGTGAATACAAGGGCCCGGAAGATCCCATGAGGGGAACGGATAAGGCATTCTCGAAGAGGGACTTCAAAAAGCGGGTTAATCATTTGGTCGCCACACGCGACCAATATGAAGAAAGCCGAGAGATGTACCATCAAGGCAACCCAGTCCCCGAGGTAATAGTTTTTCCTTTTTGGGCAATTTCTCGGATTTTTATCTTTCTCAGGTTTCCTGACTTAGTCGGATATTTGTTCTTTTTCTATAGTTTGCCGACCTTACCGACAACGACCTTGCAACCGATGCCGAACTGGACGCAATGCGTGCCAAGTTTTCTCGTGGTCGGAAACGCAAGAAGTCATCAACTGTTGAAGCGGTGGTGGAACTTGACGGAGTTCCCATCGCGACTTCCAGGTAATCATCTGGGTTTCCCTTTTTCTCTGCTTTTGGTTGCAGGAATTATTTTACTTTCTCGGAAAACTGATTTTCTCGGAATTTTCCTTCACTTCCTTTCCTTTTCAGTCTTGCTCCTACTTCTCTGAAGCCAAAGAAGCTGAAGAGACATAAGGCAGCTACTGGCAAGGAGGTGCATCTATCCCCTGCTGCAGCTCCTGATACCCCAGCTGCTCCAGGAGGAGAAAACCAATCTGCAAGGGAGGAAGAATATCCCCTGCCAACCAGCCGTCCCATTGCATCCGATACGGATGCGATGGAAAGGGCGGTGCCGGAAACGGGTGTCCCTTCTCGTACAACTGAGGAGGAACCCATTCTGAATTTTGACAAAGATTTTAATGTAAAGGAAGAACCGTTTGACGAACACGGATACATTCGTCCGTGGGCTACCAAGTTCTTTGCTCTAGCACCTCTGATCCGTCCTTGGGCGCAAGGCGGGCTTGTTGTAAGGAATAACTTCGTGTTTCCACCTCGGCAGATCATCCAGGACAGCCTTTGCCATGTTGGGATTCTTTTTGCCGAATATGCAAAAGAATTTAATAAAAACTTGGAAAACTTGACCAAGATGAGCCAGATAAATATCTCTAGCCCCCAAGCAATAAGTCAAATGCATGCTTTTGTCTTAATGATTTTTTCATTGTTATGCTTGTTTTTAACTTAAGCATTTTTGTCTCTTTCTGTGTTTCAGCAAACTGCTGAGAACATCAACTCGGAAGTTTTCAACAAACTTACCATCAAGAACAAGGAGGTGAAAATCCTTCTTTCTATTCTTGAGGATAAGGAGGCAGAACTGGCATCCACTCAGCAACAGCTGAAGGACTCAGCAGGTAAAATATTTCTCTGCTTTCAGTTGTAATTTTTTCTAAGTAGTTTTCCGAGTTTTTAACTCTTCCTTTACTTGCTTTTCAGCTTCGTTGGTGAAAGCCAAGCAAATTGTTGAAGATGCCGACAATGCCGAAAACCTCCGCCGCGAGAACCTGGATCTTCACAAGCTCAATGTGAAGTTGCAGCAGGACCTTGAGGCCAGCCAACTAGCTGTTGGCATTGCCGAGTCTAGGGCCTCCAACGAGGCCGAGAAGGATAAAGCCACCATCCAGGATCTAGAGAACGTCTTAAACCAGCGCCTTGAGAAAGGCACTGAGATGGACCGGATTCTCGGTAAGTTACTTTGCTTTTTACCGGATTTTCCCTCTTAAACAGAAGGTACCCCCCAGCTTACCCGGACTGAGAGAATCCGGGCTTTCGGGAAGGTCTTCACCACGATCAAGGCCGTGGGAATGCTACTTATCAATAAGTACATTCCCGATAAATTTGGGGAGCTCTCGGAAGTCGAAAAACTTCCGGAAGCTATCGTGGAGGTGGCGCATCGCAAGGAGTCCCTGCTCCGTTCTGCGGCTCGCGGTGGTGCACGCATGGCCCTTGGGGCCATGCGCATGCACTACCCTACTACCAAATCTTGGGGTGTGGCATCCGGCATCCCGCAAGGATACACGGAAGCTCAACGGTCCATCATCTTTAATAAAATCAAAGGTCACGCCACCAAGATTGCCACCATGGTGAACATCTCCACCTTCTATCCCGAAGAGGCAATTCCGGCAACTCCAGAGGAATCCAGCAGCGAAGAAGAGTCGGATGCCTGAAGAAACTGCATGGTCCTGAGTAGGAGATGAGAAAAAATAGAAGCATTATTGTTCTTTCAATGTAAAACTTATTGTAATGCTTTCTATTCCTTTGTATAAACAAGTACTCCGCTTTTGCAGTTTAAGTATTAAGTCTTTGCAAGTTTTCCGGGTTTCTATTCCTTTATCTTCTAAGTTCTTTGGTTTATATGTCTTAACTGTCCTTAGTGTTTCAAATGGATCGATAGTATCTAATCTTCATGACAAGTGACCGGGTATTACCAATCAGTCGAAACTCGGAAACATGGATCATACTAAAGGCATTTTTACTTACTAGCTCTAGTGACCCTACATAAAAACAATCAGATAATACTTAGAGAAAAAAGTAAGAAATTTAGTATGAAACTCAGGAACGCACGCACAATATGAGTTTCCTTAAGCCTCCTTAGGGTGAAAATCATTCAGTTTTTTAACTCCGAGCACGCATGCATAATTCGGGTTAACATTGAGTATTTTGAAAGATTATTGGGAAATAGATAAGGCGGACTTAGGCTTTGTATGAAAACAGATAAAACAGTAATGCATGAATTCCGACAACTTTATTTCATGATCTCAAAGATGTTTACATAGAAATTGAACTAAGTGTAGAAGGGACGTAACTGCTGGATGGTCCAGGGCCTTTTTGTGTCTCCTAGCTCAACATCTATCTTTCTCTTTCTTTTGCGATTCAGACGCTTGTGATCATATTCCATGTCTCGAATATCTACAAGATAATAAGATCCATTTTCATAGCCTTGCTAATGACAAATGGTCCTTCCCAGACTGGGGCTAACTTGTGCTTCCTTTCTTGCACCAATCTTAGCACTAGGTCACCTTCTTTGAAAGATCGATGCCTGATTTTCCGACTATGATAGCGTCACAATACTTGTTGATAAGTGGCGGATCTTTGGAGCACAAGGTCTCGTTCTTCTTCTAAAAGATCGACGGCATCCTGTCGAGCATATTAGGCATCCGAGTCATCGTAAACCTGCACTCTTGGGCTATCATGGAGCATGTCCGTTGGAAGCATTACTTCTGCGCCATAAACTAAGAAAAACGAGATTTTCCATGTTGATCTATTTGGCGTCGTTCGAATACTCCAAAGAACGGAAGGTAACTCTTCTACCCATACTCCAGCTGCTCTATGAAGAGGAGATTCGAGTCTTGGGCGTATTCCTTGCAGGATTGAGCTATTCATTCTTTCAACCTGCCGATTGGATTGTGGGTGAGCCACAGACGCAAGGTCTAGGCGTATTCCCGTTTGTCGGCAATATTTTGCCAACTCTTCAATAGAGAAATTTGTCCCGTTGTCTGTAATTATACTGTGTGGAACGCCATATCTCATGACTACGTCAATGATGAAATTCCTGGCAGTTACACCGTCAAGATTTTTGATGCGTTTTGCCTCCACCCACTTGGTATACTTATCTACTGCAACGAATAGACGTGTGAGTCCACCTCTTGCAGTTTTGAATGGTCCCATCATATCTAGCCCCCAGACCGCAAATGGCCATGTGATAGGGATAGTTTTTAGTGGTTGGGACGGCATATTCGTCTGCTTGGCGTAATACTGACATCCGACACATGTTTTTACTATGTGTTCAGCGTCTGTCTTGGCTGTTAGCCATAAAAACCCTGCACGGAGATATCCGGCAAAAATATCCCAGTTCTCACAGAGGAACTTGATGAGCTCGCTTTCCTATTTGTCAGTCATCCCAGTTCCTACTACGACAAATTTTGTCGGATCTTTGGGGTCTAGTATAACCTGTCTTGTATTATCGGAAGCTTTGAAACTATCTGCGGGCTTCCGGCTTTCTTTTCCTGCCGGCATTTCTATCGGCGATACTTCTTTTGCCACCTCTTTCAATTCCTCCTTTGCTATCACTTTTTCTGCGCAAAGGGCGTTTATTTTTTTCCAGCTCGTTTGCCAATTTGAAGTCTCCTGATATGGTGATCACTCCTCCTTTTGGCCCTGGCATCTTCAGCTTGTTATAGATATAACATGATCTTGCCATAAATTTGGCGAAAGCTGGGCGTCCGAGAATTGCGTGGTATACACTCTCGAACGACACGACCTCGAAAGAGATTCTTTCCTGTAGGAAGTGCTCTTTTTCTCCAAAGGTTACATCTAGGGAAATTTCTCCTAGGGATTGTGCTTGTCTGCTAGGAATGCCGTGGAAACGTATGTTGCTATGATTGAGCTGGGTCTCGGAGATTCGCAGATGCTTCAGTTATCCAGGTACATTATGTTAATACTGGATCCTCCATCCATCAGTACTCTTTTTAGCCTAGTGTTTTGAACAATAGGGCTTACAATTAGAGCATGTGTGCCGGGTTCTGGGATATTTCCGGGATGATCAGACTGCTCCCAGGTAACTGGTGTATTCGAGTACTTCAAGAATTTCGGGGTTGGTGGAACAACCGCGTTTATTTCTCGAAGTGTCCTCTTTGCCACCTTTGTTGAGGGAGTTGCGAGGAAAGTTAAATTGCATTCTCCATCAACTCTCAGAAACTTTGGTTCGCCTTTTCGCTGTTGCTCCTGGATTTTTTCGTGAGTGTCCTATTCACTGTCTTCTTTTTCACCTTCTGGATTTTGCTTGTAGAATTTCCTCTTGGAGTTCTTCCCCTTGTTCCCGGATCCTGCACTGTCTTTCATATGCTTATTAAGCCGGCATTGTGCGTTAGTATGGGTGCGTTTCCCAAATTGTGAATGGTGGACACAATTTTCCGACTTAATCTTTTCACACTCCTCCTTTGTGTAGGAGATAGGTTCTGTGTTTCTTCCTTTCCATTTGCTTCCATTATCCTTTCCAAAGGCTAGGTTAACTTCTTTGGGCTTTGTCTGTGTTTCTGGAGTAGCTTTTTTCTCAGAGCGAGGCATATTTTTGGCCTGAGCCAAAGCGTCAATATTTCCACCTCTCGCTCTGATGTCATCTTAGGCCACTACATGCTCATTTGCGGTTGTAAGCATAGATCCGAGATCTTTGTGCTGCTTTGAACCAACCATGAACGGTACGAGGCCAGGTTTTAATCCATTTACGAAAGCATGCATTGCTTGTACGTCACTTACTCCAGAGCAGTTGTTCTTCATTGTCGTCCATCTTGAGATGAAATCCACGTATGGCTCATCTTCAAACTGGGTGCAGCGGTTTAGCTGGTTGATGCTGTTGGGGCATTTGTAAGTTCCCCGAAAATGCTGATTAAAAACTCTAGCCATATCATCCCAGCCGTCTACGGTTATTGACGGAAGCCCGTTAATCCAATCTCTGGCTCCATCCAGCAACATTAGGGGAAGGAATTTTACTGCCTCTAAATCTGTCCCTTTGTTGATCTGGACGGCTGTATAATAGTCTGAGAGCCAGGTATCCGGGTTTGTACTACCGGTATATTTTTGATATGTTGGACCAACCTTAGCAAAGCCAGAATGTAGAGTTATCCTTCGGATCCTGTCAGTGAAACACTTAGATCCAAAGTATAAATCATCTCTTTCCGCCTTATCGGCGTGTGCGGAATATCTGCCGGCTGAATGGACAGAAGGGGATCTGCTCCTTTCTGGCCCATTGTTGCGTGAATGCGCTCTTCCGGGATTATCCCTTCCTCCGTTATCGTGTCTTTTGAAGTAAGGTGGAGTTCTACTTCTGTGTCTTTCCTTATTCCTAGGAGGGGTACGGGATCTCTCACGCCTGTGAGGAATATCGTGTCTTCTGGCTTTTTCAGCAGGGCGTCTCGGAGGCGGCATTGCTTTTCCGTCCTTCCGATTTTGTTCTTCCCGATCACTGGGGTTAATTCCACCTTTCGGCGGATGGGATCCTGTTCTGGATGCTGCATCCTTGTTATCGGGAACTTTCTTGTCCTTTTTAGGATCTCCTTTCTTCTCTTTTGAATTGCCTGAATCTCCAGATTCTCCAGGTCCAGGTGCTCCAGCGGCGCATGTGGTTGTTTTGCATAGGGCTGAGTCGTCATGCACCTTACCTGATCTTGCCTGCCCTCGCTGCTGTTGTTGCAATGCTTTTCCTAAGAAGGCATACACCCCTTGGAGTTTTTCGTCATTGGAGTACAGATCATCATTGAGGATGGAGAATGCGTCTTCCGCGTTTTCTGCCGCGGTTTTGTATATAGGTTCGCCCCTGGCATTGATGTCGTTTACTTGCTTTTGCCAGGCAGGGTTTTGGACCCAATCCTTTGGCTGCAGTACTTCTAGTCTTATGATTCCGGGTAACCTTGTAGGTTTTATGCCAGATCTATTCTTTCTCTCGTACTCCTCAATTTCTTCCTGCTTCAACTTAATGTCAGTCTGGGTTTGTAGGAGATTTTCCCGAGTTCTGAATAGATGTTGTTGTTGCCTTTGAAGAGCTTGTCTCCTGGCTTCCAGCACTTCAGGGGGTTCGTGGGGTCCCACTGGTGTTTGAAGTAAATCATGTTCGTCTTGTTCTCACATTGGTGGAACAGAGATTTCCTTCGTTTTCTTCTCCGCGGACTTGACTCCGCTTCCTCCTCCTGTTTCCAGGTTTTTGTTGGTGGGTTCCACCAGTTTTTTCTTCCGGAGTATGTACTGGAGTTTCTTGGTAGTCTTGTTTCTTTTCTTGGAAGATGGAGGTTTTTTTACCAGGTTCCTCTTCTGTCAATTCCTTGACATCAGGATAAATTGGACTGGTACCGTCCTCTGTTTCCTCATCTGGCGGCGCTGTTTGAGGGTCTTCCTGACTTTCGGCATCCGTGTTTTCAGCCGGTTTTGCCATAAGTACTTCATGGAATCCCTCTTGAAAAGATTTGACCTTTCTTTTGAAAGCGTCTTCATCTTCGTCTTCGAAATCGAGCTGGTCAGATCCGGGTTCTGATTCCAATCTCGCCTCAATGGCGGCTAGCACAGAATCGACTTCCGAGATCGTCGTCGTATCGACGGATGTCGGATCTTCCACCTCTACTGTGGGATTGTTTTCTTCTGCCTTTTCCACGGGATTGTTTTCGTCCGTGTTTTCAGCGATCTCGGATTGCACCATACCAATAAAGTGCGATCTCATTGCAGGCATCTCCGAAGAGGCAACGATATAAGCAGGATATTAGTGATCTGAGCAAAATCCGGCATCATAGTTTTCTTCAACTGGGTATAGGGCTGGTGGGATAAATCTACTTCCACCATAGAATCCCATTGCCTCTGCAGTTAATCCGATAAAGATGTTTGCAGATCCAATCGGTAAAACGTAGGCACTTACCAGATGATTCCGTGCTGGCATGTACGATCCGTTCTCGAGGAAGCGCCTGACGTCATTGTCGAACTCCAAGCTTCCGACAGTTATAGTACCGCCGATTCCGCCAAGTATCCCCGATCAAAACAATAACGCCTAACGTCGCCAGCCCCACGGTGGGCGCCAACTGTCGAGACATCGTAGTAGGGTTCATAGACGGGGGTTCCATGAGACCTACGGGTAAAGATGTAGGGGGGACGTGGTAGTATGACAACCAGGGACACCAAAGTTTACCCAGGTTCGGTACGTCACAACTAGGCGGCGTTCCTACTCCTGCAATCTCACTAAATCAGGGCTGAGGCCTGAAATATACAAAGTACAATGTGAGTTTGAGTTTCTAACTCGACGAGGATCAACTTCTGGGCGAGTTGACTTCTAGCTTATTCTGTGTTATCTTTCTTCTCTCCCGTATGGCTTTATATAGATAGCCGGGTTAGGTCTTACAGAAAGTAAACCTAAAAGACTACGGTAAGTCCTAACTTGGAAGGCAAAAATCCGTCTTCTACTCCAAGCCGCACCACGTGGGCCGTGGTCCGGGTTCTTCTAGAATCCGGCTTCTGCGCGTCAGCTTACTGGGCCGCCTAATGGGTTGTGAGCCATTACCAATCAGGCCACCCTGGTAATCCGACTCTTTAGGACAATGCCGGATATACCCCTAATCGGTATATATCCGACAGATGTTCTAAATTATAACTTTGTGGGCGCGGAAGGGGGGGAGGTAACACGAAATTCAGTTTTTGTTCCTGTTTTTTTAGTAATTCGGGCAACGGGAGACAACGACCAAAATTATATCGTTCTTTAGTAATCTGTCGTGTAATGGAAAACGACCACCGAACCAAAACTATAATGTTTTCTACTTAAGTGGTACTACCTCCGTATTAAAATACTTGACTTTAAAAAAAATCATATTTAGACAAATGAAACTCATTTATTTTTGGGACGGAGTGAGTAGTTCACTTAACAGATATTTTTGATACCGTGTTCGGTTTTAAGCAAACAAAGGTGAGAAAGCCCCACATATAATTGTTAGAGCATCTCCAACATGCGCGCGATAAAATTGCGCGCTAAAACACGTTTACAGCGCTGCGCTAGCACATTTGAACAAATGAAAATCATGTAGTTTTGGACGGAGTGAGTAGTTCACTTAACAAATATTTTCGATTCCGTGTTAGTTTTTAAAGAAAGCTGTGAAAAGCCCACATATAATTACTGGCACAAACGGCACTAGTACGCCCTATCCTATCATTACCCGTGAGGGACCGTAAGAAGTGGAATCTTCTTCTTTTATCCAGCTAGGAGATGAGATTGGATAAGAAAAGCTAGGGCTCCACATTAGGCTTGTACGTTGCCATGTCACCTTTTCCCCAAGTGTCATTGTACATTTGTACGTGTGCGTAGCTCGTGTAGTGGATGGCGCACGCACGGTCCCCTTAGGGCATGCACAACGTTTACCACCGATATCTACTGCTTCAGAGAAAAAAGTTTGATTCAAGCATCCGTTCTGTTTTTTCCCTCCCATCGGAAGCATCAACCCAGCAGGCCAAGTCTCACAGAAAAAAGCAGAAACCATCGTCACACCGAGCACATGCATCTCTCTAGCAGACCAAGCTTTTCTCTAGAGCACCCGCATCCTGCAGAAGAGGCACTGACACCCTGCGAGGCCACACCCCTGACGCGCCGCGGGTTGCGGGAATGAGCCGAGCCGATGCCTTTATTTTGGCAGTCGGAAACCGGGAGTCAACAGACACGACAATAATATGAGACGTCATGATTATTGTTGTCTAAATGCGTCACATTTATATTGGTAACAGCCGTATTGATCGCGTGTGATAACTGCGCGCAGTAAAACGCCGCCTTTATCACGTGGTAACGGCTGTAGTAAACACCAATTAATTTGACCGTTCTCCTACTCGGCCGTGCCTATAAATTGGAGGCTCAGGCGGACGCAGATCACACATCTCACACACGCCGCCTCTTTGCGCCCACTGTCGTTCCACCTCCTGTTGCTGCCGCCGGTGATCCCATCCCGTCTACCGCGTACACGGCCGACGGGAGAGCAGGCCTCCGAAACCCCGCCTCTCCAGATCCTGTACGGGAGAGGGGCGATTAGGTTTTTGGGGAGCGTCTCCTACGCGACTGCTCGCTGTTGCTGTACGTCTACTTCGTCTACTACCGCGTCGCCCTCATCGTCAACATGGCCACCGATGCCGATCGAGCTGTTGCTGCTGCCACCGAGGCCGCTGCTGCTGAGGCCGCCAACGCTGCTGCTGCCGCCGCCGCCTCTGCTACGGCTACTGCCAATTGGCCAACTGCAGGGTATAACATGTTTATCCCTGCCCTTGTTATTTCCATGTGTGCGATACTAGTAGTTTGCGTAGATGTGTCTACTGTCAACCTAGTATGCATGAATATGGTTAATTATCAGTATGCTTACGTCATGATCGTGGTTTATACTTGGATTAATTTAATCTGCAAATTGCCTAAATTCCTAACGATCCAAAAACCTAATATGTGTAGGCAATTTTCGATTCATGGTTTTGCTACTGCACTGAAACCGGACCCGTTTACGGGGACGTACTTTAAGCGTTGGCAGACCAAAACATTCTTATGGCTCACGGCTATGAACGTGTTCTGGGTCGTCGGTGTCACTCCCACGGAAACGATTACTCCTGATCAGGAGAAGGCGTTTAGGGATGCCACCGTCGTCTTTGTTGGATGCGTTCTAAGCGTGATCGGAGAGAAGTTTGTTGACGCATATTTACATGTGCGGGTTGCCAAGGACTTGTGGGAGGCGCTCGAATCCAAATTCGGCGCAACCGATGCTGGCAGCGAGATGTACAGTATAGAGCAGTTCCATGACTACAGAATGGTCGAAAACCGTTCTGTTTTGGAGCAGGCTCATGAGATACAGTGCATCGCTAAGGAGCTTGAAATTCTCAAGTGCGTGTTACCGGGCAAGTATGTCGCGGGATGCATAATCGCCAAGCTGCCTAATTCCTGGAGGAGCTTTGCCACTACTCTGAAACATCAGAGGCGTGAATTCTCAGTAGAGGGTGTCATCGGCCATCTGAGTGTTGAGCAGAATTCGAGGGCAAAGGACTCACATGGAAAAGGGAATGAAGGGACTTCTGCGGCCAATATGGTACAGAAGAACTACAACTCCCACAAGAACAAGGCGAGGACTGGTGTCCAGCAGAATACCGACTTCAAGAAGAAGGCTAAGAAGACCTTCAAGAAGGATAAGAAGAAAGATGGCTGCTTCACTTGTGGTTCACTGGAACACTGGGCTGGGAAGTGCCCAAAGAAGTATGTGAAGCCAGGACAGGATTCCAAGGCTGTCAACATGATCGTGAGCAACAATGAGAATGGGGCATCTGGGTATGGTAATTTGTTTACTGTATTCTCAGTTTGTCAGTCTACTGATTGGTGGATTGACACAGGTGCAAATATTCATGTGTGTGCTGACATCTCATTGTTTTCTTCTTATCAGGTCACAAGGAACGGGTCCGTATTGATGGGGAACGGCGCAAGTGCTTCTGTACTTGGTGTTGGCACGGTCGATCTGAAGTTTACTTCGGGAAGGATCGTGCAGCTCAAGAACGTGCAGCATGTCCCCGCCATCAAGAAGAATCTCGTTAGTGGCTCCCTTCTATGTAGAGAAGGATTTAAGTTGGTTTTCGAGTCCAATAAAGTAGTTGTAACGAAATATGGACTGTTTGTTGGAAAAGGGTATGAGTGCGGAGGTCTGTTCCGCTTTTCCCTCGCTGATTTTTGTAATAAAGTCGTGAACAATATTCATTCGAGTGTTAATGAAACAGAAGTTTGGCATTCACGTCTTTGTCACGTTGGTTTCAGTTGCATGACGCGGTTAGCAAAACTAAATTTAATTCCAAGTTTCACTTTAGCCAAAGGTTCTAAGTGCCATTCGTGTGTACAAGCAAAGCAACCTCGCAAGCCCCACAAGGCTGCGGAGGAGAGACACTTGGCGCCATTAGAACTCATACATTCTGATCTCTGTGAGATGAATGGTGTGTTGACTAAAGGTGGAAAGAGATACTTCATGACGTTAATAGATGATTCCACTAGGTTTTGCTATGTATATCTGTTAAACACTAAAGACGAGGCTCTACACTACTTTAAAATCTATAAGGCAGAAGTTGAGAATCAACTTGAAAAGAAAATTAAACGAATCCGGTCAGATCGTGGTGGAGAGTATTTCTCTAATGAGTTTGACTCTTTCTGTGCGGAACATGGCATTATTCACGAGAGGACGCCTCCCTATTCACCTCAGTCAAATGGGGTTGCCGAAAGGAAAAACCGTACTCTAACAGATTTGGTTAACGCCATGTTAGATACATCGGGTTTATCTAAGGCATGGTGGGGGGAGGCTATATTGACATCATGTCATGTCCTGAATAAAGTTCCGACGAAAGACAATGAGGTCACTCCCTATGAGCAATGGGAGAAGAGAAAAACAACACTCTCGTACTTACGTACTTGGGGCTGTTTGGCAAAAGTCAATGTGCCGATCCCCAAAAAGCGTAAACTTGGACCAAAGACCGTGGATTGCGTTAATTTGGGATACGCTAAGAATAGCGTTGGCTATAGATTTCTAGTAGTGAAATCTGAGGTACCTGACGTGAAGGTCGGTACGATTTTGGAGTCTAAAGATGCTACATTCTTTGAGGATATTTTTCCTATGAGAGATATGCAAAGCACTTCTAGACAGGAATCAGAGGAGACTCCTGAACCTGCCATTCCTATGGAATATTATGAACAAACACATGATGAGAATCCTGAGAAGGATGACGAGGAAACCCTTGGTAGGGGCAAGAGACAGAGGACTGCAAAGTCCTTTGGTGATGATTTCCTTGTGTACCTTGTGGATGATACTCCCACTTCTATTTCAGAAGCCTATGCATCTCCAGATGCTGACTACTGGAGAGAAGCGGTCCGTAGCGAGATGGATTCCATCATGGCTAATGGAACGTGGGAGATCACTGAACGTCCTTATGGCTGTAAACCATTAGGATGTAAGTGGGTGTTCAAAAAGAAGCTTAGGCCTGATGGTACGATTGAAAAGTACAAGGCTAGACTTGTGGCCAAGGGTTATTCCCAGAAAGAAGATGAAGATTTCTTTGACACTTATTCACCTGTGGCCAGACTGACCACCATTCGAGTATTACTCTCGTTGGCGGCCTCGCATGGTCTTCTCGTTCATCAGATGGATGTTAAGACGGCTTTCCTAAATGGAGAGTTAGACGAGGAAATCTATATGCAACAGCCAGATGGCTTTGTGTTAGATGGTCAAGAAGGAAAGGTGTGTAAATTACTGAAATCTTTATATGGGCTGAAACAAGCACCTAAGCAATGGCATGAGAAGTTCAATACAACTTTAACATCTGTTGGCTTTGTTGTTAATGAAGCTGACAAATGTGTATACTATCGCCATGGTGGGGGCGAAGGAGTTATTTTGTGTTTGTATGTTGATGACATGCTGATATTTGGGACCAACCTCAAAGTAATCAATGAGGTTAAGTCATTTCTATCCCAGAACTTTGAGATGAAAGATCTTGGTGTGGCTGATGTTATCTTGAACATCAAGCTATTGAGAGACAATGAGGGTGGGATTACACTTCTGCAATCCCATTATGTTGAGAAGGTTTTGAGTCGTTTTGGATATTCGGACTGCAAAATTTCTCCAACACCATATGATCCTAGTGTGCGGGTTCGAAAGTTCGAAGGCACAGCTAAGGATCAGCTGAGGTACTCTCAAGTAATTGGTTCACTCATGTATCTAGCGAGCGCTACGAGGCCTGACATCATGTTTGCTGTGTGCAAACTAAGCCGGTTTGTTTCCAATCCGGGTGATGTGCATTGGCATGCTGTAGAAAGAATTATGCGCTATCTAAAAGGTACCGTGAACCATGGACTTCACTACAGTGGATATCCTTCGGTACTTGAAGGGTATTGTGATGCGAATTGGATCTCTGATGCTGATGAGATGAAAGCCACAACGGGGTATGTGTTTACCCTTGGAGGTGGTGCTGTTTCCTGGAAGTCTTGCAAGCAAACGATCTTAACGAGATCGACAATGGAAGCAGAATTGACAGCATTAGACACGTCTAGTGTCGAAGCAGGATGGCTTCGAGATCTTTTGATGGACTTGCCTGTGGTTGAAAAGCCAGTACCGGCTATCCTTATGAACTGTGACAATCAAACAGTGATTGTCAAGGTGAAGAGTTCAAAGGACAATGCACAGTCCACAAAGCACATAAAAATGAGATTAAAAGCTGTCAGACATTTAAGAAACTCCGGAGTGATAGCGGTGGATTATATCCAGTCGGCTAAAAATCTGGCAGATCCCTTTACTAAAGGGCTATCACGTGTTGTGATAGAAAGTGCATCGAGGGAGATGGGTATGAGACCCACATGAGTTGCCATGGCAGTAACCCAACCTATGTGATCGGAGATCCCGTGAAGTGGGACCTGGGAAAACAAGCTAGTGGTTAACTGAGGAGAGTAATTTTTACTAACCCACTCCACTGGAGATGCAGTACTCTCAAAAACTGTATGGCAGGTTGACTTTTGTCTTAATGTGTTCCAAGGCTTATATAAGCAAGATGCTATCCTACAGAGCGATCTTTGGAGGAACACACCTATATGATCCTGACTGCTGGTCACAGTCTATGAGATTGGGTGATCTCTAATAAGTTCATGAATAGGCCAGGAGTATGACTAATATGCTCCACCCGAGGGGTCAGCCTTCGGCAGCCTAGTACTGGCAAGACATTTAGTGAAACTATTTTACGCCAAACTGACAATTCAAGGCATAGTCCATTGTTCAGTTGTGATATAGTGTAGCTACTTGTTCTAGGTGGATGTTCAACCTTAACGGGTCTCCACTGAAAATGCCGGTATATAAAAACAGTGAATGGAACAGAGGACAACACCATGGGTCTTCGGGATCTGGTGGGGGATTGCTGAAATTCGGATGGCCTTTAGGGCCCATAGCCAATTTCCACTTAATCCCAAAGGCCCATGCTGCCATAGCAAATGGTGGGACTTTAGTCCCACATTGCTAGTTGGGAGAGTTTTGCACCAGTTTATAAGGTGAGCTCTCTCCCCACTAGTGTGAGTTGGTATGAAGAGAGAGGAGTAGTGGAGGTGTTCCACACGCGCGCTCCTCCTCCTCCGCCGCCCGCCTCGCCACGCCTCGCCTCGTCACGACACGTCACGACGCGCCGCGGGTTGCGGGAATGAGCCGAGCCGATGCCTTTATTTTGGCAGTCGGAAACCGGGAGTCAACAGACACGACAATAATATGAGACGTCATGATTATTGTTGTCTAAATGCGTCACATTTATATTGGTAACAGCCGTATTGATCGCGTGTGATAACTGCGCGCAGTAAAACGCCGCCTTTATCACGTGGTAACGGCTGTAGTAAACACCAATTAATTTGACCGTTCTCCTACTCGGCCGTGCCTATAAATTGGAGGCTCAGGCGGACGCAGATCACACATCTCACACACGCCGCCTCTTTGCGCCCACTGTCGTTCCACCTCCTGTTGCTGCCGCCGGTGATCCCATCCCGTCTACCGCGTACACGGCCGACGGGAGAGCAGGCCTCCGAAACCCCGCCTCTCCAGATCCTGTACGGGAGAGGGGCGATTAGGTTTTTGGGGAGCGTCTCCTACGCGACTGCTCGCTGTTGCTGTACGTCTACTTCGTCTACTACCGCGTCGCCCTCATCGTCAACATGGCCACCGATGCCGATCGAGTTGTTGCTGCTGCCACCGAGGCCGCTGCTGCTGAGGCCGCCAACGCTGCTGCTGCCGCCGCCGCCTCTGCTACGGCTACTGCCAATTGGCCAACTGCAGGGTATAACATGTTTATCCCTGCCCTTGTTATTTCCATGTGTGCGATACTAGTAGTTTGCGTAGATGTGTCTACTGTCAACCTAGTATGCATGAATATGGTTAATTATCAGTATGCTTACGTCATGATCGTGGTTTATACTTGGATTAATTTAATCTGCAAATTGCCTAAATTCCTAACGATCCAAAAACCTAATATGTGTAGGCAATTTTCGATTCATGGTTTTGCTACTGCACTGAAACCGGACCCGTTTACGGGGACGTACTTTAAGCGTTGGCAGACCAAAACATTCTTATGGCTCACGGCTATGAACGTGTTCTGGGTCGTCGGTGTCACTCCCACGGAAACGATTACTCCTGATCAGGAGAAGGCGTTTAGGGATGCCACCGTCGTCTTTGTTGGATGCGTTCTAAGCGTGATCGGAGAGAAGTTTGTTGACGCATATTTACATCACGTTGGTTTCAGTTGCATGACGCGGTTAGCAAAACTAAATTTAATTCCAAGTTTCACTTTAGCCAAAGGTTCTAAGTGCCATTCGTGTGTACAAGCAAAGCAACCTCGCAAGCCCCACAAGGCTGCGGAGGAGAGACACTTGGCGCCATTAGAACTCATACATTCTGATCTCTGTGAGATGAATGGTGTGTTGACTAAAGGTGGAAAGAGATACTTCATGACGTTAATAGATGATTCCACTAGGTTTTGCTATGTATATCTGTTAAACACTAAAGACGAGGCTCTACACTACTTTAAAATCTATAAGGCAGAAGTTGAGAATCAACTTGAAAAGAAAATTAAACGAATCCGGTCAGATCGTGGTGGAGAGTATTTCTCTAATGAGTTTGACTCTTTCTGTGCGGAACATGGCATTATTCACGAGAGGACGCCTCCCTATTCACCTCAGTCAAATGGGGTTGCCGAAAGGAAAAACCGTACTCTAACAGATTTGGTTAACGCCATGTTAGATACATCGGGTTTATCTAAGGCATGGTGGGGGGAGGCTATATTGACATCATGTCATGTCCTGAATAAAGTTCCGACGAAAGACAATGAGGTCACTCCCTATGAGCAATGGGAGAAGAGAAAAACAACACTCTCGTACTTACGTACTTGGGGCTGTTTGGCAAAAGTCAATGTGCCGATCCCCAAAAAGCGTAAACTTGGACCAAAGACCGTGGATTGCGTTAATTTGGGATACGCTAAGAATAGCGTTGGCTATAGATTTCTAGTAGTGAAATCTGAGGTACCTGACGTGAAGGTCGGTACGATTTTGGAGTCTAAAGATGCTACATTCTTTGAGGATATTTTTCCTATGAGAGATATGCAAAGCACTTCTAGACAGGAATCAGAGGAGACTCCTGAACCTGCCATTCCTATGGAATATTATGAACAAACACATGATGAGAATCCTGAGAAGGATGACGAGGAAACCCTTGGTAGGGGCAAGAGACAGAGGACTGCAAAGTCCTTTGGTGATGATTTCCTTGTGTACCTTGTGGATGATACTCCCACTTCTATTTCAGAAGCCTATGCATCTCCAGATGCTGACTACTGGAGAGAAGCGGTCCGTAGCGAGATGGATTCCATCATGGCTAATGGAACGTGGGAGATCACTGAACGTCCTTATGGCTGTAAACCATTAGGATGTAAGTGGGTGTTCAAAAAGAAGCTTAGGCCTGATGGTACGATTGAAAAGTACAAGGCTAGACTTGTGGCCAAGGGTTATTCCCAGAAAGAAGATGAAGATTTCTTTGACACTTATTCACCTGTGGCCAGACTGACCACCATTCGAGTATTACTCTCGTTGGCGGCCTCGCATGGTCTTCTCGTTCATCAGATGGATGTTAAGACGGCTTTCCTAAATGGAGAGTTAGACGAGGAAATCTATATGCAACAGCCAGATGGCTTTGTGTTAGATGGTCAAGAAGGAAAGGTGTGTAAATTACTGAAATCTTTATATGGGCTGAAACAAGCACCTAAGCAATGGCATGAGAAGTTCAATACAACTTTAACATCTGTTGGCTTTGTTGTTAATGAAGCTGACAAATGTGTATACTATCGCCATGGTGGGGGCGAAGGAGTTATTTTGTGTTTGTATGTTGATGACATGCTGATATTTGGGACCAACCTCAAAGTAATCAATGAGGTTAAGTCATTTCTATCCCAGAACTTTGAGATGAAAGATCTTGGTGTGGCTGATGTTATCTTGAACATCAAGCTATTGAGAGACAATGAGGGTGGGATTACACTTCTGCAATCCCATTATGTTGAGAAGGTTTTGAGTCGTTTTGGATATTCGGACTGCAAAATTTCTCCAACACCATATGATCCTAGTGTGCGGGTTCGAAAGTTCGAAGGCACAGCTAAGGATCAGCTGAGGTACTCTCAAGTAATTGGTTCACTCATGTATCTAGCGAGCGCTACGAGGCCTGACATCATGTTTGCTGTGTGCAAACTAAGCCGGTTTGTTTCCAATCCGGGTGATGTGCATTGGCATGCTGTAGAAAGAATTATGCGCTATCTAAAAGGTACCGTGAACCATGGACTTCACTACAGTGGATATCCTTCGGTACTTGAAGGGTATTGTGATGCGAATTGGATCTCTGATGCTGATGAGATGAAAGCCACAACGGGGTATGTGTTTACCCTTGGAGGTGGTGCTGTTTCCTGGAAGTCTTGCAAGCAAACGATCTTAACGAGATCGACAATGGAAGCAGAATTGACAGCATTAGACACGTCTAGTGTCGAAGCAGGATGGCTTCGAGATCTTTTGATGGACTTGCCTGTGGTTGAAAAGCCAGTACCGGCTATCCTTATGAACTGTGACAATCAAACAGTGATTGTCAAGGTGAAGAGTTCAAAGGACAATGCACAGTCCACAAAGCACATAAAAATGAGATTAAAAGCTGTCAGACATTTAAGAAACTCCGGAGTGATAGCGGTGGATTATATCCAGTCGGCTAAAAATCTGGCAGATCCCTTTACTAAAGGGCTATCACGTGTTGTGATAGAAAGTGCATCGAGGGAGATGGGTATGAGACCCACATGAGTTGCCATGGCAGTAACCCAACCTATGTGATCGGAGATCCCGTGAAGTGGGACCTGGGAAAACAAGCTAGTGGTTAACTGAGGAGAGTAATTTTTACTAACCCACTCCACTGGAGATGCAGTACTCTCAAAAACTGTATGGCAGGTTGACTTTTGTCTTAATGTGTTCCAAGGCTTATATAAGCAAGATGCTATCCTACAGAGCGATCTTTGGAGGAACACACCTATATGATCCTGACTGCTGGTCACAGTCTATGAGATTGGGTGATCTCTAATAAGTTCATGAATAGGCCAGGAGTATGACTAATATGCTCCACCCGAGGGGTCAGCCTTCGGCAGCCTAGTACTGGCAAGACATTTAGTGAAACTATTTTACGCCAAACTGACAATTCAAGGCATAGTCCATTGTTCAGTTGTGATATAGTGTAGCTACTTGTTCTAGGTGGATGTTCAACCTTAACGGGTCTCCACTGAAAATGCCGGTATATAAAAACAGTGAATGGAACAGAGGACAACACCATGGGTCTTCGGGATCTGGTGGGGGATTGCTGAAATTCGGATGGCCTTTAGGGCCCATAGCCAATTTCCACTTAATCCCAAAGGCCCATGCTGCCATAGCAAATGGTGGGACTTTAGTCCCACATTGCTAGTTGGGAGAGTTTTGCACCAGTTTATAAGGTGAGCTCTCTCCCCACTAGTGTGAGTTGGTATGAAGAGAGAGGAGTAGTGGAGGTGTTCCACACGCGCGCTCCTCCTCCTCCGCCGCCCGCCTCGCCACGCCTCGCCTCGTCACGACACGTCACGACGCGCCGCGGGTTGCGGGAATGAGCCGAGCCGATGCCTTTATTTTGGCAGTCGGAAACCGGGAGTCAACAGACACGACAATAATATGAGACGTCATGATTATTGTTGTCTAAATGCGTCACATTTATATTGGTAACAGCCGTATTGATCGCGTGTGATAACTGCGCGCAGTAAAACGCCGCCTTTATCACGTGGTAACGGCTGTAGTAAACACCAATTAATTTGACCGTTCTCCTACTCGGCCGTGCCTATAAATTGGAGGCTCAGGCGGACGCAGATCACACATCTCACACACGCCGCCTCTTTGCGCCCACTGTCGTTCCACCTCCTGTTGCTGCCGCCGGTGATCCCATCCCGTCTACCGCGTACACGGCCGACGGGAGAGCAGGCCTCCGAAACCCCGCCTCTCCAGATCCTGTACGGGAGAGGGGCGATTAGGTTTTTGGGGAGCGTCTCCTACGCGACTGCTCGCTGTTGCTGTACGTCTACTTCGTCTACTACCGCGTCGCCCTCATCGTCAACATGGCCACCGATGCCGATCGAGCTGTTGCTGCTGCCACCGAGGCCGCTGCTGCTGAGGCCGCCAACGCTGCTGCTGCCGCCGCCGCCTCTGCTACGGCTACTGCCAATTGGCCAACTGCAGGGTATAACATGTTTATCCCTGCCCTTGTTATTTCCATGTGTGCGATACTAGTAGTTTGCGTAGATGTGTCTACTGTCAACCTAGTATGCATGAATATGGTTAATTATCAGTATGCTTACGTCATGATCGTGGTTTATACTTGGATTAATTTAATCTGCAAATTGCCTAAATTCCTAACGATCCAAAAACCTAATATGTGTAGGCAATTTTCGATTCATGGTTTTGCTACTGCACTGAAACCGGACCCGTTTACGGGGACGTACTTTAAGCGTTGGCAGACCAAAACATTCTTATGGCTCACGGCTATGAACGTGTTCTGGGTCGTCGGTGTCACTCCCACGGAAACGATTACTCCTGATCAGGAGAAGGCGTTTAGGGATGCCACCGTCGTCTTTGTTGGATGCGTTCTAAGCGTGATCGGAGAGAAGTTTGTTGACGCATATTTACATGTGCGGGTTGCCAAGGACTTGTGGGAGGCGCTCGAATCCAAATTCGGCGCAACCGATGCTGGCAGCGAGATGTACAGTATAGAGCAGTTCCATGACTACAGAATGGTCGAAAACCGTTCTGTTTTGGAGCAGGCTCATGAGATACAGTGCATCGCTAAGGAGCTTGAAATTCTCAAGTGCGTGTTACCGGGCAAGTATGTCGCGGGATGCATAATCGCCAAGCTGCCTAATTCCTGGAGGAGCTTTGCCACTACTCTGAAACATCAGAGGCGTGAATTCTCAGTAGAGGGTGTCATCGGCCATCTGAGTGTTGAGCAGAATTCGAGGGCAAAGGACTCGCATGGAAAAGGGAATGAAGGGACTTCTGCGGCCAATATGGTACAGAAGAACTACAACTCCCACAAGAACAAGGCGAGGACTGGTGTCCAGCAGAATACCGACTTCAAGAAGAAGGCTAAGAAGACCTTCAAGAAGGATAAGAAGAAAGATGGCTGCTTCACTTGTGGTTCACTGGAACACTGGGCTGGGAAGTGCCCAAAGAAGTATGTGAAGCCAGGACAGGATTCCAAGGCTGTCAACATGATCGTGAGCAACAATGAGAATGGGGCATCTGGGTATGGTAATTTGTTTACTGTATTCTCAGTTTGTCAGTCTACTGATTGGTGGATTGACACAGGTGCAAATATTCATGTGTGTGCTGACATCTCATTGTTTTCTTCTTATCAGGTCACAAGGAACGGGTCCGTATTGATGGGGAACGGCGCAAGTGCTTCTGTACTTGGTGTTGGCACGGTCGATCTGAAGTTTACTTCGGGAAGGATCGTGCAGCTCAAGAACGTGCAGCATGTCCCCGCCATCAAGAAGAATCTCGTTAGTGGCTCCCTTCTATGTAGAGAAGGATTTAAGTTGGTTTTCGAGTCCAATAAAGTAGTTGTAACGAAATATGGACTGTTTGTTGGAAAAGGGTATGAGTGCGGAGGTCTGTTCCGCTTTTCCCTCGCTGATTTTTGTAATAAAGTCGTGAACAATATTCATTCGAGTGTTAATGAAACAGAAGTTTGGCATTCACGTCTTTGTCACGTTGGTTTCAGTTGCATGACGCGGTTAGCAAAACTAAATTTAATTCCAAGTTTCACTTTAGCCAAAGGTTCTAAGTGCCATTCGTGTGTACAAGCAAAGCAACCTCGCAAGCCCCACAAGGCTGCGGAGGAGAGACACTTGGCGCCATTAGAACTCATACATTCTGATCTCTGTGAGATGAATGGTGTGTTGACTAAAGGTGGAAAGAGATACTTCATGACGTTAATAGATGATTCCACTAGGTTTTGCTATGTATATCTGTTAAACACTAAAGACGAGGCTCTACACTACTTTAAAATCTATAAGGCAGAAGTTGAGAATCAACTTGAAAAGAAAATTAAACGAATCCGGTCAGATCGTGGTGGAGAGTATTTCTCTAATGAGTTTGACTCTTTCTGTGCGGAACATGGCATTATTCACGAGAGGACGCCTCCCTATTCACCTCAGTCAAATGGGGTTGCCGAAAGGAAAAACCGTACTCTAACAGATTTGGTTAACGCCATGTTAGATACATCGGGTTTATCTAAGGCATGGTGGGGGGAGGCTATATTGACATCATGTCATGTCCTGAATAAAGTTCCGACGAAAGACAATGAGGTCACTCCCTATGAGCAATGGGAGAAGAGAAAAACAACACTCTCGTACTTACGTACTTGGGGCTGTTTGGCAAAAGTCAATGTGCCGATCCCCAAAAAGCGTAAACTTGGACCAAAGACCGTGGATTGCGTTAATTTGGGATACGCTAAGAATAGCGTTGGCTATAGATTTCTAGTAGTGAAATCTGAGGTACCTGACGTGAAGGTCGGTACGATTTTGGAGTCTAAAGATGCTACATTCTTTGAGGATATTTTTCCTATGAGAGATATGCAAAGCACTTCTAGACAGGAATCAGAGGAGACTCCTGAACCTGCCATTCCTATGGAATATTATGAACAAACACATGATGAGAATCCTGAGAAGGATGACGAGGAAACCCTTGGTAGGGGCAAGAGACAGAGGACTGCAAAGTCCTTTGGTGATGATTTCCTTGTGTACCTTGTGGATGATACTCCCACTTCTATTTCAGAAGCCTATGCATCTCCAGATGCTGACTACTGGAGAGAAGCGGTCCGTAGCGAGATGGATTCCATCATGGCTAATGGAACGTGGGAGATCACTGAACGTCCTTATGGCTGTAAACCATTAGGATGTAAGTGGGTGTTCAAAAAGAAGCTTAGGCCTGATGGTACGATTGAAAAGTACAAGGCTAGACTTGTGGCCAAGGGTTATTCCCAGAAAGAAGATGAAGATTTCTTTGACACTTATTCACCTGTGGCCAGACTGACCACCATTCGAGTATTACTCTCGTTGGCGGCCTCGCATGGTCTTCTCGTTCATCAGATGGATGTTAAGACGGCTTTCCTAAATGGAGAGTTAGACGAGGAAATCTATATGCAACAGCCAGATGGCTTTGTGTTAGATGGTCAAGAAGGAAAGGTGTGTAAATTACTGAAATCTTTATATGGGCTGAAACAAGCACCTAAGCAATGGCATGAGAAGTTCAATACAACTTTAACATCTGTTGGCTTTGTTGTTAATGAAGCTGACAAATGTGTATACTATCGCCATGGTGGGGGCGAAGGAGTTATTTTGTGTTTGTATGTTGATGACATGCTGATATTTGGGACCAACCTCAAAGTAATCAATGAGGTTAAGTCATTTCTATCCCAGAACTTTGAGATGAAAGATCTTGGTGTGGCTGATGTTATCTTGAACATCAAGCTATTGAGAGACAATGAGGG